>OY735212.1:5707236-5907236 GCA_963457665.1 Thysanoteuthis rhombus | reverse complement strand
CCATTTTGGGGCTTGTCACCTCTCAGTCTGGTTTTCACATATTGCATGCCATCATGACGCCTAAATCCTTTAAAATAGCAATATTTAATGTCCGTGGATTAACATCAGTAATGGAACAACAACAAATTGCCATTGACGTGATCACATGAAATGTTGATTTACTGGTCTCTAAGAATACCAGGAAATCTTCCAGTGCACCTTTCTTTGCAGATAGAATATTTATTGGTAGATATGTTGGTGCTGAAAAAAATTTACTCCATAATTTTTTTTGTATAATGAAGTCTGTTTTATCCTTTTCAATGTTTTTTTATATGAATATTTTCATACTTGTTGAGGTGATTTATGCTTTGAATTATAAAATACTCTGATTGTTAGTTTTATGATTAAGATCTTAATTCTATAGTATCTATGTTATTTAACATTAATAGATAAGATATCAAATAAATGTAGCATTTTATTGGCTTTCTTAAAACCATGGCTCTTATTTGATCCCTTCCCAAGATTTTAGCAATGGGTAGGCCTTTTTACTTATTTTTTTTCCTGGTAGAAATTTTAGGCCGAGTTCACCACTGATTAGCCTCCACAAGGAGCTAGAATTAAAAGAGAGATTGACACTAATATCAACGGTCACAGACAACTGCATTTCGAAATGCAATGAACAGACAACATGGGATCGACTTCTTTATTGACAAAGAGTGATTAATTAGGAATTTCAAAGACTAATTGGAGACAGAGGAGTATGGGGGACAACACTGGTGAACAAGGTATGTGATGACTAAGCAAGGACAGCTTTGCCCTACCCAACATTGAGGCTAAAATAATAATAATAATGATAATAATAATAATGATAATGATGATGATAATGATGATGATGATGATGATGACGACAACGACAACAACAACAACAACAACAACAACAACAACAACAACAACAATAACTAAAAGATCACAATTTTTCTCTTTTTCTTCCTTCCAATCCAGTGTTGCACCATGGACATTGTACCCACCACTTAAGGCGTATGATCCAGATGTCAGATGGTACCCTCAACCATTGACAGGGATACGGGACCTGACTCAGGATGGAGATAGGGGGTATGACGCAATGGATCAACAGATAATTATACAGTCTTTTTATATAGGAACATTTGGTAGGGTTACATAAAACAATTATACTTCATACTTTACCATGATCCTTTATTGACTATAAGGTTCCAACTTCCTAACATCATCCTCGGTGGGATGGTCTGTCCTTCATGCCTGGGTCATTTTAACACATCACTACCAAGCCAGGAAACAGGCAATGAATAGGGACCAAGGGTGAAGGTTCAATGAGCTATAGTCACGTAAATAAATCAAGTAATTTTTTCTATCCAATCATATAAAGTAGAGGAAATTATTTCATAAATAGGAGAGTTTTCTAATTTTGAAGAAAACTTCATATTTAGTTATATCTTACATTATAAGAATAAGATAGGCAGGAAATGTTAAAGTGAATGTTAGCTATATTTCCTTTCAACGAGTTGACTTTTCCCTCCGAATCTATTTAGCATAACATAACTCATATTCATGAGTCACAGGTTTATCAATTTCATAAAAAGCTTCTATTTTTCAGCTGGGTGTGGACGTTTTCTTTTTCTTTTGAAAAAAATGTTAAATCATGGTAATTAACAAATGTTATTTGTCCAATAAAAATTTTATTTGTATTTAATCTGAGATTTCCACCAGATTTCATGTAATACTTTGCATTCAAAAATTGTTGTTAATATACTTCAAGGGTGGCCAAACTGTGACTCATGATCCACAAGTGGCATTTAATGTGTGGCTCTTGGAAATAGGTTGGCTGAGCCCCCCCCCCCGCCTTTTTACAGTTAATATAGAAGGTAAATAAGAAAGATTTTCAAGCTCTCATTCAGCTTGTATGAACAGTGACCCCACTAAATAAAATACGTAAGTTCAATGATAATATTTAACTACATTGAATTCTAATATAGGAAGCTCAAACACGGTAAAGGCACAGTAGCTCATGGATTGTTAATGTTTAGTCATTAACATAAATATATAAATTTCTTTCTTTAAATATTGAAATTTGGTATACTTTGTACTTATTTGAGTTATTTTGATGGTAATTAATAAAAACCAAACATTGAAAAATGCCTTTGCTTATTTGTTCAAATCTCACTCAATTTTGATACAATTGATGATGTTTCCCATCTTTTATCTATTGCTCACCTTTGAGTATCATTCATACCCACCGCACTGTTATCGTGACTCAGATATAATGCAGTCAGCTTTCTTGGACACCAACACCCACATAATAATTGGGACACCGGTATAATTTAAAATCTCCTTGAGGATTCAACCTAATGCAGCAGCAGTTCATTTTTGCCTGTCTTGTGAGTTGTTACCAAAAACATTTACTTTTGCGTTCCTCTGCATCTGAAGATCTGCAGCTCTGAAAATACCAGACATTTTTGTATTGATACATCTCAAATCATTTCCACAGTTAAGTGATAACAAAACCTATTTGTCACCACAAAATTCTACAAGGTCATTAAATTTTTCGGAATACTTAGAAAAATAAAATTCCTCAATCATACTTGCAAAGTAAACATTGAATCATAATATTTAGAGCTAAGAATTCGTACATGATTTTATCAAGTAGAACTTAGAGTCTGATTTAAATTTGCATACAACTTCATCTTTGTTGTCTTGACTACTGCAGTTCAAAATGGACACAAGTAATAAATGTAGTTGTGTTACTTGTTGCAGTAAAAAAAGTTTTTTGATATATATCGAACCTGATTTTTTATTCTGAATTTCTGAGAATTATGATACACCAATTTACACGGACAAGTGCTCTTGTTTCAGTTGTTATAGTCACAACGTTTTGACTGTTGTACCCTCCTACCTTCTTTAGGTGTTGTCTGTCAGTAACCTTCCGGGAATTTCAAACCTGAACCCATTATTCATTTACTACACAAGTAAAGAAATACTCACACACACATACACACACACACACACACACACACACACACACACACACACACACACACACACACACACACACACACACTTCAGTAAAGTGTTACCCCAGAATCAAAGAATCATGCAATCTGACTACAAGAATACTCACTCTGAAGTCTTAGGTTCCACCGTCTCTTTTGAAGTTTTCCCAAGTCTCCTCTTTGCACAATGGCTAACAAAGGGTAATGACCCCCCCCTTCCCCTAATATCCATATTACATTCAGCTCGCACATTTGATACAGCCATCAAGGGATAGCTCTGACCCTATCCCTCTTAGTGCAATGGAGAGGTGCAGCTTGAGGGAATGAGTCCTCTGGAACTAAACATATTTTGGGAGGTAAATTATAAGCTAGTATTGGGTAGCACCTCAGGTATTTTTTTCTAATACAAATGTGTGCATGCGTGTGTGTGTATAGGTAGAGAGTGTTTAGGTTGAGATATATAGACCATGTATAAGATGAGCTGCACGCATATTTTTATAGTATATACAATCACTAACACCAATGCATACCCCTCCTCAATGACTATCTACCACCTTTTGTAAATTTCTCTCTGCCTCACTATTTGTTGACTAGAATAAAGTGATGATAAGTCACATTAGATAACTTATACCTCTGTACTATGTATAATTAGGTACATGTATAATATACATATAATATATATAATAATGTATAGTAATATATATATATGCCTCGTGGTACTGGATGGAATTATGTATAGTCTATAACCATACTGAACAGTTGTAATACAACAAAACAGCTGTCTATGGATGACAAAAATATATACATATGTATATATATATGTAATATACATATAATATATGTACATATAGTAATATATAATTATATATTATAATGTATAGTTGTATGAACCAAAAAACTGTCAACATAGGTTTCTTCAGTTTTCAGGTGGGTCTAGGTGGCGAGCTGGCTCTGTATGTATGAATCCTGCATACAGGATGTACCAATAGAGGTAGAGGCCTGAAATTTTCAACATTCACTCCTTATTACAGGTAGCAATTTTCCTACCATTGAGCTAAACAGCTGTTGGTAATGCAAAGGCCCAAATAACTGCTTTCACTCCAAATTCTCATCTCATTTACTTTCGGTCTATTCTTTAGAAAAAAAAATTTTGTTTTCTAATTCTCCCCCAACTAGACTTGGGAGTGGGGGTGGGGGTAGGGGATCAATTTAAAATTTAAGTTTTTGCAGAATTGATCATTAATTTGTGTCCAGCAGCATTCACATTAGTTGTTTTGAAACTTCAGACTTCTTTGGTGATCATCTTCCCCAAAAATGTGGATCACGGGCAGTGAGAGAAGTTGATAACGCATTTTTCTAATTTTTCTCTCTCTTTCAGGCCCCGCCTCCCTTTCAGGCCCCTAGGTCAAAGTCTGCTCAGCCTGATGGTTAATCCACCACTTCCCTTTCCCACACACAAACCTGCTTCATTGCTCACATCCGAACAAACAAACAAACAAGCGAATCCCTTTCCTGGGAACATTTTCTGTCCAACCATGTGTGTTAACTTCCTGGTCCAATCGCAGCCAACCCTACTTCTTGTTTTTTTTTTTCCCATTTATCCTTGCACGAAATGTGACTAGAAATGAGGGCAAAGAAAGACGAAGGTTTTGTAAACAATGTTAGTTATACAATAAGAAAAAAGTAGGTCTGGTTAGTCCCTCCATAGAAACCATCACGTGACCAACATCTTTTTGCTGCTGGGTATGATTGATTGTAAAATTGGGAAAAAAGGCATGACCATAAATAAGTCACTCCTCTCACCCTTTATTGGACAGTGATCACTAAAAAGTCTGAATTTTCAAAAAAGATTGGACACAAATTGAAGAACCAATTTAGCATGGCAAACTAAAAAAAAAAGTTTCTTGTTGACATAATAAAAAGTAAATGTTGAAATTTTAGCCCCCTGAATGTATGCATGATACATATATATATATATATATATATATATATATATATATATATATATATATATATATATATATATATATATATATATATATATATATATATATATATATATATATATATATGTACATAACCAGTTGCACAGACATGAAAACTGTAGAAACCTATTTTGACAATTATGGTGACAGTTTTGGGTGACAATTTCAAACATGACCACAATCACAAACTTTAGAGGTCGACAGGTGTCTAAAGCTGTACCCCTAGACAACATTCTGGGTTAGTCATCTTTTTGGGAGTTGATAAATATCAGGTAGCCACAGTAATTTATCCGCATCACTGAGCGACAAGGATTTGCAGGTTGAGTATTTTTTTTCACTTTCTTGGAAATTAACCTTATCATGAATTAGGCATAAAGGAATATTGTTATGGTCTGTTGGGCAGAAAATTTTTCCTAGAATCAGTTTTTATAATGTTCAGGAGAAAAAACAGAAAAAATGAACTGGTTCTAAAAACTTGAATAAAATCACTGCAACACTAGAGATAAATTGGGTCAGGCAGTTAAATTCTCATGTTCTGGTTCAGAAGAATGATCAGAGGTCACTTCAAAGGACAGAGTTAGAAGAATCTTCTAATAGCATAGGCAATACAGGGCTGTAGGTTTCTAAATTAAGGAACGACACATACACCAGACTAGTTGCTGTAGGGTCACACTCTGATCCTACTTCAGTACAGTAGAGTTTAGGTACTCGTATTGGAAGCTTTTAGCTTCAATGCATTAGATCTCTCGTATGATAAATCTTGTTCATAAGAATCTGATGAAACCAGTCTTCGTTTGAGTCTCTCATTTTGTCAGCTCAATTGTAATATCACCCAATAGCTTTGCTCTATTTAATCCATAGATCTCAGTAATAGCTGGCTTTAGAAAGATTAGATTAGAAATGAAGAAAATTCCATCCTGACTGAAGATGATTACTGCGCCTTTTGTATTGTACATATGATAGATAAAGCATAATTGAAATATTTTTTGTATAAATATATTTATCTATTAGAATGAAATGAGCGCGTGCGTATCAGTATGATAATTTTTTGTTAGTATCAAAGACTTGTCAATTTAGCTCAATCAATTTCATATGTCTGTTTACAATTCTCATTTTGATGAGGATTGTTCTTGTTGTTTTAGGAAAACAAAGTCAACTCCAGACTTTGTACTGGAGTTTGACAATACTGAAAAACATATATTTCAGACTTGTAAAGTAATTTTTTTCATTTGCTATACAAACAGATGATACAACAAGCTGTTTTCGCTTTGATCCTGATCTTTGTGCAATGACAATGAATTGCTAACCTTTAATACCAAGTCATTCATAGAAAATCAAGGCAGTATAGTACCATAGTAATCACTGATTCAGATTTGAAAGCTAACATGCATTTAGCGCAGGGCCCTTGAAATTGCATGGCCAATAGCATATGCTTTTTTTGCTACATAGTTGATCTGGCACAGTGATAATCTACCAATGGATAAATATAAAGGTTTGGTTCAAAATTTCCGGAATGCTACTGGATATGGCAGGGACCTGAAGAAGGCAAGGATGGGCGGTACACGGATTGAAATATTGTGACTATAACCACCAAGATGTGGTCAACAATTCAAATAAGTCAGTGTATAAAAATTCCACATCTCAGAAATTTTTGTACCATATCGCTACCATAAAGGAAAAGGGATTGCTATTATTATTAAAAGCAAGTGAACAGATTTCGATTCTGATGTATTTACAAATGCTTCAGAAGTTTTTGAGCAAATATTTCCCCAAATAACTTCATCTAACTACAATTGAAGACATCTGTGTGTATATTCACTGTGATTACTCAACACTGAAGAGACGTAACCAAAATACTTTGAAGCCGTAGTTATGTATGACGGACAGAAAATTATTTTACATGACGATTATGGCAGGCTGCTTCACACATCATATAGTCCTGCCACTTCCAGACATTCACCTTTTGAACAGCATTGTGTAAATATATTTTTAAGTTAGTTTTGCCATATTTCACTTAACTTTTAAATGATATTTAACTTGACTTAATATTCATTTGAGGTTAATAATGAAAGAAATGTTTTACCATTTAAAAGTAAGACAATACTCTTTATTTTTGTCATTCAAAGGCAAAATTTAAATTTGAAGAAAATTTAATCCTTATATTTGACAAAAGTAACATTTGCAGAATAATTAATATAAACAAGAAAAAAGGTCAACTCCATATACATATCATAGTTAAAATTTTTTTGATATAATTGTTTTTATATAATATTAATCATACAATAATTTACAGGATGTCTGTCTATCTATCTGTATGTGACTGCATAACTCAGCAACCGCAATAGAATATCTCCATGAAATTTTATTATTTACTAATGGTACCCAAGGCATTTTTAGCATATCATTTTTTGAAAATGCCCCCACAAAATTTGTGAGGTTTGCTTTACATTTGTGCTAAACCCGATTATGATGAGTCTGATTCTTTTTATCTGCATGTGGCCTTTAAGTAGCCAACTGGTGTGATGTAATTAGTGGTAATGAATTAAGGTATCCCTAACATGTGCGAACTCAAACAATGCAAAAAATGTCCACATGGTTTACTTCTAAATAATGATAGATATTTTTGACATTTTATTTCATTCAGTTTTTACTTAGTGTACTGTGTTGGCTGAGATATGTGCTCTTTGGGTGCTTCTCAGTTTAATATGATTTGCTTGTTAGTTGTCTAATAAATAGGCAACAAAAATTGTTTTCAATCATGACTTTCAGAGGATGTTGAGGATAAATATAAAAATATTGAAAATCAAGACGATTTGTGTTTGTTAAACGAATATTGATTGCTTATGAAAATGTTTTACGAAGTCAATTTCAGTTTCAGTTTTGCTTAGACACAATAATTTATACAAACTAAAATTCATCAAGACAGGTCCATGGTAAAACAAGTGATGATCTCCAAAATATATGAATAATTGAATAAAAGTAATAAAAGTCTGTATAAAATACAGAATACTCTAAACACAGTAGATTAACAGCGATCGGAAAATAACAGCCTTGTATAACATAACATTGTGAAATGATTTGGGATTATATAAAATTTCTAAAAGAAAAATTCTCTTTCAGCATTATTGTTTAACTAAGTTTCAAAGACGATATATGAATTATATAGATAATTTATAATGTATTATTTTTATCTAAAGAAAAGTTTTTCTACAACTCCCTGGGTTGTTTTGTTTCGGTCCGCCCCAATAATGGCCCTCAATTGGATGTCGTTAATCACAGAAGGACATCCACAACCCTCCTCTCATCTCTGTTCCGAAATTTTTTATCAAAATGATGTTGAGCTGTACATTCATTGATGCCTCCTCCTTAGCTAAATACTTGGTTTATATTGCGTGTAGTTTCTGCTGCTTTATATCCAATTTGGAACTTAACCAGCAAAATTGCTTGAATTTGCTTTTTTTTTCTTCCATCATTGATTCAACAGCCTCAAATAAACCAGAATAAATAATGAAAAGAAAATGTTCAGTTTTCATTTTTCACATAGAGAAAAGGCATTCATCTATAAACAACATAGATGGCTAGATAAGGAGGTGAATCCCACGGTCCACTTTTGGTAAGACTCTTATAGAGACTAATGTGTGTAATGGACCTGAAAAATATCTGACCTAGAAAGTCTTCCAAGTCAAGAAGTGAATTAATTGTGAAATGATTTCACAAGATCAAATCTTCTTCACTTGTTTCTTATCAAAAACACATTTCTTAAAGATCCAGTGTCAGGGCCTCTGAGGAGGGGGTGCAGCCAATGCATCGCAAGAGTTTCTTGCTTAGAGCTATGTATCGAAACTTGTAAGTTGATATGCTATGTCCAATAATAGGATAAGTTGATTCTTTTATTTACTGGTGGGCGTGGGTATGAGCATTCACTGGGGGAGGGAAGGACACACAGGTCATCTCATCAAGGACTAAGAGTTTGAAAGTTGGAACTTTATAGTCAATAAACGATAATGGTGCAGTACAATCGTTTTATGTAACCCCAACTTAAATATAAAAACACTGTATTATTATTTGCTGATACTCACTTTATCAGGTCAGTCAATGGTCAAGTGCACCATCTGACAAATAGATAGTGCAGTGGGTTGTGCTTGTTTACACTATTGGCACTAAATGACAGGTAAAATGCCTGTAATGTAACAAGGTTGATATTCTAAATATACTCTCTTGCCTGACTCCGTCAGGAATACATGCTTTTGCTCCACCCCTGCTCCGATTATATGCTTTTCTATTCCCCCCCCTCCTAGAATGTGGTAGCCAACGCCCATGCCGTTGGGCGAATATGGTATGGCATGTTAAAAGCGTTATAGCAGAATACAGGATGGCTAAAGGACGAGGGTGTTTGTGCAGTGTGTGTGTAGTGGGGCTGAAAATACCTTTGCACAAACTTATAAGATTCCTCGTGGAGGCTCCATCTAATTTGGTTTCAGTTCTCCTCCAATTCTGTTATTAATGTAAAAACTGATACTTGCAAATGGAAATTTAAATTACAATTTGATGTAGGTAAAATGTATTGCTTCAATGATTTGAAGCTGAGTTCCACCTCCCTACTCCACCCCACCCCCCAAATGTCTTGAGAAAATTTTGAAATTTTTTATTTTCACTGGTAAAAAAAGTAAAATGTCTTGACTGAACAAAATATGAAGACTTATTACGTGATGTCGAATCGATTATTGATCAATAAAGAACTTCACATTAAATTAAACATCTTAAGTTTATGAATATTTCAATTCTATTTTGATTTGTTTAAAAATGTTTGTTAAAAGTATTAGGTTGGTGCAAAAATAATTTCAGTTTTTTGTCATTTTAAACTTTGATACTCATTTTTTAGAATAAACTATAATTTAACTATGTTCATGAAATATACCATCTTGAAGCGTGAATTCCACTCTATCTAATTAAGCTAAACATTTTCTTTTTACTGTTCATTCTGGTTTGTCTGAAGCTGTTTAATCAATGATGGAAAAAAAAACAATTTGAGCAATTTTACTGGATAAGTTCCAAATTAGACATAGAACCACGGAAGCTATACAAAATATAAATCAAGTACTAAGGCTAGGGGGGGGGGGGTATCAATGAACATTGGTTTAGAAAATTTTGAATCAGAGACGAGAGACTTGAAGATGAGGAGGGTTGTGGATGTCTTTCTGTGATTAATGACATCCAGTTGAGGGCCATTATTGAGGTGGACCAATACAAAATGACCAAAGAGGTTGCAGAAAAACTAAACGTTGACCATTCAACAGTTGTGCAATATTGAAATTGAAAAAGCAAAAAAGCTCGATGAGTGTGTGCTGCATAAGAAATAAGAAAAATCCACCATTATAAAGTCTACTCTGGGCTTCTTCTATGCTACAAAACCAATCCATTTTCTTTATCATAATTTGAAAAATGGATTCTGTACAACTATCAATTTATAACATCACTTGCATAAGCAGTAAAAAAAACACCTAAAAATATCTGGATTCTGGAGAATCTAGATGTTATCATTAAACCCGTCTAAAAGAAAAGGCCTAAAAATGTTGAAAAAGCATTTTTCCCTCCAGAAAAAGCATTTTCAGAAGGGATCTAGGGGAGTATTGATGTCGATCTTCAAGTCTGTAGACAAAACAGTATAGCCAGGAGAATTGGAACCAACACACATTCAAACTCACAGACACACATACTAACACATTGCTGTAGTTTTCAACAACAAATGAAAAAATATTTTTTGTGACAATTATGGCAAGCTGCATAAAGTCCTATCCCTTCCAAACTTGCTCCTTTGGAACAGGCTCTGTCCTTTGTTGCATTTATCCACTTTACAATTTAATCACAACCAGAGCGATTAATCTTTGGATGGATAAACACAGGAATGGTAAAAAAAAATGCTCCTACATGAACATTGAGAGATTATTTTGTATATTCATTTCAAAATAATGACAACTAATCGATAAGGGACAGTCAATCAAGAAACCAAAACTCTCAACTTATGTTTCTTCATTTCTGTCAGAATTTTTTTTTCTGGGGATGAGGAAATATCATGATGCAAAGTTTTGTCCAGACTTGTGTCCTCATCTTCGTTCATTTCTTAAACATAACGTTTTGGCAGTCGTACCCTATGGCCATCCTCAGATGATGAATATTGGTCATAATTGGTGTCAAAAATCTGTAGTTGTCTGGAGTTAGTGCCATGGGAGTGTCTTTATTAGGTGCCAAAAAACAACTTCGTCAGAAATGATAGCTTTGAAATGGACACCATATTTACAAAACTATTGTGTCTGACGAAGATGTTTTTTGCCCCTGAAAAAGCCCTTCACCCTTTCAGTCAACTACAGATTTTTTATACCAATTACAACCAATAACAATGTTTGGAACCAATAATCAACACCATCTGAAATTAGGCAAGCAAGAACACAAGCCTAAGCAAAAAAAACATGATAGGTTTCATCAGCTTTTAAGTGATTCTGCCCAGTTGACTAGCAATGTATTGTATTCAGGTAGCACTAATGGCACTAGATGGCTGAAAATTTGAACATTTACTCCTTAATATGTGATTATAAATTGCATTATATTACATAGAAACTTATTTGAAATAATCTTCCGTCATTACACGGTTAATGTATCACTCACCATAGACAACAAGAGTTGAATAAACAATCAAAAAAATGGAGCTGCTGCAGGAATCAGACCTGTCACCGATAGGGTAGAGGCTTCAACATAGCAATGCTCTTACCATTGAGCTAAACAGTCGTTGGTAATGCAAAGGCCCCGATAACTGTTTTAATACCATGTTCTCATCTCATTTGCTTACCCCTTAAGTAGTTTTAGGAGGTGGGTTCAATTTGAAATCATGAGTTCATGCTAAACTGGTCCTTTATTTTGTGTCTGGCAACCTTCATGTTTTTTTTTCCAAATATTCAGATATTTTTAGTGCTCACTGCCCAACATAAGGCAAGAGAAGTAACATTCATTGATCATTCTTTTTTCCAATTTTTTGATTGATCACTCCCAACATGGCATGCTGCCAAAAGATGTTAGTCATGTGACTGTTTCTTCTTAGTGACTAACTAAACCTATCTCATCATCTGACTGAGTTTCTTCATCCTTGCAACATTTTCCTTTTGTATCCAAGAAGTATGTATCTATTTGTGTTTCCCATAAGTTACAGGTCATACCTCAACGCTTGCAATATGAGATGTTAAAAAAATGTTTTAGCTTCTCAAATTCCCTTTTCTTACATCACATTTGTTTATTTGGAGAATTAATCTGAAAAAAGAATTTTACGACACTGCGTGACAAAAAAAATTATTCCTCTTTCTTTGCTCATTTTCTCTATCCTTCCTTTCTTATGAATGCTACAAACCCATTCAAGTTTGGTCTGAACAAAAAAGATTTTTGCATTCATTGAACTGTCGACTTTCTTCGCACTTGAAAATGACTTTTCTAATTCTTGGGATTGGTAAATTCTTTTCTCATAGATTTGACACCTGTATAACTATTTACCCATGTTTAATTTAATCTGGATACGTGGAAGAATACTTGAGTCTGTGACTGAATTTACTCTTTGAAAGAAAACAAATTGTCCAGTCCTTTTTGCTTGTTCAGGTGAGTCGTGGATTATCATAGGATGTTTTTTATATCAACAGTACCACTGCTGTGTTCCTTGTAACCATACCACCATCTTACATTTTTGTTCAACACGATCATCACTGTCACTACCATCCTCATCGGCCTTTGCCTCAGCTTCAACACAAAAATATTAGGGAAATTGTTACTTTATACCATGTGTCCCTTAAATTCTTTTCTAGACTTTGTTTTTACGCATAGGAATAAGCTAAACCTAACAAGCCTCTCCTTTACACTTCTCTTCTTTACACAATCAAATGTATTCATGTTTCCATTCCATGTATTTCATTTACATTCTTCATTTGTGCATTAAACATATCTCTCATTTTCCTCATCTAAATATTTGTATGTGTCTTTTTGCTCCATTTAATATCTGTGTCCACCTTTGTACTTAGCGCACATGTTCTCTATAGGTCTCCCTTTCTCCATCAACTTCCCCAGTGATGTCAGCACTAACATCAAACCATGTGGAAGAAAAATCATTTGTCTCCATATCTTCGTGCTACCCATTCCTCATCGAGAACCACTAGAGCTATCCAGAACTATAATTTGTACTAACAGTTCACTTCCCAACCTAAATATTTCCCACAATAAACACTCCTATATTACTAGACAGGCCATCATTTTCATGTTAGATATCTGATCAAGTGAAATTCGTGTAAGTTTCAAAAAAGTAATCCCCCATGATCAGGGGTCATCAAACCTTTTCTCAACAGTATACCTGTTCGTCCTGTCTGGCAGTGTTGGCACACCCCTTGTGAAGAAAAGAGTGTAAAATGTATGTTTACCATAGAAAATCACATTAAAGTTTGTCTTCTATTATTATTTTATTCCATCTGGTATCATAAACGGATTTTAACACACCCATTTCTAAGACCAATTTTAAGAATTTTCCATTGGCTGGTTGAGGCTGAAAAATGTATAGATCAACAATATTGTAGAGAAAAATTAACTTCCACATAACAGCAGTCAACTGCACCTCAGCCTACCAGATTTAGATAATAGGCTGAGATAACTAAAATGACTTTTTAGTTGGAACTATATGTTTTTTGGCATTGTGTTACCCAGTAACAACTTGAACATATTGCATAAATCAATAGAGATAAGAGTGTCATGTGGGGCTCAAACCCACATCCACCAAGAAACAGCCTATACACAATCTTGCTCTCATCAACTGAGGTAACAATGCAGGCAAGTTCAGGAGTTCAAGAAAGGGAATTTATATTACCCATTTCTCCATTCTGATATCAAAGGCATAAATGTTCATATATGTACAATATGAATTTAAGAAAATGCACTTATTTGGTCTGACTTAACTAATTATATATTGTGTTGTATTACATAAAAACTCATCTGAAATATGGGGCTGCTGCAGGAATTGAACCTACCACCGATAAGTAGCCGCTTCAACGTAGCGTTGCACTTACCATTGTGCTAAACAGCCCACTGTTAAGGCAAAGGCTGAATAACTGCTTTCAACCCAAATTCTCATCTCATTTATTCTCGGTCTTTTTCATCTCTTTCAACATGACAGTATGCATTCAAGAAGCAGCTCCATTTTCTTTAATTATTTATTTTATTTACGTTGTCCAAGTTGAGTGATGTATTAACCGTGTGAGGGTGGGAGATCATTTCTGATAAGTTTCTACTTAATATAATGCAATTTATAATTCATACGTGTACATGTATGTTCCCAATGCTGACAATTTATGTATCAGTGGATGGGCAATTTATGTCTGACAGAATATGATAATTATAAAGACCTTTTAGCAGGATCTATATTTTGGTCAGCATGGTGTGCACATACATGACAAACTTGTTTTTTCTAAAAAAAACTTTTGCTGCACCTCCCCCCACTAAAACACCCAGACATGTTAACATCATTGTCATTTTGAAAAATTTAGTTTGTAACGTAAGTACTGCAACACCTGGTTTGACATTTCCCCACCAGTATGTCTTCCAAACATTGGAAATGTCAAAAGCACTCAATAGGTTGACCATCTTTTATGTATCAGTGGTGGAGATGCGTTCGGGGAATTAAGTATACACTGGTTCTGTATCTAGTGTTTACGCTTGGGGATCACAGACGGATAGCTAGAGAGAGACGAATTGACGTAAACTAAAATAAATACATACATGAACCGATACATTAGTTCACGCCTTGCTAGAGAGACATAACTGATATTTATGCACCCTGTAACTATCGATCCAATATAGGAAGGGAAGATATACACATATGTGCATATCTGGCAAGAAAATGTTCAGGCAGTAATGAAAATGGCTTTTAGGAACTAGGTATACTGTAAGGCTGGATTTTGGGAACAAGGTATACAGTAAGGCTAGATTTGGAGGACTAGGTTTACAGTAATGCTAAGTTTGTGGAACTAGGTACTTATATAAGCTGGATTTTGGTAACTAGGTATACAGTAAGGCTAGGTCAGGGGAACTAGTTATACAATAAAATATCTACTAAGTAGACATTGTACGTACAAAAAAACCTAGAATTTGAGAAGTAGGTATATGCCTCCTCCCCACCCCATTTCCATTCCTGAATGAAGTACAACACTTGATTGATCTACCTGTGATCAGGGGTCTGAGTCAACTGACAAGCTAAACCGATCAGAGCAAGTCACGTTGAACCCACCTGTGCCACATCAACATCATTATGACATTCTGATTTTGAAGTGGACAAACTTGTGGTGTGAAAAAAAGCTGTCACCCTCTGGCAAACGCTTTTGGTGCTTGTTCTTGGCTAGTTTCTTCTTTTATGTACCACCAACATGAACACGTTTCACCTTGGAGTCTTGAAATAATATAAATTGAATCTTCACTCTAAATGAATTATTATAACAAATTATATAAAGTGAGTTTTTATGCAAATCTTTCTGTTTAATTGTTTGTTCAAGCTCAAACGGGATAATCTCATATGACATTACAATAAAAATTATGGTTAGAAACTCTGAAAACTTTGTGTCTGATCAACACTCATTAAAACAGCTTGAGATGAGTTGAGACTTCTAAAAATACTAACAATTAAGATACTTGAATTATCAAAAATGAATTACCCAATAAAGTAGGTTTAAGCTCCTATACATAAATAAGCCTGTCATTTCTGACGGGTGTATTATAGTTTGATATAATGATTTTTATGGTGTAAAGATTCATTTTTAACAAATGTAAGCAAATATTTGTTCCTCAAAATGAAAAATCTGGCTATGGTACTCCTAAGAAAGGGGAGAATGGTAATGAATATAGATGCATGTGTACATACACATAGTCCTCGCTCGACAATTCATGGGGCATTCATTTTCAAAGGGGGATCTCATTGACCACTCTGCCCTTTGGATGAGCAACAATTCCCTTTGAACTTCCAGGAAAAGTTGCAACACATACTCCTGATGAAAACTAAGAATAGAGTTATTGCTTATAAATTAGTAACGCAATATATTCATGATAGTTAAAACATATACCTCT
The DNA here is from genome assembly GCA_963457665.1 of Thysanoteuthis rhombus. Taxonomy (NCBI): domain Eukaryota; kingdom Metazoa; phylum Mollusca; class Cephalopoda; order Oegopsida; family Thysanoteuthidae; genus Thysanoteuthis; species Thysanoteuthis major. The sequence continues at coordinate 5,891,113 of OY735212.1, read as the reverse complement.
TTATTTTTTCAAAATATACTTTAATCATTTAGTATATAAAGTTATCAATAAAGTAATCTATAAAGTAATCTAATCAATGAAAACTCCAGGACATTACCTTCTTCACACAATCCTCATCACACCAGACAAAACAATAGACACATTCTGTTGATACTGTGAAAAGAGCTAGAGTGTGGACTGTGAGTCGAAGAGATGAACTTACACAATTTCAGATGCTCAAGAATGTTTTTCAATGCAGATAAAACAAATCTGGTTAGTCACTCAATGAAATTCAATTCTTTTTAGGCCTATAGCTCCATTGGTGCAGCCTGTGATACATACATACACACATAGATAGTCGGCCAGCCAGACCTACTTAAATCTGAACGAACCTATGTTGACACTTTTGGTGACAGTTTTGATTGATGGTTTGTAATAAAGCTGTTTTTCATTTTAGATAAACGTCTTCCACCAATTTTTTGGTGGTTCTCAACTAGACTATAAGGCTTTATAGCAAATATGTTCAGGCCATAATACCTTCAGAAGGAAGAAAACCCTGTGGTTTTCCTTTTACAGTGCCTCAAGCACATGCTAATTTTTCTTGATGGTTAATGACCACACAACATGAGATACCTTGATGCATACTTATTTACCTAAACCTCTATATGATACGTAAGCTTTGCTTTATCACTTTCCAAAGAGACAGGAACAAATGTCATCCATTATGTTCCTTTCACAAAGTCATTAGCTCAACCCAGCAAGGTGTCTGCTCTTTTACCTTCTCCTTTCTGTCTTCCCTGTCTAGAGAACTTGGAACAAACAACGCATATTCCCTTCGCTCTCTTTAGCAAGCTAACAATAACATGACAGGAATTTCACTGACATCTCACACATACTGCACAACATAATATATGATGACACATACATATATGGCTCAACCTCTATATTGTAAATACATCTCCCTTGCCCCTCCAAAGAGAAAGGCACAAATGCCATCTATTATGTTTCCTTATCCAAGTCAACCCAGTAAAGTGTCTGCCCTTTCATCTTCTCCTACTTGCCTCCCCTGGCTGGAAAACTTGAAACAAACCTGACAAATACACGGCATTCTCTTTGACGTGCTAACGATAACATGACAGAAATTTTCGTCATTTGTATTTGAGCCGTAAAACTGCAATGACTGAATTTCCCGTCATCTGCAATTGATGGGTTTTGAGTTCTTATGGGGACGTCTCGGATGTCAGTTGGGTGCAAGTCAACACATGACTATAATTCATTATGATTGTTTTCTTATTTTCTTTACTTTCTTATTTTGTAGTGTTTCTGAGTTTAAAGTTGTAAATTTAGCTTGGAACCTTGCTTCTCTTATGTACCCCTTGGGGTATGCATACCCTGTTTGAAACTCCCTATTCTAGCGGAGGATGAAGGTTGTCCGAGCAGCAATGAGTCTATAGTGCATATTGCTCTTATATGGTAAAGAGTAGTCAATACATATACATATATATATCTATATATAAATATGTATAAAGAGAGAGAAAGATTTTTTTAAATTGTTAAAGAAAATCATATATAAAACTTGCCATCATAGTCAATAATTGAACAACCCTTGCATTGAAATTTGATGTCTTGTAAAAAAATTCCATTGAAAAATAGATATGGTCAGAATAAGTTCTATTTATGACATCACTGGTGTAAGCAGTAAAAAAACACCTAGAATTATCTGGATTCTGGAGAATCTGGGTGTTATAATTAAACATGTCAAAATAAGGCCCCAAAATGTTGAAGAAGTATCCCTCCCCTGAAAAAAAAGCATTTTTAGAAAGGAGTACAGATGTCAATTTTCACGTCTGTTGATAACCCCGCCCCCAGTATGGTTAGAAGCACTGGAGGATGAATAAAAAAAAACAAACACACACACATATGAAAAAGGAACCTCCTCATCTTTGATGTCTAGGATGGGTCAGTGACTTTACCAACAAATACTACATGCATATTGTCTGTTCTATAGTATCTATTCGGTTAACCTTATAGTGAAAGAACATGATATCAGTAGTGTTTTCCACTGCAAAAAATCTAAAATAGAATTTTTTTAAAAAAAATAGAAACATCTGGAGAATCCAGATGTTATTAATTAACCCATCAAAATAAGTCCCAAAAATTTCTAGAAGGGGTTTAATGGAGTATTGATGCCAATTTTCAAGTCTGTAGACAAAACAGTATGACCAGGAGCACTGAAACATACAAACCCATGCTCAAAGAAGGATAACTTGCGGTGGCCACAATGTTCAACATCTCAAACTCAAGTACCAGTTTAAAAGAAAAATTGCTGAGTATAGTCGTCTCTGGGCTCTTGAAAAAAATCTGGTTAGTCACTCAATAGAAACCATCATCTCTGGGCAGAAGGCTGTGTTGAGGGTGTTAAATCAAAATATTTTTAAAAAAGGGCTGATCAGTGAATATATCACCTCTCTTGCCTCTTGTTGATCAGTGATCACTAAAAAGTCTGAATTTGGAATGCAGACACAAAGTAAGGGAACAAATTAGCATAAACATACATTACAAATAGAACCCCCACTTTAAAACCTATTTAGGCAGAGAATTTTCAAAAAGCAAAAATAAACTCTTTTTTCAAATATAATAATGAGTAAAAGTTCAAATTTTCAGCCCTCTGGCTCCACTGTTACCGCCAGTATATGAAACACATACATACATAGCCAGCCAGACCAACATGAAAACTAAAGAAGCGTTAATTGATAATTTTGTAGACAGTTTAGGTTGATGGTTTATAACTAAGAAATATATGGTAAAAAGATACTTATCTGCCAATATATATCTTTATACTAAAACATGTGTTTATAATATAAATACAAATTCATATTGAATTTTAATGGGCTATATCTTCAGATGTAGATTGTTCTAGATATGAGCTACAGTGTCTGAATAAAGACAGAGTCTCTGTTTCTTGTAATTCTTGTAAGAAAGAATAAGAGGCCTACTTATATGAATTGATTCATCTTGTAGTCACAGATTAGTGGGGTTGGAGCTCTCTTCATTTGAAAGATCAAAAGAGTTGACCCCTTGTCTATGAGTGTTATCTTCCTGCCCCTGGGTTAAAAGGTTTGATAAGATTATTTCCTTTCTAGACATGCTTAAAACTCTGACACCCTCAGCTCTGACAAAGCAATTGGTGTTAACCTTCACAATCTCAAGTCTCTGATTAGTGCATTGGTTTTCTATAATTTAATAGGAGGAAAAAAGTTTGATACAGACGTGCCATAGCTCTGGTTTATTAAACCACGGTTCATGAGATAAGGCAGGTGGGTCATTGAGCCAGACGTATTATCGCCCACTCATCCAGAAAACCGTGAATAAATATAGAATTTTGTCTCAATATGACTAAAACATTTCATTTCTTCAATTTGTTTTCAATTAAAATATGATTTCATGGTATTTTCCATGTAAGTTCTTTGATTTTTTAATGAAAACAACACCATCATCCACCAGTGATTTTGTTTAGGCACTCATAATTAACTTTTGATTAGCCACAGTTCAGTTATAACACAGTTGCATTTCTTGAGCCCCAACACCCCAAAATTAAAATTATACTTTTGATTATATTTCAATTTTCAAAGTCTTCTTCCCTTCTACTTTCTCCCTTTTTCCCTCTCACATAATTTTTGCCAATGATTCCCGGAGGAATTTTGTTGAACATTTTTGAAGTCATAATTTTCACAATTTCAAATAATGGTTCACACATTTATGAAATCATACTCTTTAATCTTAAGAAAAAGTTTCCATTATTCCTGATATGATAAAAAAAACTCCCAAAAGACAATATTCTTTGGGAAAAATATTCCTTTTCTTCTAACTTACCATTTTGTCTTTTCTTTAAATCTTAAATTTCAAAATGTTATGCCTTCAAGAATTGGTCACTCAAGAGAAACAGTAATGTATCCAACATCTTTTGGCAGCATGCCCTGTTGGGGTGAAAATTGGAAAAAGAGGTGATTAATGAATCAATTACTTCTCTCACCTTTTGTTGGATGCTGATCATGGAAAAAGTCGAAATTTTGAAAATGTCAACTAATCATGATTGTTGCTGAACACAAACGTTGATCAATTTAGCATGAACTTACATTGTAAATTGAATCATCCCATTGAAACCTATTCAGGGGTAATTTTTCGAAAGCAAAAAAGCTGCCTTGCTGGCTATGTATCTTTCACATGCACAGACTGTGTCAAAGGAGCTACAAAGCCAAAAATTTACATTTACTTCTTGTTATGTTGAAAAAAAATTCTTTTTTTGTTCTTTCAACACCCCCCCCCCCCTGCAAAAAGGTTTTACTGTGGGGTTCAATTCATAATGTAATATTCCACGAAATTGATCCCTTAATTTAATTTTTTGAATTGATCATCCCCAACACAGCATGCTCCCAAAAGACATTAGCCACATGATGCTTTCTACTGAGTGACTTACCAGACCTGTCTTATAATCACTTTTGAAGTAAACCATATTTATTTGACTATTCAAAACAAAGGATTTAGTCCCTAAAAATTCTTTAACATGCAGATGTTGGGGTCCAAGAAAGCCAATCCCATTATAAGCCACTATTTCAGATCTAAATCCAGCTGTTTTGAAGTTAGAATAATATTCGGGGGTCTATAATCCATCCATGTTATAATGCAAAACGCACTATAACACTGTGTTATAACATGGTAGGCCTGAATCTGTATAGGTCTATCTTCGTATAGGTCTTCATTCATCAGAAGTATTACTTGTAGAATTTCAGTTCATCCATTGTTTTTTAATGTACATAAAATCTGTGCAAAATGTTCTCGAGGAATTTTAGATGGCTGCATAATTTCTGGGCAGACACTGTATAATAATCACATAGGAATCTTCAGCTGAATCTATCGACCATTAAGGATGTTTATAGGATCTGGAATGTAACAATGTCTGCTTTATTGAGGAACTTTTCTCTGTGAACTGATGCCTTCTTCATGCATATTATCGAATATATTTGAGGTAAATAGAAAATTTTTCTCTCCAATGGTAGAAGTGTTTATAACATAGGATTTGGGTGCTTTCCGTTCAAAAAGAAGTTCAATTGTCTGGAAAACTCTTTGAATGTTAATGACCCTTTTCCAAACTATAAACCACATATGGACAACCATAGGCTCACTGGCCAGATTTGGCCCATGACCAATCAAGGCTGTTATTTAAAATCTAACACAAGTTTTTCTTTGAAAGACAATTTCATGATTTATATTGTAAAATTACTATTGTTTTGACTCCACAAATCAATAATACAATAATTGTAATTGATATGTTTGTCTGAAATTAAGATTAAGTTCACTTTCTGCAATACAATCAACATTTTTTAAGTAAGTGTTTGGTTTGAATAAAGATGAGAAATGTCTTATGCGGCCTTCTACATTAAAAAGGTTATTCATGCTTACTATCTTAACAGTCAAAATGTCCTTCTTTTTCTGTTTGTTTCACATGGAAAAATTACTTAATGGTTTCAATGTGGCTTTGAGAATAGACTTGATAAGACCAGAGAGTTTTAATCAGCTGAGTGGGTTCAAGCTGTAGAATTTTTGGTGTTAAAAATCTTCATTTCTTTCTGATTCATCATTATGAGCCAAGTGTTAATACAGCTTCAGAAGTTTTATATAGCCATATTGATATTGCAACACTTCTACTCAAAAATACAAACATGTATACTTAAAAGTTCACAAGTATTTTGGCAATCATAGTTACACACATGAATACACAGATAAAAAAGATCTTTTATTTCTAAATTAAATGAAACATAAGGAATAAACGAGGTAATAAAATTGCCTTTGATGTCTCAGGATTCATACAATGAGCAATTTTTGCTTTGGTAAAAGATTTAGTATAAAACAGACAGAATTATAGAGGAGTGGTTTATATCTATACTTATTCATGTGATAGATATATAGAGATGAGAGAGGGAGAAAGATTACTTATTTCCACTTGGATAGCAGAGAGAAATAGACAAATCAGGCCCTCTGGGAGGGGTGTGCAGCCTGTGCACTGAAGCCTGGTGTGTGGTGTGGTACCCTGAGAGTTTTGGGGTAGGGCAGTGTATCTAAGCTTCTGGGTCAATATGGTATGTCCACCAATAAAATAAGTTGATTCTCTGGTATAGTGAGTGGATATAGTATGGCATGCTGAAAGGGTTACAGCAGATGAAAACAGGATGGCTAAACGATGGGGGTGACTATGCACTGTGTGTGGGAATAGGGGGCAAATACAGCTTTGTGATCAGAGATTTATTAAGTTTAATACGCAATTGTACAAGGCATGGAAAAAGAAAAAAAAACATGTGTTATCAGAGAGGAATTAACAAATAAAAATTTGAATAAACATCAATGATTTTACCAAAAGGAACTGGACATTCATTTCCCTATTCCAAATTTTTTCGGAGTCATGAATGTGTAAATTAGATTATGGCAAGTCTACTATCTACATTAGGTTATATCAAGTGGCTTTGCTTTTAATACAAAAACTCTGGAACAAGGGCTGGTGGATTATACCAAGAAGTGAGCATAAACAAACTGAGAAGAAATTTGCTCATAATCCTATGTTAAGGTTAGATGTTTAGAAAATATCTTAACAACATTTCTCAAGGAAGTTTAAGCAGTCAACTAACCAAATCTCCTTTTCATTGTTTTATACCATAAAATCATTGAACATTCATTATAATATTAGAAACTGTCCACCAAAACTGTCAAATTCAACTTAGATTTCTTCAGCTTTTAAGGGGGTTTTGCTTGCTTGCTGTATATATATATATATATATATATATATGTGTGTGTGTATGTGTGTGTATGAATGTATCATGCACACAGGCTGTCCCAATGGAGCTACAAAGCTGAAAATTTAAACATTTACTCCAATTTGCAATGTAAGTTTATACTAAATTGGTCCCTTAGTTTGTGTCCAGCAATATTGACACTTGCCCCTACAAAATGTGTGAGTAGTGATTTCCCCAATATTCTTATTGACCACCCCCAACACAGCACAATCACATGATGGTTTCTTTTGAGTGACTAGCCAGACCAGTTTTTACAATTTTTTGGTGCCTTGGTGATGAGCAGGGCTGTCTTGAGAATATTTGTGGCCCTCCCCTCCGGGCATAGCAATGTACTTAGACCCCTAACCCTTTGCTCTCATTACATTAAAATCAGCTTTTTCAACTGATAAATTTGTAGCACTTCATTTCAGGAAAGTTAGGTTTAGGGAAGGTTCTCTATATCTGCTATCCAAAAATATGAACTTCAATTTTTATTTTTCAAATTAAATTATGGAGCCTCTAAGATTGCAGAGTCCCCAGGCAACTGCCCAGTGTGCCTTTGCGATAAGACTGCATTGGTAATAAGTGTTATTTCCTAATTGATTATGTCTAAAAAGTATAGAAAATGTCAGTTATCCCCTTCAAACTTTGCTTTGGTGACCAGGACAGTGATAATTTGAAATCTACTTATTTCAAATTCAACAACAGGCTAATTTAAATCACATGAAGTAAGAAAAACAAGTAAGTTTGAATATCACTGTCCTGGTCACAAAAACAAAGTTAATGGGAATAATAGCTATTTTCTAAACTTTTTATACATCAGTCTTTTTATGTCCATCGTTGGATATAGACCTTTTCGAGGATTTGCCAGACCTCTCTATCATGGGCGTCACGGAGCCAATATTTTCTGAAGTTGCTTAATCTGTCTTTCCATCTTGTATCCTGCCAGCCTCGACCCTACATCCACTCGGAAGCAGTCGTAACGCGACTCTACTCTACCAACTGAGCTAACAGCACTCTTGGTAAGCAGGTGTTCAAAATAGTGCACTTGAACCATCCTTCTCTCTTCTCAGCGGCCTTAGGTATAAATATTTACATATAGTCGCATAAAGACTGCTCCCTGTTGGATATATGTTTGAGTTCTGCTCAGCCCTCATTTTCCTTATTCATTTACATGATTGGCTGTTAATTCCAGTGCCGGTCAAAATATATCTCCAAATAAATTGTCTCTATAATTATCACATTCCGTCCAACATGAACTGACCAATCTAAATATATATACATACATAGGTAGGTCTGAAGTGAGTTGTGGTATTCAACAAATACTTTTTCTATGAAGTGTACCTAAATTTCATATATTAAGTGATCCATCTTTTATTAGATAAATTAAATGATTTTATCTTTTTATTGTTTTTTTTTCCATTAGATGACACATTGTAAACCATTATTATCAATTTTTAACGACTTTTTCTTTTCATCCTAATTAATTTATCTAAATGATTTTATCTTTTTATTGTGTTCTTCTCCATTAGATGACATATTGTAAACCATTATCATCAATTTTTGATGACTTTTTCTCTTCATCCTAATTAATTCATCTAATAGAAAAATATAATGAAAGATAATTACTTTACTGATACTACTAGTGGAGAAGTAAAAACAATCAAATAATAACAAGTATTCCAAGGGAAATTATGAATCACCACCGCTTATATATGATTCTTTTCATCTCGTAAATTAGGTAATGGTGGTGGTAAAATTAAGTTACCTTGATAAAAATGCTACCAATATGGTTTGAATCATACAGTCATAATTTTTTTTAAAAAGTTAGTCATTCAATAGAAACTGTCACATGAAAATTGCCTTGTTCAGGCTGATCAAATAAAAAATCAGAAAAAGAGGCAATCAATGAATAGGTTACTTCTCTCATATTTTTGTTGGACAGTGTAACTAAAAAGAGTCTGAATTTTCAAAAAATAAGCGTGAATATCGTTGGACACGAACTAAGTCATCCATTTAGGAGAGATTAACATAGCAAATTGAACCCCCTACTAAAAATTTATATAAGAAGGGAATTTCAAAAATACAAAAAAAAAAGTTTCCCTTACTCATTAAGGGAAGTGTGTGTGCAAAATTTCAAGTTTCTGGAGTTAGACATGATCTTCTACCTTGCTATAGAGTCCTTGTAACTCAGGTGGTAAGAGTTGCCAGGCATTTGCTAGGCTCCCCTTGACAGAGATGTGAGTATTTAAGTCTCACTGGGAGCTCATTCTTCATTTCAAATCCCTGCTGCTTTCTCATTGCAATGGGTCAATGACCTGAGGTAAGTGTTGATAAAAAGTCACTAAAATACTCAGATGAAGGAAAATAGTTATCAAAATTAAAAGATTTATCTTGTTAAATTTGATACGTATTTAAATTGAAGAGTTGTAGTTCTAAAATGTGAAAAGCGTCATTTAAAAAATAAATGTATTTAATCAAGTTGAAAACAGAATTTTTCATTTGAACCTGTCATCTTATCAAAACCTTATAGACTGTAATAAGACGAAAACATTCTAATCTAGAATTTGATTTTCAAATTTTTTAATTTTTTAATTTTTAAATTGTATTTTGGAACCACACTCATCGATTATTCTTGTTTTACTCTGGCAAATATATAACTCTGTAAGTATCATACAAATGCCAACATATTTGTGAAACCAACTAACTTGCCTACATTTGACACAACATAAGTTTCATTAGGAATAATTAAAGGATTTCATTAGTTTGGAATTGGGATGGAAATTGAGAGGATAGGGACACAGGGGCATGGCATATATCTACTTCTCAATTTCCAACATACATCTACATTTCAATTTCCAGTTTTTTTCAATAGTGACATTTATTATTAACTATCCTCAGGGCTGCCCTGTTGTAACAGCAATATAAGCAGTCACCAGTAACTTTGCTCAGCTCTAATGGACCCCTTTGGGATCCCCAAGCATAAATCATAGATACTGCCTTGTTCCCAAACTTTTCATGGACCCTTTTTATTTAAATGAATTTTCCTACCAACCTCAGGCTTTTGGAAGGTCTGCCTAATTATCAAGCTCACTGACCCAATCAAACTTGAAGCTCCAGGGCTTGCAAATTCCAAGGTTAAGAACCTCTACCATTCACCCAGTTTCCTAAAACCCATTTCCATCGCTGGTTTTGAATAGTTAATGTTATAACTGAATAGCTTCAGCCAGTAGTTATTATACTGGTTAGTTGAACTAGTAGTGATTCACAAAGGGGTTTTTTAGTTTAGTTCTTACTATACAGAGAAACCTTGATAATCCAAATATCAATTATCCAAATTTCAAATTGATCTGAACAAGATTTCAAGGACCCATAATTGTGTTTAGTATGGCTTCCCACTTATGATTGGATTAGTTAATCCAACAATCAATTATCTAAACAAAATACTCACTATCTGTTCCATTCAGACAATCAAAGTTTTTCTGTAATAGTATACGAATGATCAGTAAAATCATTGCTCTTCATATATATATATATATATGTATATATATACATACATATATATATGTATATACATATATATATATATATAAAGAGCAATGATTTTACTGATATAATATATATATATATATATATATATATATATAAAGAGCAATGATTTTACTGATATAATATATATATATATATATATATATATATATATATATATATATATATATCAGTAAAATCATTGCTCTTATATATATATATATATATATATATATATATATATATATATATATATATATATATATATATAGGTATATAGGTATATAGGTAAAATGCCAGCCTCTGGGTCTGAAGCAAAGGTTTCGATCCTGCCTTTTGTGGTACTGGATAGGACAATGGATAGTCTATAGCAACACTGAAGAGTTGTAATACAACGAAACAGCTGTCTGTGGATGACTCAGTTATTTAATTACTATCATATATATATATATATATATATATATATATATATATATATATATATGTATTAATTGGTAATATCAGGTTGTCAATGAATGGTCATTTTTATTGCGATTGTCTTGGTACTAAATTGATTAGTAGTATACAGAAGGATTGTTGATTTTTATTGGTCTGACCAAAGAAGTAATCAATGAAAACTTTATTGGTCAGTCTTTTATTGAAATATCCAGTGATGTCCAAATAATTGATTGAATAGCAGTATTGAAAATACCAAATCTAAACAAAATAACTGTAATGTTTTATGTAGTTGTTTAAAAGTAGTAAAAAGACTTGTTCTCTTCGATGAAAACCATTGATCAGAACATGGATACTACTTGTCTTAATGGAACTAGTAATGATTTTTGAACAAAGTACTTCAATGTTCAAGAATTCAATCATTTTCCATGTTACACAACACATATGCTTGTACTCAGAGATAGATATATCAATTTGTAGATCATGTGTGGCTTGGCTTGATTAGAATCACTGAATTGTATTCGTATCTTATGTCTGAATGATATATTCAATCTCAATTCAGTAGTTCTATGCCTCTGGCTCTGGTAGGTATAAATCCAGCAAAAAAAGGTTATTATACCAGTTTGCAGGTGGGATTCTTTTACTTGAAGGTGATTTTTAATTAGTGCCATTCCACACCTGCATCTTTTTCACCCCCTTCTGACTCCGATTCTGGCTCACTTCAAGGGGAAAATTTCCATTTTAGGAATCAGTAGTCAAATAGATTTGACATGTCTATTTATGTACGACAAGAAAGTCCACTGAACCTGTCAACACAGACAATATAAACATGATTCACTCAAATAATAAGATCTACCATTGGTACTGACCTGATTTATTTATTTTTTTCAGTGTAAACCTGGCCTTTAGTTGAGTCAGGTGGTGAAAAAAATTATCAGATATATTTCATTTGTTGTGTAAGGTTCATTCATTCTATGGATGGGTTATTTAGCTAGTTTTTAATAAAATGGAAGTTTTGATCAGACTCCTGCAGGGATTGAACCTGCATCCAAAAGAAGGCTATTGCTCTTATCATCTAAGCTAAACAGCCAAGCCAGTTTTTTAAATTGGTTGGTACTTATCTTTATTTTACTGGGGTAATTGCAACATTCAGAGAGATCTTGGGTACACTCCTGAGCAGACCCACACAGCCCTCCCCTATTAAATATGGTGCTGGCCCTATGATATTTGGAAAACACATGGAATTCAATAAATTGTTATAAAACCTGGGAGAGTGACTCATCCTTACTTTTAATTCTCACTTGGTGCCAATCCTAATCTTATGTGGTACCAATCTTGATTTGGTTTTATTGACAGGTACTGATTTTCAGTTGGGGACCTTAGTGATACTGATCTTTACTCCATTCATGAAAGCATATATTCCAATGAGAACATTTTTGAATTCAGGATTTACCTTTTTGATTCACTAATTCAGTGAAGTGTTGACCCAGAAGAAATCTCAAACATGGATTTTGGAACAGTGTTACTCAGTTTTAGCTTCATCGGTATAGCAAACGTTTTTAGTATCAGGGGAGGGACAAAGACAGAATCAGGGTCAGGGGTAGTTGTGTTAGGGGAGGGTATAATTATTAATTAACAGGCATTATAGGACAGAGAAAATTTGTGCCCTTTCACACCTGCACTAAGAGACAGGGTGGTTGGGGGGATGGCTACTGACCCCTTGTGCCCCTCTCTTGCTGTGTCTCTTGCTCACTTCAAGGGAAAAATTTCTATTTTAGGAATCAGTAGTCAAATAAATTTGATATGTCTATTTTCATAGGACAAGAAAGTCCACTGAACTTGTCAACACAGACAATATAAACATGATTCACTCAAATAATAAGATCTACCCCTAGTACTTACCTGATTTATTTATTTTTTTCATTGTAAAACTGGCCTTTAGTTGAGACAGGCGGTAAAAAATAATCAGAAATATTTCATTTGTTGTGTAAGGTTCATTCATTCTATAGATGGGTTATTTGGCTAGTTTTGAATAAAATGGAAGTTCAAAACAAAATTTCTTTCTTTATTCAAACAAATCGACAGATTATTAAGATCAGTTTTTATGCAATATGAGGTACAAATATTTTGAGAAAATAAATGCATAGATCCATAAGTAAAACTCAAGGTAAAAAAATAAGAGAGAATTTACTTTAAATCACCATATGGTTATGATGTTTTTTCTACATAGAATATAAATATTTTAAGAAAATAGATGCATAGATTGATAAGTAAAACCCAAATGTCAGTTCGACATAATGTCTGCCACCAATGAATAATTTTGAAAAAAATATTTCTGCGAGGTTTCAACGAAACGTCCATTTGTTTAGACAAATTGCTCATTGGCCAAACGTCTAGATGCAGTTTCATCACACATCAGCAGCAGTTTTGATGACATACACTCAACTGTTATTGAAACAAATCCTGAGTTTTTAAAGCTTCTTCTTTTTTCAATTCAGTTTCTCATCAGTCACCAACATTGCATCTTTCCTCAAATCTAAATTTTTTGTTTTGTTGAAATTTCAGGGTTCCTTTTTTATTTAAATCTTAGTTTCCTTTTCATGAATTCTCACTGACCATATAACAAAAGTTTCCACGATATAGGGGCAAAACTAAATTAAGACCCTAAAAGATTATTGCTTCCTTGAAAGTATCTTATTGCTGTACCATTTTGACAAACCACCGCTGAATGCAAAAAAATATACAGATATACCTTAAATACTGAGGTTAGTTTGTTCCAAAATTTTTAATACTGTTCAAAGCAGTAGTGTTCAAGATCTTGTTATAATTTAATGTTTTATTCTCTTCAGCTTATACTTAGTTACATTGATGTGTATAGCAATATCTTAACTGTACTGTATCAAAACCTGAACTAATCAAAACCACCCTATTCAAATTATTCGTCTATGTTTTGACCAGTTTAATCTGTATTTAGGCTTTTCTGTATTCACTCATGAAAAGGATTGGCAAGACTAATATTTGTTAGTTCTGCTGGAAACAGCAAATAAACAATCTATTTCTCACTAGACTCAAGTTTAGATGCCTTCGTCAACTTGTTTGTACTGATTGATGTCGAGAAGAACTCTTACCAACTCATCAGACTGACTTGCACATGAGATATAATTGAACTGATATCAGTAGATTTAAAGCTTGGGCCAAAAATTTAATAATGCATAGAACAAACTGTCTGTTGACCGAATCACAAATACCAAATCAATCGTTTTGTCCATGATTTATTTCTAAATATATTTTAATGCTAAATTGATGTACCAAAATATAAAAAATTTTCCAAGAATATTTCATTTCTTCACTCATTCAATAAGAACATGAAAGAAAAATTTTTTTTTTTTACGGTTGCTAATTGCCATATTAGAGACATCAGTTCCCATAGCTGTATTCATCGCCAATCTGTGTTGTGTTGTTTGCGTGTGTGCATGCATTGGGATGCCTATACATGTGCGTGTGTGCTGACATGATTAAAGGGAGGTTACTCTTGTTGATTCAAAAGATTCCATCAAGAATAAAATAGGAACCAGCAAATATGTTCACTTGATGAAAATCACCCTTTGTTTTCAAAAAAATTTTACTCTGAATCTCTGTCCAGCTCGCAACCAAATGGTTCATTCTATCCATCAATTTACCTTATGTAGAATGGATCTCAAAGTAGAATCTTCAGATACAAGGATTTTTGTTTTAGAAATTGGTGTAAGGTATAATCAAATTTTAAATAAATCTATTATATATTTCTTTCAATATCTCAAATGGTTTAACTCTTACAGCACTTTCGAAGACTAGTATACAGCTTTAACCATAAAATTTCAAAAAACATTTGACTGATTATCATCACCAACTTCCATTCTGGCTTACATCATTGTCTATTGCCATGAGCAGGGGTTCTCAACCTTTTTCTTCCAGAGCACCCATTCAATCTATCCTACTATGTTGGTACACCCTTTGTGAAACCATTGAACAGACAATAGATATGTAATATTTGTTTGTTATTTCATTGAACAACTGTATCTATCAAAAATGGTGAAGGGTTCAATCCTTGTTTATGTTCTGTGTTTGTGTGTTCCAGCACTACTGACCAGGCCATTTTGTCTGCAGACTTGAAAGTTGACCTTAGAACTCCCCTAAACCCCTTCTAAAAATGTTTTCCTTGATTTGGGGGGGGAAAAAAAAGCTTTTTTGGCCTTTTCTGGGCCTTATTTTGACAGGTTTATTGAACAACCATAATGTCAAAATTTGAAGTTATTTTTTCAAAATTCCATCAGAGAATAAATACGATCAGAATAAATTCTTATTATGACATTTCCATTGGAAAATGCCAGTGCTATCATGAATAGAATTTATCCTGACCATATTTACTTTTCAGTTTAATTTTTTTCCATGACTTCAAATTTTGACATGACTGTAGTTCAATTATTGACTGTGAGAGCTAGTTTAATTCAATTTTACATGTTTAGTGAGATTGATGAGCTTGGCTCATTCTAAAGGGTAACTCAATTCTTGGCACAGTTCCAGAGAAACACATCTGCATGTATTTTTAATTTGACAATTTTGCATGAGATTCGTTTTGGGATATACACTTGCCAACTTGGAATAGCCTTGTTCAAAACTCACAAAAGTTGTGTCTAGTAGGTTGGTATTGCTTTATAATTCCAGATTTTTCTTAAAAAACCTCACATACCTCTAAAATCTTTCTTGCCTATCCCTAGGGGTATGTGTACCTCACTTTGAGAATCACTGGCCATGTAAATGAAGTCCCTGACTAAAGAATCCTATTTATCTTTTTTTTAAAAGTTTGGCACAGGAAATTTCTTCAGTGACCAAATGTGTCTTGACAGTCAGTGGAGTTTGTATATTTTCACCTGCACATGAATTATTTGCACTTCTTCAAGCTCAACTCTACATTTTTCATCTTCATTTTTTCCCAGGTAAGTACGTGTATAATAATAGTAATTTTGTAGTAGTGATTAGTCATCTACCAAGTTTTGAACCCTTTACAGTGTTTCTTGGTAGTCATTGGTAATTTTGTAGCGTAGAGATTTCTTTGGATCATTTAATTAGGAACTGTTCATTAAAACTATTAACATTGGTTTCTTCAATTTTCAAGTGGGTCTGGTTGGATGGCTATGCATGTGTTGTGCATACAGGCCACACAATTGAAGGTAGAGGGCTGAAAATTCAAGCATTTACTCCTTATTAAGTTAAGAAAAAGATAAGAGACCAATTTAGCATAAACTTAAATTCTTAATTGAAAGGGTTTTTTTTGCTTGAAGAAAATCCCCCCACCTATTTTTCTAGTTCAATTTACTGTTAAAGTTTATGCTAAATTGGTCCCTTAGTTTGTGTCTGGCAGTGTTCATATTTGTTTTTTTGAAAATTCAGACTTTTTCAGTGATCACTGTCCAACAACAGGCGAGAGAATTAACTTAATGAACCCTTTTACCAAATTTTTTAATTAATCAGCCCCTAACACTGCATACTGGCCTGAAAGATGTTGGTCAAATTATGGTTTCTTTGGGGTGATCGACCAGATCTGTTCAATTTAAAAATCATCCTATTACAACATTACAGACAATATAGCTCCAATATTTTCTGGTTGAATTGATCTCAGCTGATGTATATCAGGATTAATGGAGCTCATCGATTGGGCAATGGGAATGGTTTTATTGATCAAAGCCCTGTTTTGCCACTTAGAAGATTTGCATAGAATTTTGCAAAAAGATTACCTTCTGCTTGTCAATTGAAGCAGATGAACTATGGTATCAAGTAAGGTTGCCAGACTGAGCCAGAAGGGAGATAACCCTGGCTTTATCTTAGAGACTTACCCAACATTGGCATTGGTATAGCATTGAATTTGAAAATTGTGGAAGTCTGGAGACAGAGCTTCAAAAGGCTTGAATTGAACCTCAGTTTCCAGACTCACTCTATTTCCAGATTCAACACTATTCTAATGCCTGTTTCAGGTAAGCCTCATAGATAAAGCTTGGATTATCTCCCCTTCTGATCAAATCAGACAACCTTTGCCAAGCTACCAGATTCTATAATGAATTATTGCAGAAATCTTCACTCATGTGGCACCAGAGATTGGGAACATGGACCTCAAGATTACCAGTTCATAAAACATACAAGAAGAAGCATACAAAATACAAGATATTCATTTTTCTTCAAATTGTTTTTTCATATTTATTCTCAATGTCTCAACAATGTCACCTTGACCATGCACAATATATAAGATATAAATTGTATATAATGCATTTAAGATGAACAATGAACAGACGCCATAATTTTTTCCCCTTTAGATACAAAATATACAGAGTACAAAATGAACAGCTTCAAAATACATTCAAGTGCAAAGTACAATTGTTTTTTTTTCTTTCTTTTAGTCGTAATTTCAATAACTGAAATAGGCTTGTGTACAGCTGATTGCATTAATTCTCTTCACAGCCTTTGGACTAAAAGTCTGGATGTACATTTTTCTTTTAAATAAGTTACAAACAAATTTCTCTGAATAACACTCACAAACACTTTTCACAGCGAAGGGACTAACGTATTCTTTCCAAATCTATAGCTAATGACCAAAATATGATTTGAGTACAAATACAGGTATACCATGAAAAGATCAGTTAATTCATTCGAAAATTTTCCATACTGTTCAAAACCGCACCATTCAAGGTCTTCTTACAATTTGATGTGTTTTTTTTCCAGCTTATAAGTTGCATTAATTTGCATAGCAATACCTTAATCGTACTACATCAAAACCTGCACTAATCAAAACTATACTATTCAAGGTAGTACTATAATAACAAACATATTTTTCAGGTTATTGAACCAAGTTTCAGAATAATTTTGTATCTAAGGTTGGTTTTCTAGGAATGGGCAATTCTTTTCAAAATAGTTTGCCTCTACAGATATATTTACAATTGTATATGAAGAAAGAAAGATGTTTCTGCAGTCAGCCGTTATATTATTGCATCTAAGTCGATGTCAAATACTTACAGTACATTATTCACTCAACACAAATAGTCTTAACCACATCGAATTCATTATATCACTTTTTCATGAGATGATGGTTTTTGTAAAATTAGTTCAGAAAATGAAATGTATTTGAAAGCCTTGATTCAGATCAAGAAAATTCTGAGGAAGCCTCTCATCAGTTTTAGTCTTCAGAATTATTCAAGTTGTCTCAAGTGTAAATAACTATAGCTTATGCAAATACCTTCAGTGAGATTTTGAGGAGATCTTGTGGTAATGATATAAGAATTATTGTTATTGGAAATTTAAAACAACACACTGGCCTCTTGGGAGAAGACTAATTTGCTGGAGCTTGAATTCATTTCAACGCTTTTATCAAAAATAAGCATCACGATACTAGGAATAAACTATCTACAGGTGCAGATCCAGGGATGGGAGGTCCAGGGGATTCAGATCCCTGTCTCCCTGCTTGGGCAAAGCGCAATTTAAAATATCTTGATTTTATAAATAAAAAGACCCAAATAATCACAAATAATCATCAATTAACCTTAAAGACAAAAATCTATACAAGTAAGATGTCTCCTGCCTTATTCTTTAAACATTTTTTCATTCATATGTTCTGTGGTAGATTCCTCTGATTCATTTTTTTTTAACATGACTCTTCTGTCAGTTCTTGTGTTCAAGAAGCTTTGACTCAAATAGAAATGAAAATGCTGGACCGCATAGAACTATCTGGTATTTGATGTCTGAAATTTGTTTTCTTTTCAATGTACTTTTTGTAGAAATAAATTTTTCCACTTGGGTCCCAGCCCTGCTCAAAATCCTGGACCCCCTCATCTCTGCTCAAAATCCTGGATCTGTCCCCGATTGAAATATGGAGCTTGTAGACCTCATAGGCAGCTAATGAGTGGCTATATTATTTGGAATTATTTAGCTGATATTTGCTTGTTCAATTGACAGCTTGACCCCCCCCCCGGATATTTTTATACCCAGGTCGTTTCTAAGATTTTCATAATTTCATGGTAAATATTTATTTCTTTGGATACAATCTAAAAAAGATAATATTTCATCAAGTTGAAAATACTTTTATGCAGCTGAATAACTATAAAATAGCATCAACATTAATATAAAATATCTTGAGGAGCCTCACTTTGTTGTTATAAATTATGACAAAAACAGATGCAAACATTCATACACAAACTCCCCAACCAGTGTTTCAATAATTTATAATTTTTTTTATAGTTATTTGTTTAAATCTATTTGATAACTGGCCAATCCTTTTTCTTCTCTTTGAAGTTCAGCTTCAAAAATTTTATTGTGCGTGTATTGACATGAGATGCATGTTTGCTAATATATAGAGAGAAACCTTCACATAAAATTGTAGTTTTACATGAAATGAAGTCTGAAATATTTTCGCTTAAAATGCTCTCATTCTCTTTTGTTTTTGCTAAATCCAAATGATGATAATGTTTATGAGAAAAAGTTGTTTACAAGCATGAAAAATTGAATAATCTTCACAGGAACAAACTTTGAAAATGTGGATATATAAGAATTGTTCAGCTTCAGAGAGTGGACTACAAAAACATCACAAATAACATCGATTATACATTATCTGAACAAGAAAAAGATATAGACTCTGTCTGAAACCTGCAACGTTATTTACATTGCAACATTTGTTTCTGTAATAAAAAGCTATTTGTTTCCAACTGATTGAAAAGAAAGAATTATGTAAAGTTGTTCAGAGGTTAAAAAAAGGACTTTCTAAAAATGGACGCCGACTGAAATATATATCTATTTGTGTTCCAAATGAGTTACAGGTTATAACTCTACATTCCTAGTATAAGATGTTTGAAAAATGTCGTAGTTTCTTGAACCATGAACACTTTTTCTTACATCACATTTCTTCATTTTTAATTCATTGAGAATCAATTTAATAAAAGAATTGTATGATGGAAAAAAAAAATCCCCCTTTCTTTGCCCACCTGCTCTATCCTTCCTTAATTCTAAATTTAGTCATGTTCATTCAAAAATTGTAATCCCATAATCCTAAATTTAACATCTCTGTGCAGGGACGGATCCAGGATCTTGGCAAGGGAGGGGGGGCTATTTTTACAAATAAATACCCAAATAATACCTATGTATTGGTCAACTCAAATTTTGAGTGAAAAAATCCCTATTTTAAATTGATTTGACTCACACATGGTCATACAAGGTGATTGGTTTAATGACTGTGGGCTATCTTGAAAAATTCCAAATCAATTAATTTTTTCCTGTCAAACATTACCTAAACAGGGGGTGTTCTGCCCCCCTGTATGTCCCCACCTTCTGGATCCATGCCTGCTGTCACAATGCCTAGCAGTCATATTCTAGATTTAGCTACTTCTCATCTCATATAAACCTCTGTTATAATAAGTTTCTCACTAAAACAAAATTTGTATTTCTGTTCAGTTGAAATTTGAAAAAATATTTCCTAGCCAAAAATTAAACGCTAAATTCAATCCCCATATCCCTCACTTTAATCCACCCAAAAACTGCAAATGTTATGCATTCCTTCACACTCAAACTTTGACTCTTACATTTAAACCAGGACTAAAAATCAGTTCCTTTCAAAATATATGCCTGATATTTAAAAGCATTTATAATTAGTATGACTGCGAATGCGCTGTAAGCACGTTATTATTCTTTAATGTATTTGTTGGTACTCTTGTAATAGTGGGGTCCAGGGCACAATATGTGTAAAAGACTAAAAGTTATTCCCCTTGCATGTAAATGAACTAATAGAATTAATTATTAAATAACTTTGTATAAAATAATTGTGATTAAATTGTTTTGTGTTAAAATGATCTATCAAATAACTTTGTATGAAATTGTGTATCAAATTATTATTACTTTTTTTGTATCAAAATAAATTATTGTTTTGTTTTTTTCTAAAGATTTTCAATAAATTTATTATGTATTTCGTAAGGGATTTTTTTCTTGTATTTCCAGACTCCCAAATTCAAAAAAAAAATCTTGCAAGGGGATTAACTTAAAATAAAATGTATAGTAGGCTATGGACCTCACAAGGACAAGAGTACTTATTTTGAATTATTTATCTATTCTTATTCCAGTCATTTTTGTTACTGCCTCTCCTTTTACAGTTTTCAAGCTATGGATACTATTCCAATGCTAATTGGTACATCCTAATGCCATCTATTGTGTTTACATACAGTTTTTATGAAGGTTATGTTTTACATTGTATAGAATTTAGTTCTATTCACTTGGTCACTATAGTGCTTAACCAGTCCCTTACAGTTCACCATTGGTGCAGTTTTTAAATATTGGTAACTCCTTTTGTGAAGGTTGTGAATTTTTTTCTCCAGGAATTATTTGTGCTTTCGTAAAGGAGGTGGGGGTTATGTTCCAGTGCATTCACACCTGCAGTTCATTCAGGGAATACAGGCTCTAGTTTTTTTTAATGAGATCATATGTTCAGTGTGATATGAAATTTTCTTAAAAATTAATGTGACAACAATGTAACATGTGTTTCTGTACATTTCCAGCCATTTAATCCCTTAATTACACTGTAATAGTCACAGGTAAAACAGAGAACAAAATTACAAAATCTCAAGTAAATATTTCTATCAAAATCCAGCCCAAGTTGGAGTTAACTTTATTTTTTCCCAGTAACAACAAGAACAAGAACAATCCTCGGCTAATTCAGCGGTGTAAACTCGTCACTGTTTGTCAATCCTCTCTCGTTAAACCAAACCGATATATAAAATTAGCATTTCCCTACCGTGATTTGAAATCATGACGAAATGATTGCTGGGCAGCTTTCTTACCAACTGAGCAAAACAGACAAGATTATACATCTGCAAATTAATTCTTTGTATAATACAAAAGTTGCAGTAATCATCTTCAGCCAGGATAGAAGTACGAATGGAGTTTCACCCTGTTGCAGCTAGGCTTGTACTTGAAACTTTACTAATTGATAAAATATTCATTCACAGAATTGGATTATCATTTCCAGGAAATACGTTTCAGTTGTAGCATAACTACACAAATAAAAATGAAATATTTGTCGAAAAACAAAGAAAAAATACGACAAAAGAAAAATCAACAAGATAACATGTAATATAATAGGTTTCCGATTTCAAGGGAGATAATTCGGAAATTGTCAACAGTTCAACACTTAACATTTATGTTTTGTGTAACATGATTGATAAATAAGTACTGAAGAAATTTTCGTGAATTAGGTTCATTTGTAAATAATTACAATTGTTTCATTTGATATGAGTTCAAACAAGTAACAAAGAGATAAGCTTTCATATTTAATAGATGAATATGTATATATATTTTATTTTAAGTTATTTCAAACAATGTTTGTTCTAATAAAGAATGTATTATAATCAATCACGGGAGACACAAGATGATCAAATGTTCCTTAGACCGAATCAAAATTTGTTGATTGAGAACATCCAATATTTTTACAAAATGAACAAAATAAAACACTGTTAGATTTTATTATAGGCATAAAAACTTCCAGTGGCGCTCAATAAAGTGTATGAAAATGTTTACATTTACCCCTTTTTATAGGATATGATACAGGGTTGTCAGATAGTTAGAGACGTCTCTGGCCCAAAACACCAAAAAAAAAAAAAAAAAAAAAAAATGGCCAAATACCAAAATTGTTTCTAAAAGCAATTATTTTTCTATTCGTTTTTGTTATATGAAGTACTGTAAATATGAAGTATTGTAAGTCAATAGTATTTTTTTGAAAATAAATTCTATTTACCTTCATCATAATTTTTCAGTTGCTTCTTTTTGCAGCTTTACAATAATGGCCTGAGTGAATAAGTTGTGATAATATCAACTGAAAGATTTCAGTCAAGTTGAATAGAAGTATAAACAAAAATTTATAGTAATGGTTGTTTGTAAAATATTGCAATACTGAAGTACACGAAAAAAAACAAAAAACAAAGAATTTATTTTAAAAAAATACAAAATCAAAATAGCCAAAAAATTTATATATGACCAAACCAAAAAGTCCTTGGCCAAAATCTATTGAAAAAAGGCCAGATTTGTCGAATTCGGCTATAATATGGCCAAATTGGCAACCCTGGTATGATATATTGAAAATGGAAATTGAACGATTACTTATGACTGTGCGTGTGTGCAGCAATGTAATGATTTTACGTTAAATGCTGAATTTATGACATTTTCAAATAATCTATACAGATGTTTTACTGAAGGATAATTTTTGGCGAATAATGAACCATTTAATATCAGAATCGATGAATTTGACGCATATCTGGGCAAGACAAAACGAGGACGTCTAAATCAATCTGACATTCAAAGGGACGTAACTCCAATTCAAACGAAAAAATGGATTATAAAAAAATTGTGCCAATGTTTTTTTTTTCTCCTTGTGAATCTTTTCAAACACCATCAATATTCACTCAGTTGAAAACATTTCTTTGTCTCTTAATAGCAACTTATCAAAGAAACCCTATTTCATTCAACAGCATAAGCTTATTATCAAGTTTCTCGGGGATATTACAAAACAACTCCTCACTTAACACCTATAATATGAGATGTTAAAAAATCTTTTATCTTTTTAAATTACAAAGCGCTTTTTCCCACCCTGGTAAGAACGAGAAAGGTTTTGGCATTCATAGAACTGTTGACTTACGTCACAGTTGAAAAAAGATATGCCTAAGATTTAAAGAAATCTTTATCATCTCCCTTACATCGTCAATACATTCATTGAAATATGATAAAATTAATAGATGCTTGATATATCCCCAGAATGCGTGCGTAAAAAGGTGATAACTCAGTCCTGAAATGAATTGTTTCCCCTTTGATAAGAATACATTTGCTATTGCTTTGAATAAATTTAATTGTTTGTGCGCCATTTTTAACTTCAAGTGGGAGAATGTGTGAAACGATTGAGTTTTTTGTTTTTTTCAAAAAAAGTTGGGGGTTTTTTTCAACTTGTGCAGCATTTTAACATCGTTTGAGCGAGTGTATGAAATAATCAAGTTTTTTTTACTTTCAAATAAAGTAGTTTTCATTTATTTTCATTTTACTTGCCCGGCGTTCTCAATGAGGGAAATAATCGTTAGTTTATTTCAAGGTTAAGAAGAGTTATCTCCATTTTACGCATTGATTCTAGGAATCAGGTGCTGGATACTAATTGTTATAATACTGATTACTTAATGAAGAAAAAAAAAATTATATTCGACTACACTATAATGACAATTGCTGAAACTAGATGAACTGGCCGAGAAATATTTATTATCTCCCTTAGATTGGTAATGCACATCTTCATGAAAAGAAAATAGGTTGCTAATAATATTCGCTTTTCCTTTCTCTAATCAGGATAATTCTTTAAAATCAACTGACTGACGGGCGGACATACCGAAATATTTCCACCACCTCTGGATCCCATCTCCATCTTTACATATATCTGAAAGTGTAAGATAGAGAAAGAGAGAGAGAGAAAGAGAACTGGTTAATTGGTCTGATAGGTTGGCTTGAAAGATATGTCTGAAGGTAAGTCTGACAGGTACAGTCAATATGTCAGGTTGCCAGTAAAATTGATCTGACAACATAGATAATAGACTTTGGCTGATTTACTCTCTGAACTAATTGAATGTGTCAAGAAATAATGACAAAGGTATTCTCAATGTAATCAAGATTTCCAAATTTTTATTAGACTGACCCTACAAATGATTTAGAAACTATTTAAAGAAACTACTTCAATAGGAAGCAAAATTATGTCCAACACCAGACTCTATTGTATATTTTATTACCTTAACTTTTGAATTCATAAAAAGGAAATTACTCCTGACTGCAGTGACCCCCACCTTTGACCATGAGTTGAATTTATTTTCTATTCAATTCACAAAAGAGTTCTATTATTTTAAATCTATTCATTGAAGAATTCAAGTGTCAATTACAAGTGGTTACAAATAGTCTATGACTTTATGAGTTCAATACTCAGCCAATGGGATGAGGAATTCAATTAACAAGAGATCTCCATTTCTCTTAATTCTATTAATTGGAGAGTTCCACTGTGTCTAGGAACCGTTTCAAGCAGTTCATGAATCTAAGAGTTGGATTAGTGCATTTGTGTGTCTTGGAAATTTGATGTTTTGCCACTTTGAAAGACAGCGCAAAGCAGTGAAATGAAACACAATTACTTTAATCAGATTAAATAAAATTCTATAATTCTAGTAATGGAAAAAAAACAGAACTAAAGAAAGATGACATTAGCTCTTCAATTCATGGACCGTTTGTAACCACTTGTATTGACAGTAGAATAATGCAACTGACCTATGAATTGAAGAGAAATTATTCTCTTGAAATTCATTAATGATCAAATGGGGTAACTTTGATAAGGAGTTATTCCCCTTGATGAAATTCCCCCTCAAAGATATTATGGATTTTAAAGTCGAAGAACTCATTCACAGTTCGTTATGATTAAAACAAATCGCAAAATCATATGCATAAAGAAAAAGGATAGCATTGTGATTTCAACAAACAGAATTCCAAGGGATTTCTGAAATTTAGATCATTTCGAGAATAAACAAGGCATAAAATGTTTACATCCATGTTTCAAAACACTTAGGTATCAACAGCAATAAATTTTGTCGATGAAGATGATTGCAAAAACTTCTAGCACAATTTACAGAAGGTGTTTCCAATTGTAAAGTTTCAAACACTCACTCACTTAATGTTAAAAATGACAAATAAATAAAAACAATTTGACAATTTAATTTATTCAAAGCATTAACAACATGATTTATGTATTTACTTCTGTTTTTCTTTCATTAATTCCCTTATTTTTTTCCCATTTGTTCATCATAGAATATCCACAAAGTAGAGAAGATGGTTCTGGTGGTAAAATTTCACATATTCGCTCACTCAGTGTAAAAAATGGCAAACAAATAAAAAGAATTTATTCAAAGCACAAACAATATAATCTATGTATTCACTTCTCTTTTTCTCTCATTAATTCTCTTATTTCTTTTTATTTGTTTACTGTTTTTGTGAGCAAGTGAGTGAAACTTGATAATTTACAATCAGGACCACCTTCTTTACATAGTGCCAAGCTTCAGGAATTTCTGTTATGAAATACGGCATCGTTTATGAAGGTGTCTTTCTTAAAATACATCCTTAATTTACATAAGAATTTACAGATATGTTCATAATCCCTGTATAAGTAAAATAGGGAAACAATTCTGTCTTACTTTCCAAGTAATGACTACAGTTTTTTAAAAGTTGTAAATCATTTACTATTGAAACACCCTCTATTGAATGTTCTGTCAGTTAAGGAACAATTTTCTTGCTAAAATATACTTTTCTCAATGTCAAATATTAATGTACATATAAAAAGTAGTGTATGAACAATTTTATAATAAATGCATGAGTTAAATTGAGAACTTGACAGCATTTAATTTTCTATCTCTGATTTACATTTTTTCCAAACTTGTCAAAAAGAGAGACTTAGCTTTGCACTAGTGAAGAAAGAGACCAATAAAAGAGATTCTCCTTCCTTATAGATATCACACCTGAAGAAGGCCATAGAATGAATTGGCTAAAATGTTGTGCTAACATTAAAGATGGGAAGAAGAGATTAAATTGTCCGAATAAAAGTTTGTATTTTTCAGTAAATTCATAGGAACAAATCCAATGAAATATTTACATTTTATGTAAAATCTTCACTGTCTTTTACCTGATTACTTTTATCTTATTATAACAATAATTTTTTTGCTAGTATCTCTCCATCTTATTGTTGTTTTTTTACTGTTGCACTCAGGGTCACTCATCAGGTTATAAGTAAACTTTGTGAAATATATACATTTTAATAGTATTTATGATTTTAAAAAGTAGGATTCATTCAGAATAGAAATGCAGTCTCTGGAAATTCTGAGGCTATAAAGAACTCGAGAAAAAAAAAAATAGAGTCAAGATCTCATTTTAACAATAAATTGCTTCATATAAGTGGTACCTCTCTTAAGGGAGAAAATTCTCTCCACAAAACATCTCGTTCAATGAAAATTTGATAAATGAACAATTAAACCGATGGGATTTCCGTATCTTATTCCAAATAAAGATATCAGATCTTATTAACTATCACTTTGTAAATAATCAATAATGTAATAATTACTTTCTAAGTGATACATAAATACAAATAAACATGTAAATAATCAATAATGTAATAATTACTTTCTAAGTGATACATAAATACAAATAAACATGTAAATAATTAATAATGTAATAATTACTTTCTAAATGATATATCAATACAAATAAACATGTAAATGATTAACAATGTAATAATTACTTTCTAAATGATATATCAATACAAATAAACATGTAAATGATTAACAATGTAATAATTATTTTTTAAGTAATGTATAAATACGAACAAACACGTAAAAAATGTAATAAATAATCTTATCATAATTCAGTAAATGCTGTCTGTCCTAGATATAAATGTAGATAATTATAAATGAAATCTAGATGATTTGGGATAATTCAATGAAATTCCATAGATTTTGTTCTCGCTAACTGAAAATATTTCACTCAGAGATTTGCTTCCTGGCAATTAGACCTCTTGCTAAGTGGAATTTCATTATAAGAATCCTCCACTACGAGAGGTACCATCGTATACTGACACCAAGATATCTGTTGGTGTGAGTATGTTTATATATAAATACATTCATATTTACCAAAACATAATATATATTACAAATAATGAATGAATATAAAGCTATAAATAATTCAAAATCTGGAAAATCAATGAATGGTAATCCCTGGTCTCATGGCTCCAAAATATGGTAGCATAAGTATAGCTTTAAAAATGGATAAAATTGACTAAATTTCATTTTCAAATGACTGTATGACTAAAAATGTCACACACACACACACACACGTGTGTATATATATATATATATATATATATATATATATATATATAATCATTATAAATGTTTAAATTTCTATGACTACTTTTTACCTTCAATTGAATTTAATTTTGGACCAATCAAACCAGTGATTACCCAATGTAATATAAGACATTTACTAAACCAAGGTTCCAAACGTCAAAATCTATTTTCTCAATTAGACATGTCTCTCTATCTTTCTCTCTCTCTCTCTTTCACACGCATACACACACACACATGCTAAAATGTATATACACATTAATGAAAATGATTTCTAGAGTTTCAGAAAAAAATAATTATGGTCACTTTTTACATAAAGCCGACAGGCAGCTTTAAAATCTGCTATCATTAAATATATCATTTTTTTTTAATGAAGTGTATATATCTTTGAGGTAAGCTGTATGCATATGTAACACACATCCACACCCACACACACTTACATAAATATACAGTTATCAAGCTTCACATTGATGTGTATACAAAATGGATTTACATATATATATATATATATATTTATATATATATCAGGTGTATATACATACAAAAATATATAACAAATTCTACAAAAAGATATCTCAATGGTAATGTATTCCAAGTTGTTCATATATATATATTTTTCCTATGGATCCACTCTCCAAATTAGAGACAATAAAAATTGTACAAAGTTTTTTTTCTTCTTAAGATTTCTCTTTTTGAGAAATTTTGATAGCAAGATGTGGTTTTATGTATTATTTTGTTTAGATTCCAAAACCAACAAATATTCACAATATAACAATCTATAAGAATATTATTAACTATAGCAATAATGATAATAATGATTATATTGTATTGTGTATAGTCATTATAACAACATCTATAAAACATGGATAACCATACCAACATTTTGTTTAAAATATGTCAAAGATTTCTACAAATATTTCTAGCTTATATTAAACCCAGTATAAAAATTCATTCATTCTCCCCAAAAATACACTTAACATTCACACTTTTGTGTTTACATTAATTTTTTCCCCTTTTTTCTTTTAGTCGTCAAAATAACTCCATTATACAGAAATTTGTAGATTAAAAATGTTTGTATCTGTGATAGTTCAATGAAAAATTACAAAAAAAGTCTCTGGTCAAGTTGATTCTCATGAGCTCTACCCACAAGTCAATCCTGTTTCAAAAACATTAAACTGAAATATAGTCTGCAAAATTGATTTGGTTTCCTCCTTCTATTTTTGAAAATTCTTCTTTTTTTTTTGTATTTTGTTTAGTGAAGGATATGATTTTAAAGATGAACAATTTTTGTCTTTATTTGAATTCAGTATTTTTTTCAAAACATCGCGTACCAAACACGGAGTTACCTCCCTTATAATTTTCCAGAATAATTATATTGCATTTCGGAAGCTAATTTTCGTTTTATTTCTGATGCATAGCTTATATATTTTTGGTAAGGACGTTTCAAGGGGGATTAAGTAGTTGTTATGATAGAGACGAAATAAATTTTAATTTTTAATTATTCATTTTGTTTTACAAATGAGGTCTTCCAGGTCACACATGTTGAATTATGTGACAACAGTTAGTTAATTCCTGTTAAAATGCAAATGATCATTATATCAGAAATAAAAATGAAATTTAATTCCCAGAATACAATATAATTCATTAGAAAAAAAACAGACTCTGTTCAAAACCTGCATCGTTGTTTATATAATTTTTCACAGCATCTGTCAGCATTTGTTTCTGTGAGAAAACTATTTGTTTCCAATTAGTTTTTCAAGCTAATCTCTGTTA
This sequence comes from Thysanoteuthis rhombus, assembly GCA_963457665.1. Lineage (NCBI taxonomy): Eukaryota > Metazoa > Mollusca > Cephalopoda > Oegopsida > Thysanoteuthidae > Thysanoteuthis > Thysanoteuthis major. Next base: position 5,861,619 of record OY735212.1, on the reverse strand, counting down.
AAACATCCAAAACAAAAACAAATAATCATTGCATCAAGAATGAAACAAATATATCATCTGAAATGCATTATGATTCATTAGGAAATGAAAAAATTTTGAATATGTGTACAAAGTGTATACATTCGTTATAAACACTGTATAGTCTGCTTTCTTCTTTTTTTTCTTCCTTTCTTTTTTGTACTTTCTATTTTTTCATCTCAAGAATTGAGCTAAAAAAAAGGGATAATATGACATTGTGTGATATAAAAAAGAAAAAAAAACATACTCCCTTTTCTTCGACAACTCTCCCTATCCTTCCTTTCTTATGAAGACTACGAAATGATTCAAATTCAGTCTTAATGAAAAACAGTTAACTTTTGCTGCAGTTGAAAATACAAGGAAGGTATTTTCGCGTTTGGAATTCAATATTTTGAAAAGGATACTAAACTCAACTATAATCCAATTTTGATCCTCTTGTTGGTTGAAACAAAAAAAGATAATAACAAGTCCACAAACTATGAAGAGGAAAATTGGTCCAGTAACTTTTTTCCTTTATGTATGATGATGAACAGGTGTAGAGATGGACATCTTTGGATCAATCCTTTTATTTCCTTTCTTTTTTTGTTCTTGTAATGTTTCATGATGGTGTGAATATCAAAAAATATGGACAGATGATTCACATCAAAGACGGAATTTTTGTTGAAGGGAGCATTGCATCTTCTGAATCATCAAGCAACATGGATGGACTTTTAGATGTGGTCAAATGTTGTGGTTGCTTCCGAGACATTTTAGTAAATACTTTTGTTGTTCTTCTTCAAGGATAATAGAAATTTAAAAACCTGAAAAAGGATAATGAAGAAAAAATTGAAACAGATGATTAAAAAGAATTAAGAGGACAAAACAAATACCACCAATTTTACATGTATCCCCCATAATAATTGGATGTTGGGATCCAAGAAAGCCAACAGCATTATAACTGAGCTGCAATGAATGCGGGGTGGGTAAGGGCCATATTCAAAGGCGAGTGAGAGATGTAAGATGGCAAACATCGTCAATCGTATAAAAACTAAACGGCATTTGAATAAATAACCAAAGTCATTCTTTAATGTTTGTTTTTTTATTGGATAATTACAAAATGTTATGAAGAATTCCAAATTTTGATTTTTAAAATCATAATATCTACATATTTACAGCAATAACTCAATCCTTTTAGCCCTTTGACCCTGTCATCAAATACATTGTACCTGAAGTGGAAGAGCTCAAATTAATTATTAAAAAAAGTTTTGTTTGTTGATTACTGATAGTTTTTGTCTGATTCATTTCAACTTTTTTTATGGCTGACCAATGTAAATCAAATGGATTTCGTAGAGGGGTTCAGGATGTGTATTGTGTCATCTGTCATAGTAAAATTGCACACAGCCTGAAATATATGGCTTACGAGTTCAAAGGGGAATTCTGTTTTTATTTGTGGTTTACTAGATGAGTAGATGATTCTAGAGGTAAAAATATTGGGGTCCCCTGCTTATTCTCTTTATATTGCAAACTGTTCTATAATGAACCCCAACTGCATTTGATATTTACAGATTAAAGAGCTCTCGAATGCAAAGAATACTCTTATCAAGAGTGGATCCAAGGTGGGGTCCTAATTGAAAAATATTTCTTTCAAATATACACAATAAAGAGGAAACAAATTCAAAACTTTAAAAACAAGAAAGTAATATGTGATCTAATATTTTTCACTTACATTTCATTATTTAGCTTTTTTAAGAAAGAAGTTTACAATAGAACCAATGAATAAAATAACTCATGAATAGTAAGAGTGTGGTGAAAAAGTCCCTGAAAGAGTTTAAAACAATCATATCTTTTTAGTTTAAGAGATTTTTAAAAATCATTTTTAACAAATAAAATCACTAAACAAAGGCAATTTAATTAATCTTTGTACAGAAAATTGTTTATTTTAAATGCCCGCCATTTTCAACAAATTCTCACTCTTTCAGGAACATTCTGTAAGACATTTTGAAATATATCCTCTTCTCTACATACATTTACCATTTGAAACATTTCAGGTAAAAGTGGTTTCTCTGTTCATGGATGATCACTAATGCAGCTCAATTTTTGAAAACACATGAACAAACAATGAATCATGGACGGCGTCCACATGTCAGGTTGATTTTAAAAGTATTCAAAGTAAAATTCTATGATTTTAATTCATTGCTCAGCTATATACTTTTCTATGATGAATACCCCAGGGTTCCTTTATATATTTGAGAAGAGAAAAAACAAAATATATCAAATTTTGCAACATTTACACCAACCTATAATAGATGAAAAAGAAAAGAAAATTTTGTTTTTTAGCTTTATTTATAATTACTTGGGATTATTTTGGCTTTGGGCTTTTTATTCTTGAAATTTCTTTGAGATTTTTGTAAATCATCTTAATTTTGCTTTGCTCGAGTGGGTTGGGGTTATAATAATAAACTAAGATAAGGAAAGAAATAGGAAATGAACATTTAAATGACAAAAAAGTGTCTATTATTGCATCAGGCACAATGATTACATACCACCACAAACTTTCCCTGACTCTTCTTGTTTGCCTGTCCTTTACCAAACTGCTGGAACCAACATCCACAGTGATATTGGTGTACAGAGGCTGGTTGTAACGAGCTATCACAGTATAATTCATACCAAGGCTGTCATTAAGGCCATCATGCGGCCATCGGCCGCGCCAACTCAAGAATAATTCGTTCCTGGAATAAAGGAAAAACAAAAAATATTTATTTGAGAGGATTTTAGCAACATATCTACAACTAGTAGTTTTTCAATATGGTCATATTGACAGCAATATTCAAGTAACTTCACATTTGCGTCTTTTTTTCTTATTCATTTTTTATACTTTCTGAATATTAAACTAAAATAAAGGTTAAATTAAGTAAAAATACAAAAATAAAGAGTCCATTACAAACACTCCTGGGCAAAGAAAACTGAACCGAGTACTTCCCATCATATAAAAGATCTTGACACTATAGAGAACATATGGGTGTGTATTAAAGTCAAACTGGCTGGGAGAAATTTTGAGAACACTGACCAGCTGTGGGAAGCAGTCATTGATGGACGGAATAACATTGCAAACAACTATTTGACAGCTGAAGAAGAAAAAGGAAAAGTTATCCCATACTAAAATATACTCTGTGTACAAACACTGATTGCATTATAGTGAAACATTGTTGAATATTTCATCTGTGATTGTTAGATTTAAAAAGTAGTGGTAAAACATTTGATAAAAAAAGTTTTGCTCATTTTCTTTGCCTTGGAGTATAGAGAGAACGAATTGCCTAACATAACTATTTTCTCTTAAATTTTTTAATTTTTTTCTTTGAATATTAAAAAGTATCATACATAAACAAAATGACAGTATATATAAAATATATAGATACATTTAGCTTATTACATAAGTAGATATTAGGTTGGTGCAAAAATATTCAAATTCAAAACCGCGTATCTCAGCTTAGGATAAAAGTTATTAACCAAAATGAGAACATTTAGAATTTATGCATTTTGTCAATTAGAAATGAGTCCATTTATTCCGCAAGGAAGCATAGAATTCTGGGGTCCTGGAAACAAGGAATCCTTTGAAGGTGTTTTCAGCAGCTGCCTGGTAGTTGAAGACCTTCTCTTTCAGTAAGTGGTTGGAATGCTTGAAAAAGTGGTGGTCAGTCAGCAAGTGGTGTGGTGAGTAGCCTTGGTGATGTAGAGTTTCATAACCAAGTTTATTCATTTTCTGCGAGGTCATTCTCACGACAAGCAAGCTTTTTTGCTCTTCATTAAGGGTCATTTGCGTGACATGTAAAGGTTTTTTGCTTTTCCAATTTGGTACAAATGTCAAACAACTGTTGAATGGTCAACATTTAGTTCCTCTGCTACCTCTCCAGTTGTTTTGCTGTGTTCTGCCTTAATAATGTTGTCAATCACAGACGGACATCCATATCTTTAAGTTTCTTGTCTCAATTTTTATATTTTTGTAACCAATGTTGAGCTGTAGATCCACTGATGGTCTCCTGGCCAAATACTTGATTAATATTACAAGCAGTTTCTGCAGCTTTATGTCTCATTTTAAAACCATATGACAAAATTGCTTGTTGACAGCCTCAAATTAACCAGAATATATTATGAAAAAGAAAAAAAGCTTCAATAAATAGAGTGAGATTTATGCTTTAAAATGGTATTTTTAATGAACATACTTGAATATTACTTTATTCAACAATGAGCATCAAAGTTCAAAATAACAAAAAAACATTTTTTTTGCACCAAGAAAAATAGAAAAAACTAAGGGTTGTAACTCTTCTATATCATTATCAAATTGGTGATGTTCCTTCAAGTTGTTACAGACAAAAATATAAACATACATATGGTGTATAAGTAGATAAGCAAATAAACTTTGGCTCACAGAAATATTTCTCTTATAACGAGCCAAGTCATGATTTCTTGCTTGTAAAACTTCTATAGGGAATATTCCATATGTCTAAAAACACAGATTATCTGTTTGATAAAATAGAGATTAGTCCCAGTAGCTATTTATATCACTCAGGAATTTCAGTGATACAAATATTGAACAAAAGTTCCCTATTGGATACTTTATCCTAATTCTTTGTTAAAAGAAACATTTTGATTATGAGTGACCATTTTGCCCTCAAATAGAGATTTCATTCAGGTGTACATTGATGGTGAACTGACTTCTTAGAAACTCATTGATGGATTCATCATATGAAACTGATATGGGTGCACATTGAAGTCAATCAAAAGAAAGGATTCATTCCAGTCATCTACACTTCTTGGTTCAATTCGTTGATAATTGAAGGAAAGAAAATTGAAACTTATAAATATAAGTTAATAAGAAGGACTTAAAGAAGAGAAGAGATGAATAGAAATTACACTAAATTACAGAGAGAGAGAGAGAGAGAGAGAGAGAGAGAGAGAGAGAGAGAGAGAGAGAGAGAGAGAGAGAGAGAGAAATAATAACTCGCAATTACACTCAATAATTGAACAACCATAGCGTCAAAATTTAAAAATGTAAAAAAAAAAGTTCAATTGAGGAATAAGTTTGGTCAAAATAAATTCTATTCATGACATCACTGGTATTTTCCACTGGAAAAACATCTAAAATAGAGTAAAAAAAGAACATCTTGAAGCATTTACATTCAGGAGAATCAAAATGTTATTAAATCCATCAGAATAAGGCCCCCAAAAGGTCAAAAAGCTTCCCCTCCCCAAATCAAAAGAAACATTTTTTAGAAAGTGTCTAATGGAGTACTGATGCCAATTTCCAAGTCTGTAGACAAAAAGTTATGGCCACGAGTGCTGGGACACACAAACACATAAACACACAACACATAGACATATATAAAAAGAATGGAGAGAACCTTTTACCATCTTTGATGGCTATGGTTGTTCAATCAAGGACTAAGATATGAATACAGCCTAGTGCCAATCAATATTCAGTTACTGTTATTTGCTTAATGTAATAAAAAGTGTCAAGTATACACTCTTCTAAAGATAAACATGGTTTTATGCTCTATACAAGATTATCAATCAGTTTTAATGAAGAACCCCATTTTGTCTGATGAATAAAACAACCTGGAAACAGTCAATGTCGTATAGACTTTGATAATATTTGCCAGACTGTACCTCAAACATTTTTCTGAGGAATCTATATAGATTCAAGAAGAACCACTGATGCATTTATTATTTACTTTTTTTTCTAAGACTAAGTTATGAAACAGGTTTTTTTTTTCTGGAAGTGATACACTAGTTTCCTTAAAAAACCAATGGAGCAACCAATCAGAACCACTCAGCCAGGTAGAAAACCATTAGATTTACAAATTTTAGAAATGAATTCCCAGATAATAAGAAAATATTCCCAATGGCAAAATCCATTTCCTCAGCAGGTGGCCAATTACATGCAGAAGATTTTTTTAAAAGCAGTAATAAAGTAGTGCCTTTACGCTGACTATGACATAAACCATCTCAGCCATGATTTCCCATATCACAAGTCTTTGTGTTTTGGTTGACTCTTTGAGGTTTATGATATGTGAAATAGACTTAAAGGCAGAAAGCATCCTCAGTGGCAACACTTACATCACCATATGCTATTTCACTCCCAACTGGATGGAGAAGAGACATGTCCATGCCTTTCCCAAGAGTTTTAGTGCCAGACTTTGTCTCAGTTGGAGTTTGAATTCCGCTCACCCAGTCCATTTTCCATGCTGCTAACCAATCAGTCACCAACAAGACAAGGACCCCCAAGAGAAATTTTATAAGGCATTAGCAAAGCTTTTCTCAGCCCTCTCTCCCCAGGATGGCTATTTAGCCCCAAAAAGGGACACTTCAGACCAGCAGTCCCTGACCTTGGGTCCACAAAGGTATTACAATTTGGCAGACTTTTTAAAAGCCTGGGGATCTGTGGGAAAATTCACATAGATAAAAAGGGTTCTTGGTAATGAAATGGTTTGGAACTACTGTTTTAGATTGACCCTCTCAGACTTATTGACAATATGACTCTACGCTTCAGATCATCATCGGTGTTGACAATGACAACTACAGTCAATAGCTTTCAGTTCCTGCCAAAAGGTTCAGTCTTAGGCCCAAAACTCTTTATATTATACATCAACGATTAACCAAAAACACTACAATTCAAATGAAACACATTTGCAGTTGACACAAAAATTCATAATTCAGTAAAAGACCAACACAACAGAAATAGATAAAGACATGAAAGAATTTGAAGATTGATCTGAAAAATGACAACTACACTTCACAATAGACAAAGTAATGCATAGAAAAAAACAACAAAAGAATTTACTACATGAGTAATAAAAGACTAGAAACTACAGAGCAAGAAAAAGACCTTGGCATAATCATAACATCAAAAATCCAAAACTGTAACCATATATCAAAAATTACTAAAAGAGCTGTAAAAATAACTGGAATGATAAGACGATTCGATTTCCTTGATTTAAAAAAACATGTAATATATAATGTGCAACATCCATAAGACCTTGATTAGTACATGAAGTGCAAGCATGGTCTTCCCATTGCAAAAATAACAACATAAAAGAATTGGAAAACATCCTCAGAAGAGCAACAAAACTTGTTCCAGAACTAAAAACCCTCCCCAATAAAGAAAGACTTGAGAACATTCAAAAATTGACTTGATACAAACATTCATGAAAAAAGGTATATATAGTAGAATGCGGATTCGCAACACAAACTAGCTCATGTTTCTGCCCTCTCCAGGCCTCATCAGGTGAATGTTTTTTTTTGGTTCTAGTTTTGGGAAATTCCCCAAACCAGAATCCAAAAAAACATAGACAATCGTTCGCCTGATGAGGCCCGGAGAGGCAGAAACATGAACTAGTTTGTGTAGCGAATCCACATTCTACTATTTATTTATTTATTTACTCTAAAACAACTTAACTTCAATAGTAAAAATTTGTATGTATCGAACACTCTATGGAATAAATCCATCACACATCAGAAGTGGCTTTATATTATTAATATATTATTATTATCATATTATGTTATATTGCTAGCCTGATTTGTACCACATGCACTATGTGTAAAGAATATAGCATAAAAAATCATGAAGGGGATTAATCTCAGAGAGACTTGTCAACAATTGTAACCAATTAATGGATCAAGATCCTGGAATAACAGAGGCTAAAACAATGAACAGCTTTAGAAATGAATATGACTACTACATAACTGACAGGAACAACAAAATCAAAGCCTCTGAAAAGGGCACAACAGAACTCTTAAACAGAAAGCAAGATAAGAGAACAAATATTTACGAAAATACTTTTTACTCGCTGAGTATCGAATCTTATCAGTTCAAGTATATCTGGGGTAATTTATTTGTTTATTTTGTAGTTTGTGGGTACACCCTGAAAAGAAGGACAAACCAACATCAAGATTGGGGACAGAGTGCTCAAAAGATAGCGGTCTCTGAGAGACATGGACAGGCTAAAAGAAAAAGTATAGGGAGAATATAGGCGCAAAACTCAAGTTGAACCCAGAGCCACAAGCCACACGTTACTATTTCAAATCGAAGTAATTCTGAATGACAAAAAGAAAAAAAATCCTTTACTTTCTCCTGCTTACCAACGTTTTTTTTTTTGTTTTTCAGTCAATTTAACTCTTCTTTTTTTCTCTCCTCAAAAAAGAATAAAGAAGAGTTCATGTTTGTATGTTAATGGCTCTTCTCGAAGTTATAGACAATATTATTCTGCTTGTTGGTACGTACGACCTTGACGCTTCCAGATTATTATTTATTTCTTCTCTGGCGTCTTCTGGCTCCTATAAAACTTGTTGATTCACTTGTTTTAACATGTTCTTGAGTTTCATTATCCTTTCCCCCTTTTGATGTTTGGGAAAAGAAGGCTAGGTGTCAATTACTGTTCACCGGAACCAAATAATAATGAAATTTAATTTCTCCTCCCGTCCAACCTCTCTGGCAATGAAACGTACAAGGGTGAGAATTGAAGAGAGTGTGTTAATACCGGAGTAATGATAATATTTTAGTTGTCAACGTTGAAGCTTACAACTTCTCACTTCATTATTTGATCGGCTACAGAAATCATCAACAAGGATTGGTGATCGTTTAGTTTAGTTTTTATTGTTTTTTTGCCCACACCCTTTGGTAAGACAGGTCTCGTTTCCTCGGTGATTGCTAAGATCTATCGTTTATTAGATTGCTTAGTTGAAAAATGTGTATTACTGAAGGGATTATGACGTGTAAGAGTGCAGGGGTTTTTGAGTACCAAATTGGCTTTTGGTCGGGAATTAGTTAGTTGTTTAGAGTCTAAAATGGTCTACCCAAGAAATTCTCAGAACTTGGGCTCAATTTTCAGCTCCCCCTTTAAATGCACGCATATCTCTAGCACTGGTTGCCATCACCGTCTGACTGACTGACTGACTGACTGATGTATCGAAAAACTCCCGAACTGCTTATTTCTAAATGTGTCTGAAGGTGTAAGGGAGAGAACTTGCATGTCTATGGTCTGACTTTCAGGATTGTTTATTTTAATGTATAAATTATTGAATAAAAACAATTCTGAGAAATGTTTCTGTCTGCACTGACAGGGATGAAGGTATTTGTTCATGATATACAGAGAATATTTCATCTCAAGTGTTAATTAAAAATCAATAATCCACAAATGAAAAATGATTGTGCAGCCATTTAGTAATCTTATATGTGTGTGTATGTGTGTGTGTGTGTGTGTATGTGTGTGTGTGTGTGTGTGTGTAACACTTTTCAATGAGCATGCTGACACTACACTTTGATCCTCAGCAGAAGTGTTGAAGAAAAATATTTTGTTCTTGGGCAGAGTACACAGATGTTCTGATTCTGGTACTAAAATGCTCTATACTCTTCTTGTCATTTCAATTCTAATCAAAATTCTTATTTAATTGGAAAACATTATTTTGTCGCAATTTTCCGAATAAAAACCAGATTTAGAATACAAACAATGCATTTAAAGCAAAAATTGAAAAAAGCTGCTTGTCCCAGATGGAAAATCATCAAAATGTTGTTTTTTTTTCAAAGTAAAACCTTAAGAAACGAGAAATGAAACAATCAAGTCATCAGAAAGTAAACAGAAAATAAAAGTAGCAGTTAAATTAAAAAGAAGAGATCATTGTTACTCACCCATGCTCTGCTCGACTATCTTTGACGTGACGAACCATTTTGTATCTTCCAATATATTCAGGAGGTCGAGTTAATAATAACCCAGCATCCCTTGTTCTGAGATAAAGAAATAAATTACACTGAATCACTTGAAAGCACCTTCATAAGAAAAAAAATGATAAATCTTCCCCAATTACATCTTGGAGTTTACAGGCAAAAAATGAAACACTACTTTGAAACAAATACTGATAGGTCTGCTTAGTCACCCAATGGAAACCATCACATGACCAGCGTCTTTTGGTAGAATCCCGTGTTGAGGGTGATCAATTAAAAAATTGGAAAAAGGGATGATCAATGAATATGTTACTACTCTCACCTTTTGTTATCCAGTGATCACTTAGAAAAGGCTGAGTTTTCAAAAAACGAGTGTAAACTGTTACCAGACACAAAGACTAAGAGACCAATTTATAATGCAAATTTTACCCCCACAAAAAACCTATTAAGGGACAGAATCTTCAAAAAACAAAACAAAATGTTTCTTCTCAATATAATGAGTAAATGTTGAGATTTCCAGCCCTTTAGATCAATTGGTATAGCCAGTGTGTTCGCCATTTTGAAAGATAGATAGATAGATAGATAGCCAGCCAGCCAGCCAGCCAGACTCTTTTAGAAACTGAAAAAAATCCATGTTGACAGTTTCGGTTGACGGTTTCTAATATGTGTAACAGAAATAACCATCTTCCTTTAACTACATTTTAGTCTCCAAAAAGTAAATGAAAAAAATTTTCACTGAGAAACAATAATCAGGTAGAAGAAAATAGTTTCAAATTTTTTATTTCAACCGTTTTTATTTTCTTCAATTCATTCATTTTCCAATTTTCATTTGGAAAATACTCTTGCTTTAGACACATGACAGGCATCCCCAAGCACTCCTGAACAACTGCCCGTGTCGTCAATATCTAGGGCCAGCCCTGTCTCCAGATCAGGCACTGTAGTAAGTCTAAAATGAATCCACTGCTAACCAACAGACAGTTCAATATTAAGATTATATTGTTGATCATTTACTCAAAGGCTCTCTTTTTGAAAGACTGTCATGGCAGGCAATTTTGATGGTTCAGCAGTGACAGGCATCTTCTATCATGGAGCCAAGACAACATATCAACAAAACTGGATTCTACTTGGAACTGCCATCCTGTGTAGATGAGATGAATCAGAAATTAGGTCTGGTTTTGCATATTGCTGGACTTGAAGACACCCAAAGTAATAAGTACTGACAAGTATGGCCATCAGAGTAGACAGTCTGGCTATGCTAAGGTGCAGGATTGACCAGCCAATGATATTCAGTCACTTGGCTCAAGTGATAAAGAAGACGGGAATAAGTGAATCTAAATGGAAGTGAAAGCAGGAAGGAGAATTTAAGATGGAAAACATACACTGGCAAGGTGATTCGGCACTGCCAGGATTAAAAACGTTTACTTCAAAACAGGTCTGTTAGTTACTTAATAGAACCCGTCATCCCACCAACACTTTTGGTAGCATGCCGTGATGGGGATGATCAATTAAAAAATGAATAAGTTACTTCTCTCGCCTTTAGTTGCACAGTGATCACTGAAAAAAAAATAAGCAGGAATATTGATGAACACAAGGGACAAATTTAGCATAAACTTACATTGCAAATTGAACCCACACACTAAATTTCTATGTAGGGGAAAATACAGAAAATCATTTTGTTCAAGACATGATATGGAGTAAATGTTCAGATTTCCAGCCCTTTAGCTCCATTGGTGTAAACTTTATGCATGATACATACATAGCCAGCCAGCAAGCCAAAGAGTGCAAGAAGCTTATAGATGGCTGCAAGTGAGATTTGGAGGCAGTTACTGTTGCCAAAGGTAGTGTTAATGCCCAGGTTATATTTTCAATTTCTTTTTTAAAATTGATATGTACAAGTTGAGAAGAAAGATTTTTTGTTAGATTATTTGGGAAAACCTATTAAAATATCCTGATGATAAAAAAATGGTAGATTTCCATTTATTTCTAAAGATATTGTACAGGTTATACAAAAAATTCAAGGATGCCAAAAATCCCGAGCAGCGCTGTAATGTTGATGCTGACAGTTTTGGCTGACAGTTTCAAATAGTATTCGACCCATGGAACTATGCAATCACCAAAGAGCTAAGACAAAAAGAATATAGTCTGCCAGTTCTAAGATGCTAACATGGCAACAAGGAATTTCTTTGAAAGCCAACTCTTACGTAATTTTTGGCAGCAATGTTTAGCTACTCTAAAAATAAACACCTAGCACATGGTAAAAATAACTTATGTATCCTTTCTTTCTGTTATTATAGAGGGAAGAAGCAGTACCATAGCCAAAGATACCAAGAGATTTGGGGCCTGGGGGGCTTGGCTTCTTAAGGGCTCCCTCCAAAATCTAGTGAGATTTGATGGAAAAGAAAAATAGACATGCCTTATTACACAAAGGCTGAATAAGAGAAGTCTGGGAAAGGTCTATATCTAACAACAGGCACTAACAGGATGATGATGATGATGATGGAAAGCTGAATTATTGTATGTGCAATTCATATTTTTTGTCAGTAGAAATGCGGTAAATGAAAGGTTTTGCCCCATCACCCCTATTTGGGGCCCAAGGAAGTTTTCAAATAGCTCCCTCAATGAAAAAAGTAAAGAAATAATTGTGGAAATTTGATGTAACTGGAAAATGAAAAGGTTGATCAGATAATTATTGCAATGATATGATTGTCCCGAGCAAAATTTATGTGACAAAGAATTATTGGATATATATATACGACCTGAGTAACTCAGAATTTACAAACAAAAGAATGTACTCGTTGCCTGGGAGTAAGAAAATTATGTATCAGTGATTTCCCAATGGTGCCGAAGTAAAATTCACTACCATTTCAACCACTAGGCAGGCTGAAGATATAGATATTTGGTAATATGATTGTCTGGACCAGGGTTGGCAAATCTATAGGATGCATGACCACATAGGCATGCAAAAACATTTTATTGGCATGTTCTCAGAGACGAGAGTGGGGGTTAAAGTCACCCTCAACCCTCCCAAGAGCAGACTGCTCTTTGTTTCCAAACTTCCTTTTTCATTACTAGAACACTGGAAATGTGATATTGCTTGGTTTGTAATGAAGATGCTAATACATTAAAAATTAATGCTTTGTGGGTGGGAAAAAATGTTCCATCTTTCACAGTCCGTGATCAAATTCTGTAATAATGTTTATATACGAAACTGTCATTTGTTTGGTTCTTTGATTCTTTTGCATCATTGGTCTTACTATGTTCACCCAGACAGGCTGATCAATAATTATCATATTTAATGCTATATCATTTTTTTCTTTTACGCCAAATCATGAGATGAAGAAACAAGTCTCTTACCTGGCTGATAAATCATCATCCTCGTTACCCCAGCCCCAGTACAGATTAGAGTAACCATTTATTTTCTTAACATTCTCTCTGTTGATAGCTATCACTCCTCCAGCATAGTTGTAGAACATCACACTGAAATAAGAATGGATCAAATGATTACCCGTTATGCAATAAAACATTGAGCAATAAATTCTTCGAATGATATCACATTGCAGCTAAAGAGTCTGGCTTTCAACATTATAAAACAGAAAGAAGAATCAAACCTCTCTCAAAAGGAGGGGAGAAAAGAAAGTTATGTAGTCCACAGCGGGAGTTGGAAAACTTACGCACATGAAACTAATTCATGTTTGAATAACATTTAGATAAAATCATGGACATGCAATGAAGATTGGAAGGGATAAGGGAGAGAATGAGAAGATACTGGCATGGGGTGAGAGAAGAGCAAAGGCATGAAATAGTGGATAATTCTTGTAGTTAACACTCAAGGAATTTCTACGGGGCCAACTGATGATGATGATGATGATGATAGCAATAGTAATAATGATAATAGTAATAATAATAATGGTAATCATCATTATCATCATCTTCATCATTATCAAGGATCATCATAAAAGAACTTACCTATTACTTGACATAGTGCCTTCTGACCGAAACATATCAGTAAAGGAGTTTGTAAAACGAAGAAAGTTCAAAGACCTTGAAATTGAAATACAGAAGATGTGGCTCTTGGGAGCACAAACTGTCCCCATTATTGTTGGGGTGCTGGGTATGATCAAGAAAGGCACTGAAAAACATCTTGCTAAAATCCCTGGCAATACATCTGTCCGTAGAATATGTGAAATAGTGCTTAAAGGCCCTCCCCATACATAGAGAAGAGCACTATCATCTGTTGTGCATTAATGTGCTGTCTAGTATGAGCTTTCTGCATGCATGTCTAAACGGCAATTTCCATAACTTCTCTCAAAGTTGGCAAAAAACGAAAAAACAAACTGCAACCCATGAAAGAAAACTGAAAGAAAAAACTCAACTAGTACATCACTTCAACCTCCTTTTGCTGTAAATTGTAGGTAATAATTCTACAATAGACTGTGAAGAACAGAGATCAGAAATAACGATGATAATAATGTTGATGATGATGATAACGATAATAATCATCATCCTTTAAGGTCCATTGTTGGACATAGATCCTCTTTCCCCAAGTAAGTGTAAGATGTGGTGTTGGTAAGGGGAAGAGATGAATACATGCCTCCCCCAAGGGTATTGGTGCAAAGTGAATGTAAACTGCCTCAGCCTGCATTTGAACTCAATTTTCCCAATTGCTATTAATTGTTTGACCACTCATTACTCCTTTGGTCTATTGTATTACCAACAAAAGCCCGTTCTTAAAATGCCAATCTATTATCACTAATGGATAGATCATAAAACATCTTTTATACAAGAACAAGTTAAAACTCACCCAACGAGTATTAATATGCATGTATGTGTATTGAACACAAAAAAAGGGTTCAGTTTAGCATAATAGTTATATTGTAAATAGAACCCTCCCTCTATAACCCTTAAATTTCTTTTATCAAAACCTTTTCCTTGATCAATTGAGTATCTATGTCCGATTTGTACCGAGTCTGGTTGAGCTGCACCAATGTTTAAGGGGTGACACAATGACAAACAGAGCCAGTTGATCAATATAACAGAAGATTTGTTACTGATGATGTTCATATAGAGAATGAATGAAAATAAAAGAAACAGGTCTGGTTGGTCACTTGATAGAAACCCTCATATGACCAATGTCTTTTGGCTGCATGCCATGCTGGGGGCAATCATTTACAAAATTCGGAAAAGGAGTTATCAACGAATGAGTTACTTCTCTTGCCTTTTGTTGGAAAGTAGGAAGTCTGAATTTTCAAAAAGCAACCAGGTACAAACTAGGGACCAGTTGAGCCTAAACTTCCATCTCAAACTGAACTTCGCCAGAAGGAAATATATTGGGAGGAGGGCTTAAGATAAGGGAAAAACGTTTTTCGTAGATATTATAAGGAGTAAATGTTTTAATTGTCTCCCCTCCAGCTGCATTGGAGCAGCCTGCATGAGTGATATATACATGCGTATATAGCCAGCCAAAACAGCTTGAAAATTAGAGAAATCTATTTCGACTGCTTTGGTGACAGTTGTGGTTCATAATTTCTAATCAAGATGATTGAATTGAAACTGCTGGATATCATAGAGATTCTTATAGATACACTTTTAGGGCACGTCTCATAAAAACAAATCGTTAGTCTCTTAGTAGAAACTGTCACCTGACCAACATCTTTCATCCAAAATGACCATAAAGACCCCAAAAGAGCACTTTTGGAAAAAAAACAAAAAAACTGTTCTTTGATGGTGCCTAGGGGTGTACTCATGCAGATTCTCAAGGTTGTAGTCCCGGAAGCATCCACACGCACACACACACAGATGAGCAAAGAGAGAAGAATATGTAAAAAAAAGTTTCATTCAAGCCTATTTAAACTTTCACAGTATAAACAATCATAAAGCACGCTAAGATAGTTTTTAAACCTATAAGGAGCTTATATGAGAGAACAATTATGTTTCTTCTAATTTATGAATTGAGGAAGACTGTGATGAATATAAATGCTTAAATGAAGATTAAGTTCTAAATTCTTGGACCATGTGTAACGACTTGTATTGACAGCAGAATTCTTCAAAGAATAGAATTAAAAATAATGGAACTCTTCTATGAATTGAATAGAACAAAAATTTTTAGAATTCATCAAATGGTCAAAAGGAGGTAATTATAATCAGGGGTTCTTTCCCTTGATAATGATGTTGAGTTTTGTCATGCATTCAAGAGTAGAATTTCTAAAGAATAACATTATCTCAATTTCATTATCAACAATTAGCTGCTGAAATTTAAGAGTGTAAATATTTCTCCTAATATATTTCGAGCTTTTGTAAATGAAATGGATGAACCAAAAAATTAAAAAATTTTTTACTGCTAAAATCTTGATCAAAAATGTTCATCATCGCCATTATGACCTGACTTAACTGCTGTTCAACTTTTAAATTCATAAACTGCTTGAAACCATTTGTTATTAACAGTGGGACTCTTTGATAAACAACATAAGAAATAATGGAATTCTCCAGTGAATTAATCAAAAGAAATTTTTCTTAAGTTAACCAAGTAGTCAAAGGTAGATCATTTTAATCAGAACTTATTCACTGAAATTGATATTCTTTTTATTTGTATGAATTTAAGAGTTAAAGCCTCCATCTTTTTGTCTTTTTTATTATTATAAGAATGACGTACGCATAACTTGCATATCTAGACACTTGACACTCTAATATATAACAAGAAATTTATTTTGTCTTTGCAGCCTATGGTACCACAGTTTTTCACTGTACACTTCTTTTTTTTTTCTTAAATAAACAGCAGCTGCATTTTCATTATTCATCCTTCTGATTTTATGTCTCCGAATCCATTCCTCTTTTAGCCATTTTCTCATATAATATTGCCATGAACTGTATGGAGCCAATCTATTTGACAAGCAAAAAGAAATAAAACATGCATTTATCAAAGGCTGAAGAGTTCAATATGGCAATCACTAATGAAGATTATTGATCATCATCATCAACTATATTTGTCTAATCAATTACTTATTCACTCACTAATGCATTAGTAGAAGTAATGCAATTAGCTCTTGCACTAATGGCAATTACTAAGCTCCCTTGTTATCTCAAGGATGTTGAGCCTTTCTTTCTTTGGAGGTTTGTTTTTTATAATTCTTTCTTCTTCTTTGTGTGCCATTTCCCTTCAGGATGTGGGCAATTATGGCTTTGCACGGCATCCTTTCTCTTGTCTCTCTCAGCGATTCACGCTCATCTACGCCCCCTGGTATTCATCCTGCCATCCATCTGTTCAAACCCTTCAAGTAGGTTATTCGCTGCCTACCTTTATTCCTTCTGACTTCTACGCACCCTGTGAGCATTAAATTCTTCAAACATTCCTTCCTTGTTATGAGTCTAAAATATTTTCAACTGTTTCTAATAGTTAGCAACACTTTCATGGTAGGTTTTGATCTCCTCAAAACTTCTCCATTTGTTACATGCTCTTTCTATCACCGGGGTTCTTAACCTTTTCAAGTTCCTATACCTTCAGTGCACCGGCCATCATGTCCTCATATCCCCTCCATCCAACTGTTTTAATAAGCTCATAATCATCATTCTTATTACAGAAGTGCATTTTGATGTTTCAATTTTTAAAAAAAAATCTTACGTTTAACTCAAGGAGAAATCAGATTAGATCCACCAGTATGATTACAGGGATGAAAGGTAATGACTGAATTATCAACTTTGATGAACAACAGAAGATTACTTACAACAAACACTTTTTCATTATGTATGCCTCATTCATATTTCTACAACAGACTAAAAAAATAGTTTCTTTTGTTCCTATTTATGTGTGCTTCAACATGAACACGAGGTGGTGAAGAACAATGGTCCAGGGCTAATCTTTCCTATTTGTGTCCCATAACCCCAGAACTTATTTCCCCATACCCACAGGAGGTATGGATACCCCAGGTTAAGAACCACTGGTCCATGATAGTTGTTATGTTCATCGATAAAACGCATGAAGCTTCAATTCTTCCTTTCATTCTTTTGTAATCATTAATATGAAATTCAGTTTCTGTGATTCTATAAACAAAGTAGACAGAAGCCAAAATCAAATCCACAGGAAAATAACAAAGTTTTTTAAATAATGTATGAATGAATAGGAAGAGAAACGATGTGATAAACTAGGGAGCACTCAAATACTGCATACCTCTCCTAATGTCATTGTCACTAAAAACTCAATGAAAATCAGTTCATATATAGCTACAATGCAGTGGGGGTTAAGTGTAAAATATTCCTATATCCGCCCCCGATTTAATCAATTCTCCCTCAGCTGATAACCCACACTTCCACAAAATATCATTGAAATACATTGAAAACTTTTGGAGATATTGTGTGGACAGACATAGAGGGAGACATGAGTGAATAAATATACTCTTCCAAAATTCGTTGGGAGAGATGATAGCCACATGAGTCAAATAATTGTCCAGAATGGAAATAGTTGAAATAAGAAACAGGTCTGGTTAGTCACTCAATAGAAACCCTCAAATGACCAATGTCTTTTGGCAGCATGCTATGCAGGGGGTGATCAATTAAAAAAATTGGGAAAAGGAGTGATCAATTGATGAGTTACTTCTCATCCCCTCCGTTCAAAAATAATCACTGAGAAGTCTGAATTTTTAAAAAAAACTAGCAGCTACAAACTAGGGATCAGTTAAACATACCCCCCACCCCAACTGAAAACATATTTGGGGCAAAGGGGGGTTAAAAAAAAGAAGAAAGTTTTTTTGTAGACATAATAAGTAATAATTGTTTAAATTATCAGCCCTCCAGCTGCATTGGAGCAGCCTGTATGAGTGATATATATATACATATATAGCCAGCCAAAACAGCTTGAAAATTGGAGAAACTATTTTGACTGTTTTGGTGACAGTTGTGGTTCATAATTTCTTATCAAGATGAATGAATTGAAACTGTTGGATATCATAGAGATTCTTATAGATACACTTTTAGGGCACGTCTCATAAAAACAATTCGTTAGTCATGTATTCGTCATGTGACTAACATCTTTCATCCAAAATGACCGAAGAGACCCAAAAAAGAACTTTTTGGAAAAAAACAAAAAAATAATTTTAAGGTGGTGCGAAGGGGTGCACTCATGCAAATTTTCAAGGTTGTAGTCCCGCAGACATACACACACACACACATAGACATGCAAAGAGAGAAAAAGTTTTATCTAAGCCAATTAGATAAACTTGCACAGTGTAAACAACGGTAGAGCTTACTTTGATTCTACAAGGAGACTACATAGAGAAATAATTATGCTTCTTTTAGCTTTTTCTTTTGTACTTTTTGTTGCACTATGATCATTAAAAAAGTCCAAATTTAAAAAAAAAATGTATGAATGCCACTGTACACAAACTGTAGCAAGAATCTAGCCAAACTCACTTGAAAACCTATGATGACCATTTTCATTGACAGTTTTGATGGATGGTTTTTAATAAAACTCATGAATTCAGCTCAGTAGTAAGGAATGAGATGAAAAGCCATTGTATCAAAGTAGACTTATGGGACCCCTTTGCTTAGTTAGGGCAGAGGGCTGGATTTGCTGAAAATTTACATTTTTGCTTAAAGTACACTGACTCGCCCGAAAGTTTATACAATTTTGCCCAAATTTTTTTGTTCCCACTGGCCCATACACCTGTATCCAAGATACCAGGATTGTTACACATTGATACCATAAATTTACCTGGCAAGAAAAATTCGATTTCAGAGAAAACAAAGTTCTGCAAGTCTCGTATTCACAACGTCTGTGATATCACTATAATGTGTTTCTGTCGGGGGAAAATAGCAGTTACAATGAAACTTCAGTTATGATTGCTATAGTTTTGTATAAAACCAATGTTTTTTTTGTCAAGTAGTCAAAAACAAGCTCCTTGAGTGCTTTGCTTCATGAGTTGTGGCATGAAAAGAGATCTTAAGTGTTTGTTAGTATTAAGTGTCTCCATTAGTTGATTCGATGGAGCTGGAAAAGAAGGAATTAAAAAAAATGATTATAATTTCTATTAATAAGTGTTTATCTGCACCATTCCAGGCCGAAAACTTAAGGTGCATCCAAGATTTTTTTCAATACATAGAGAAATCTGTATCAAAATAACCATATTTAATTGAGCTGCAACACAATGATACTTGGTGTTTCTTATAAATTATCAATTATTATGATTAGAGGGTTGTAGAGATGCTGTAAGAACCCAACACCAGCAGAGATTTGTTTAATCTGGTTAATCTTTGGTATTGTAGCGGCTCCATTATTCTTAGTTCAAATCAAATAGAAAAATAAATAAGTATTAGCTTTAGATACAAAACCTTAAATCTAACTATATATACAATATGTCATTTCTTTTTCTACAGTCCATAGAAGATCTGGACCCACGTGTTCACTTGCTCATTTGATTCCCAGACTTTCTTAGTTACTTCCTTTCACTCTTTCTTCTTTTCCTTCCTGACATTATTTCACTAGCCTCCTGGCCAATTCAAACTTTACCGTTTTTCTGTGACCAATCACTGTTCTAAACCTTACCTATTTCATTTTCATAGATGTTAAAATATCTCTCATGCACTCAACTACAAATCATAGGTCCTCTAGCACAAACACGTATTCACCTCTCCATCTCCAATGAATGAAATGACAATACATTTACTACACAACAGTCACATTATCTTCTATCTTCTAATTCTCCCTACTACAGGAAGCGCACATGGGTTAAACCCCATATATTTTCTGTGACTTGGATAATCTTTCTATTGAGTGTTTATCAGCATCTAAGAATGGCTCCCTGGTTGCTCATCAGAAATCATAAATTCATCATCCCCCAACTTGACAATTTGGCATACCACTGATACCCAGTCTCCATGATTATTTCTTGGTCTTCACAATACCAAGCCTCATGGATTAAAAGCAATTCAGTTAGTTCTGCTCCATTAACTCATAGCTGCTGCGACTACTTTGCACAAAGCTCCTATTCTTTACTTAAGCGCTATCTATCTCCCCCTTCTACCTAGCTTCAAGCATACTCTAGATACCCATTCTATCACAGATCCATTCTCCTTCCTTAATAATCTAGTAATCTCATCTAAACAGGCCTCTTCTATCACAATCGATCTTGTTAATGTCAACACTTTCCTTTCAGCATTAAATTTATTGTGACAAATGTCTCAGTTTTTGAATCATCATATGTACGTCTACTTGTTTGTCTTAACACCTGTATGCGTCTTCTTTATGATTACAAACTCTGTTTAATCTCCACATCCATATCCATATGTAGCATGGAAATTTTACCTTCTGTCATGGCGATTATTGACTACCTTCCTTCATCAACACTTATAGTAACGTCAGCACGCAGTGGTCATTTCAAAACATGTGGAGACAAATTCCTTTGTCCTCAGCAACTACAACCATGCCATAGCTATTCAGAACCCACTACCATTACGACTCTCCCTCACACGATATAGGAACTATCAAATCTATGATATCTGCAATAATCATATGGGCAAGAATGCCTGTTTTAAATACAGTTTTATCATTGATGAATGAAGGCTCTGGTTGTTTATATTCTTTTCAATATAAGCCTTAATTAGTTTCACATAATGCCATTGGCATAAATAAATTACGAGCTTATGACATTTCCAATATCTATTCCAATATACTTATGTATATTCTCATGTACTAAAAAGAGAGAAACTTAGAAAAGAGAGTTTCAAAATATACTCTACTGTAACAAGAACAAGAACAATCCTCACCAAATTTAAGGGAGTAAACCCTTCACTGTTTGTCTGTCCTGTTAAATGTAAAATTAGCCTTTCTCTACCTCAACAATTTTCTACTGTGATTTAAAATCACAATCAACTTTTTCATCAGTGGCTCTCTCACTTTCTGAGCTAAATCTCAAGTCTTACATATCTATGAAAATTTATGTTAGAAATACACAAGGGCTTACATTGTTCTAATAAATAAATACATTTATAAAATCAACATTTCCCTTACAAGACTTGAATCAGTAGCCAGCTCTCTTACCAACTGACCTAAACTGATATATCAATGAAAATTAATCTTACAGAAATGCAAGGGCTTATTTCATTCCAATAAATAAATGCATTTATACTAAAAAAATATTTGTATACATATATATCATGTATATACAATTTTTTATGTGTTATATGTACTAGACAAAAGTTGCAGCGATCATCTTCAGACAAAATAGATGTAGGAGTGGAGTTTGACCCTGTAGCAGCCAGGCTTGTTATATATTTGCTTGTTAGTTTTTAAAAAAATATATATATATGTGTAAAAGCCATTTTTAGCAGACTAATATAAAGGGAGGATGAAAACAATTCTGAAAAACATACCTGTAGGTAATCAGTATTTGATTGAAAAATCAAAGATCGATTTTGTCATTAAAAATTGAACCAGACAAAATTCATCAAATTTTCTTGTGCCTTAATAAAATATGCATTTTGAATTTTAGCTCAAATTCTGCTTATTTATTGACTTTGATAGTCAAGCCTCCACAATTTTTTCCAAATGTCACTTTTTCAAAATTTAAAAAAAAAGCTATCATCAAAAACAAATGAAAGTAGACCTCCATCAAAATGAGTGCATTAGAATATACTTTGTTTTAGGGTCTGTCGTAGAGATCACCGAAACCGAGGAATGATTATTAAACATTAGTAAAATGAATTGTTGGAGCCTGAATTGAAATAATCCTCTTCAATCATTAAATTTTGTTCCTTGTCAGAAACTATCAACCAAAACTGTCAACATAGGTTTCTTCAGTTTTTGTGTGATTCTGGTAAGCTAGCAGTGTATGTATGTGTCGCATGTACAGACCACACCTATAGAGATAAAGGGCTGAAGATTCTAGCATTTACTTATTATATCTAGAAAAAAATTACGCTTTTTTTTTCTCTCAATTTACAATGAATCTTTATGCTCAATTAGTCCTTTTGTTTTATATATTTTATAATCATTGCCAAAATACAAGGAATTTGGGTCCTGAGATGTCATCATCATCATCAACAGTCCTTCAACATCCATCTTTGGACATAGACCTTCTCCAGGATTCACCACAATTCTCTATCATGGGTGTCGCGGAGCCAGTATTTCCTGAATTTGTCTAGTTCATCTTTCCATCTTGTGTTCTGTCAGCCTTGGTTTCTCATGTGATCTCTGGAATCCATGTTGTGAGACATGATGTCTATCGGTTGTCTTTCATTCTCGCAATATGGCTTGCCCATTGCCATTTGAGTTTTTCAATAGTTTCTATGATGTCACGGACACCCATTTTCTTCCTTATATACTGTGCTGTCTAGTGATCTTTCCATGTAAGGTTGAACATGATTCTCTCATGCACCCTTTTCATACTTCTCAGTTTGTAGGTCTGTCTCTTGGTTAGGTTCCATGTTTCAGCTCCATAAGTGACTATCGGGAGAATGCATTGGTTGTATATTCTTCTTTTTAAGATTATTGGGATCGTCTGATTTTTGAAAGTTGAGCTTGTTCTACCTAAGGCTTACCATCCCAGAATGATTCTTTGCTTCATTTCCTCCTCTTTTGAGGGTCTCATGGAAATTCGTTGTCTTTGGTAAATTTAGTGGTCTACCTTGCCGATGGGTTACCCCTTCAACCCCCAGCAACATTTTTCTTTTGTTACAGACCTGCTCTAATAGTAAAAGAAATTTGAGTGAAACTAAAATGTGTTTGACCATATATAGTTCATCTGGGTCAGTAGGAAAAATAATTTGTATGGTTTTTAAATGTGTTTTCTTGATTTAAAAACTGTTTTTATATTTGTTTCCAGTGACCTTGAAAAGCATTTGGATACCCTAAAAGAGCTTTAAGAAATCCTGTTTGCAATATAAATGTTGTTAAAAACAAGAAGAAAAATCAATCAGAACCATCACGGGACCAACGTATTTTGGCAGCATGTTTCTTTTGGGAGTGATCAATTAGAAATTGGAAAAAAGGGATGATCAATGAATAAGTTACTCCTCTTACATTTTGTCTGGCAATGATCACTAAAAATGTCTGAATTTTCAATAAACAAACCCAAATGCTGCCAGACACAAAGTAAGGGACCAGTTTAGCATAAACTTACATTATGTATCCCCCTCCTACATAAACAAAAAAAAACTTTTTAGGGGGTAATTTTCAAAAACAAAAAATCGTTTTTTCTATACATAAGAAGGAGTAAATGTTTAAATTTTCAAGTATCTAGCCCCAATAGTTCAGTCTGTAAGTGATAGAAAGCTAGCTAGATACCAATCCACCAAGACCAATTTAAAAATCGAAGATGAGTGAAACCAAAGTGTGTATGACTATTTTTAGTTAACTCTGGGTCGGTAGAAAAAATGATCTCAGATGTATTTTCTTGTCAGCAAGATTAGAAAATGTTTTTATGCTTGCTTTCAGTGACCTTCAAAAACATGTGAATGTCCCATAAGAGCTTTGATAAATCCTGTTCACAATATGAATGTTGGTAAAAAAGAGAGGAAAAATAAGAGAAAGAAATAATTGATTCAATGATTCTGGCAGTCACTCATCCAGTGATTGAGTCTATTTGTCATGAACTCCAAAGAAGCCATACTTGAACAACATACTACATGACACAGCAAAATTAGCAATAACTTCATCTCCCCGGGTGATCGAGTTTCAACATAGGATAAATATTACTGGATGACCAACATCAAGTAAGTCTTCATCTATTCTATACTTATATGAATCTAATAAGTATTCTGCACTGTATCATCAATCGATGGTTACAATATTGGACTAAAGGATGTAAGACCAATAGCATTCCAAGGGAAATTATGAATCACCATCGCCCCAAAAAGGTCTGAATTTGTAAAAAAAAAGCGGGCACAAACTGTAGACTAATTCAGCACAAAATTACATTGCATATTGACCCCCCCCTCACTAAAAACCTATTTTAGGGGGGAAATTTGAAAAAGAAAAAAAAGATTTTCTCTGCTCATTGAGAGGTAACAGCAAGGGCTGGGCGAAGTCTGGGTACTAATGTACATAGATAGATAGATATGTATATATAAATGTCTGAACATAAATATCCTAAACCCAGCAACAGTGATTAAACTGGTATGTTATGGTTAACGGTGATTAATGTTTAGTATACTGGAAGTGCTGTGATAGCTGGCACACAATGGTATAAGGTATAAGGCTTTACACCCAAGAATTTCTGATTATGAATAAGAAAGAAATAGGTCTGTTTAGTTACTCAAAAGAAAACATCATACGACTAATGCCTTTGGGCAGCATACCATATTGAGGGTGATCAACTAAAAAAATCTCATTTATAGATTTATGAGATATGTATAAATATATAATTGATATAGATACATATATATATATAGGCCAGGCATAAAATATATAAAGAAATAGATAAGCTGATTGTGCAATTTGAAGCCACGACCAAGTCAGTCTATTTTTACTTTTTACTCAAGCAAGTATTGTATTGAGTTTCTAAAGCAAAACAATCAGTCTTATCAAATAACCTCCCGTTACTTTATGAAAACAAAAAAGTATGTAACAGTTTCTTCTCTTCTGATAAATCTTAAGAGCGTGAAGGAAAACATTGATTTTGTGAGCACACTTATGGATACATACATGATCATCTATACATTTACAAATAGACACACACATATATACATATATATGTTTATGCGTGTGTATGTATTCACACCTGCAATAATTCCAGAATTTTGATGCTACCATTTGTCTTCCGAATATTGATCCAAAATGCAATTATTGAAAGATTTTGCAATAACTTCCTGAATGTAACTATACAATTTGTATGTACATTATTATCTATATACTAGTTAATCCCTGTGAAAGAAAAAATCAACAGATATACAGGTGCCACCTACTATTTGAAAGTGTTTCTATAAAAGCCTTCGTAAGCCTGAATTGCATAAACCTAGGAAGTAGATACCATTGGGAAAAAAAAAATTTGACTGTTTCTTGACAGCATTAGGTGATCAATTAAAGAATAGGAAAAAGGAGTAATCAATGAATAAGTTACTTCTTTCATCTTTTGTTGGGGAGTGATCATTAAAAAAGTTCTGAATTTTAAAAAAAGTCAAGCCTGAATGCTGTCAGACACAAACTAAGGGACCTATTTAGCATAAACTTACATTGCAAATTGAAGCACCCACTAAACACCTATTTTGGTGGAATTTGAAAACTTGAAATATTTTCTCTAAATATGATGAGGAGTGATGTTGAAATTTTCAGCCCTTAAGCTGCATTTGTGCAGCCTATACATGCGACACATACATAACCAGCTAATAAGCCAGCCGCACTCTCTTGAAAACTGAAGAAACCTATGTTGATATTTTTGGTGAAAGTTTTTATTGATGCCATGGGTAAACTAGTTGTGGGATAAATAACAAGAAAATGAAGAGGTCTGGCTAGTTATTCAATAGAAACTGTTATGTGACTGATGTCTTTTAGCAGCATGCTGTGTTGGGGATGATCAATTGAAAAAATTGGGAAAGAGGTGATCAATGCATAAGTTATTTCTCTCATCTTTGTCAGTAACTATTGTGAAAAGGAAGTTCAGAAATGCAAAAATTGGAAAGTGACTTTTCAAAACAGCATTTGGCCATAACAACAACCATATCTTTAGATGACTTTCAATTACTTTCTCCTGGAATATTCTAAAAATTGATTCTTATCACTAGGCCAGTCAGGGGGGTTTCAGGAGTAGGATTGTATTACAGAGCATAGTGTAGAGATTGGTCTCTTCTTTTGGAGAATCAACAGGATCTCCACAGGAGGCTTTCTACATGATCCTGAGCTGCTTACAGTACCTGGTATTCCCAGAGAGTCACTCATCAAGGTACTGACCAGTCTTGTTGTTACTTAACTTCAGTGATTTACCAGAACTGGTGCATCCAAGACAATTCGACTGTTAAACTCTAAAAATCAAAATTAAGCCCGATTGATTAATTGAATGTTTATTGGATATTCACAAAAAATAAAATGGGATTAAAAGTTGAGTATTTATTTCCTTATAGTAGCTAATTTATGTAACTGCCTATCTTTATCTCTTGAAAGAAATCATTTGAATACATTGTTGAGCACAGTGTAGAGATCAGTTTCCACTTTAAGGGGATCAATGGGATTGCTACAGGAGGCTCTCTACATGATCCCTCACTGCTTACGGCACCTGATATTCCCAGACAGTCACCACTCTAGGTACTGACCAGGCTTGACATTGCTCAACTTGAATTTAAAACTTCCAAGTTACCTGGTATTATGGATATTGAAAATATAAGTGAAGATACATACACACAGCATCTTCATCTGGCAGTTATTATCTGCATTATGCAAACTTGATACATGTGTGTATATGTGTGTGCATACACAAGATTTTCCATCAATGACAAAGATGGAGAGGAAAGGGTTTAACGCAAAAGCGATTTCTGCATTAAAAGATGTGACTGGAAGACCACATTGAATTGATATCCATATCTGACAATATCAAGCTAGAAAAAAAAAAACTGAAAAAATGCCAAAAATTACCATATTATGATGGCAGCACCAGTCCTAAAATGGTGGCTGTTGATGATCAATAAAAGAGATATGAGAGATAAGAGAGATGTTGCACATGTTAATGGAATCGACAGGCAATCAAAGAATTGTATCAACTGATCTCAACTTTTGCTGATGTGATACTTTTGACTTCCAAAGAGCAAATGAGCCGCAAAATTCTTTCAACTGGATGAATTATTTAAGTGGCAGAATTTTCAGAGTGAATAAACCATTAAAATACTTGCCATCACAGTCAATAATTGAACAACCATAGCACCAAAATTAAAAGTCTTGTAAAAGAAATTCCATCAAAGAATAGATATGGTCAGAATAAATTCTATTTATGACATCACTAGCATTTCCCACTGGAAAACATCAGAAATAAAGTAAAAAAACATCTAGAAGCATGTTATTAAGAAGCCTGTGGAGTCTAGTGGTGTACTGATGGCAATTATCAAGTCTGTAGACAAACGGTATACCCATGAGTGCTGGAACACACAAAGTAATCAATAAATCTATTAAAATAAGGCCCATAAAAGGTCAAAAAAGCTTTTATTCCCCCAAAGATAATAAAATTTCTGGAAGTGGTCTAGTGGAGTACTGATGCCAAGGAATGCTGGAACAAACAAACAAGCCAAGAAGCATCAACATAAACACTTGCAAATAAAAAATGGATTGAATCCTTCACCATCTTTGATGGCTACAGTTGATCAATTTATAATAATTCATCCTCTAATGAAATTGAAAATGGCAAAACACTTTTCTAATTTGCACAATTTATAAGCAACAAATGAGTATATGATTATGCAAAATGCTCAAGTTAGACATAATTTGCCTTGTGCAATTCCAGGTTATGTTGACTTCAAAACTCAACTCAGGTAATTTATCAAGCCAAGCAGAGATAGTCACCATAGCCGAGAGGAAGATGGAATGGAAAATTTTAGGCATTACATTTCAAGCACAACAGCTGGATAAGACATCAATATAGATCGATCCATCCAGTATGCTGAACACAGAAGAACAGAATATGTAGCCTGTCACCAAGACTACCGTTGGACCATCAGTGTCATTGAATGGATACCAAAGCTATAAACCCGGTGCCGACCAAAGACAAGGTCGAAGTAGTGTGCCATATACATCCAACATGGTCATTGACTGCCAAGAATAGACATCCGTGGAATCGTACACAAATGGGCTTCCTCCAGGAGTGAGAAATTCCAGGTCAGAATAGCACTATTTGTTCAAGCCAGTTTGGTATAAGTGTTCTGGTATGAACATTTTGGTATCAAAACTGTTTTGGCGTAAACTCATTTGGCAACTGATATGGGAGGAGAGAACCCCCTCCCCTAATTCAGGCAAAACAGACTAAAATTTCTAGGAAATTGATCCCTCTGCCTCTCTTTTACCAAAGAGTTTCCACATGCCTGTCCCCTACCCACCACCTTGGAAAAGTGGCAGCAGATGTCCACAAACACAGCGCAGATCTACATTTAACCATCGGTATCTCCCGCACAATGGGTAACAAAGAATTTAAACTAGAACACTCTTATTCTGATTTTTCGGCATTTCTGAGCCTGAATCATTTGGCTGCATGTTTTAATATCAGAGTTCTTATTCAATGGAAAAAAATCAAGTTTGCCAAAAGACTTTTTGTAAAAAAAGGAATTATGCAAAAATCATGGAAACTAAATATGTCCATTAAGTGAGTCTAGAGACCATGAGATGATATGGACAGGGGATGTACCAAAGTGGAGGCATGCCCCCCCCATTAATTTTCTGTAGGCAATTTTTTTCGCTTATTCAGCCTATATGCCCACTTTGACGGCAAATGAGCGGCCTCCCTGCAAATTATTTGGTACACTTTTGGGATATGGAACCAACTAAAATTTAGTATCATAGTGTAGAAAACCAGAAAAGATCAATTCTGAATCTATTAATACTTGGTTACAAGGATAACAAGACCAATGCCATATATTAACAATTTTAGTCAAGGTCATTCTTCTTGATGCTATATCATGTCTGTACATAGCTATCCAGTAATTAACAAAAAATAGCCGACTCCCTACAGACACGTACGTGCTGATAATTCAAGATAAACTCTGACTTGTGAAGAGCAATCTAAATTCTAGATTCTCCATGAATCTCTGTGGCTCTTGATTTGTGCTGTCAGTAAACCATCTGCCATGAGAATACCCTGACTAATGAAAGAGTTTGTCAGAATGGTGCAGACTTGAGGAATAAATAGGAATAGACATGTGAAGAGCTTGTTTATAGAGGGGGAGGAAGAGTGGAAAGGAACAAAAGAATAGGAGGGGGAAAGAAGAGGAAATGAAAGAACAGGAGTTTGAAAGAGAAAAAAAAAGGCATAGAGAACGGAAAAGAGAAGAGATGGAAGAAAAGGGGGGGGGATCAGAAAGAGTACGAAGGAAGGGGCAGCCATGATGGAAAAAGTTTATAGTTAAGGGAAAAAAAGAAGGGAAGATAAAAGAAGAAGAAGAAGATGAAGAGAGAAGAGAGAAAATGACCAAAAGAAGAAACAGATCTGATTAGTCACTCAGGAATAACTGCCAGGTGATCAACATCATTTGCCAGCATGCCATGTTTAGAGAAATCAATTAAAAAATTTGAAAAAAAAGGGAGATCTACAAATGAATTACTTCTCTTGTCTTTTGTTTGATGTTGATCTCTAATAGAGTATGAATTTTCAAAAAATAAGCATGAATGCTTTCAGACGGAAATTAAAGGACCAATTCAGCATATTGAAACCCCTACTAAAACCTATTGGTGGGTATTAAAAAAAAATCATTTTTTAGACATGATAAGATGTGAATTCTTAAATTTTCAGCCCTTTAGCTCCATTGGTGCAGCCCGTATGCATGGTACATGCATAGTCAGCCAGACAGACAATCAACTGGGAAACTGAAGAAAGTTTTCATGACAGTTTTTGGTTGATGGTTTCTAATTAAAAGAGAAGAACAAGAAGCAGAATAAAGGGAAAGAGTTGAAAGTTGAGAGATGAAAGAAAGGAAGAAGAGGACAAAGAAGAAATGGGGGGAAAAAAGGGCAAAATGGAAATGATGGAGGGAAAGAGGAGGAGGAGGAGAAAGTGAAAATCCCCCCCTTAAAGAGGTGTTTAAACGAAAAGATTATTAAAGGAGAAAGGGAAGAAGCATTGGTAACTTTTTCCTCAGTGCAGGAAGTTGACTGATTTTGATTTTTTTTCCTCTCTTTTTAGAGAATTCCATAACCACTTCAAACCACACCCTTACCAACTCTACCCAACAGAGTATTTTTTATCCACTCAAAGTCTACACACCTGTACATAAGTCCACAAGAGGGACTCTGAGCAAAACATAATTCTCTGAATATTTTTGATACCATCTGTTTTTTTTCCCTTTCATTTGTTTTTTCTGCCTTTTTGCATATTTTGCAAGACAGTCTGCCTCATGTTTGAGCTACTTAAAGATTATTAGCTCTGCTGTTGCATTTGTTATTCTAGCTTCCTTTTTCTGTAATGCAGTACGCTTTAATTGGAAACTAGAATAACACACTGAAAACAATTCAGATTCAAGGAAAATGAACTTATTGCATCTTTCATTAGGATTATTATGATTAATTCATGGTGCAATACATTGCAAATGAAATAATCAATCACAGAGATAGAAATTTACAATGAAAAATGATGATGATGATGATGATGATGATGATGATGATGATGATGACCAGTCATGGAAATATGCTGGTATGTGGTGGTACTGAGTATACCTACTTCTCAATTTTCAGTTTTTTGTAGATTCAGTGTCCAATAATGGAGACATTGCCATGTATCTAGTTCCAAAAACCCAGCCTCACTATATACCTAGTTCCCAAACCCCAGCCATACAGTACCTCCAGTTTCAAAGCCAAGGCTTTGAGTATACCTAGTTCCCAAAACGAGCCTTACAGTATACCTAGCTCTCCACACCCAGCCTCACTGTGAACCTAATTCCCCAATCAAATTCTCACTGTATACCTAGCTCCTCACACCCAGCCTCACTGTATACTTAATTCCTCAAACCCAGCTTTACCATATACCTAGTTCCTCAGACCCAGCCTTACTGCACACCTAGTTCTACAAATTCATTTCTATCATTGATCATAACAAGAAAATGCATTTGTGTTCATTGAATTAGGATTTATGTGAAGTAAAATAGGCGTAGAATAATGAAAGCGATCCCGAATTTCATTTTATTACATATAATCTGGAATTTAGACAGCAAAAAAGAATTTCTATAGATTTTGAACAAAGTCTTTCATACAATTTTGAAGTGAATAAACTGAAGGTCAAGCAATAACCTTTCAAAATTTCTAGAAATCTTTCGTAAAGAATGTGAAGTATTTTTAGGAGAAATTCCAAACTCAAGAGTTATCTTTGAAAAAAGTTCCAGCAATATCATTCCATCTGAATGGAATGGTTTAAAATTGAAATGAAGCTTTGAATTAAATGGAAAGAATCTGTCAAAAGCCAAAAAAGACTTGTAATATTAACCACGAAAAATGGTCAATGTTGACATTGAAGATGAGTGAAATGACTACAGCAAAGCTGGCTAAAAAGGAATATAAAAACAGGTATGATAGAGTAGGGACAGTGATACAGTGGGAACTGTGCAAAAAACTAAGATTCAGCCATGTAAATAAATGGTAACAGAAGCTGTCCAAGAAAATACAAAGACTACAATGCTTTGATCCTTTGGCATCCAGACTGATTCTCCCATTTTAGAAAGGAAACTGGTCTGATGGATCTGATTATCATAAACAAGGAAAATAGGACTGACCAAATCATAAACATGACTGAGACAAAGGAACATAGAATGAAGACAAAAAGTTGAAAAATACCAGGTCCTTGCATCTCCAAGGAAGGTATCTTGAAATAGTCTTGACAGCATTCTTAAGTCATGAAAAAAAAATCCATTGAAAAATGAATTTGTACCATCACTAGCATTTCCCATTAAAAAACAATCAAAATTGAGTAAAAATCATCTAGAAACATCAAGAATCCAGATATTATTATTAAACCTGGCAGAATAAGGTATAAAAGTGCTTTTTCCTCAAGATATAAAAATTACATTGCACTCCTGGCCATACCATTTTGACTACAGACTTGGAACTTGCCATCAGTACTCTACTAGACCCCTTTTAAAAATAGTCGTTTGATTTTTAGAAAAAAAGCTTTTTTGACTTTTGGGGTACCTTATTTTGATGAGTGAATGGACATGTTTCTAAAGATTTTTACTCTATTTTAGATGTTTTCCAATAGAAAATGTCAATGATGTCATAAATAGAATTTATTCTGCCCATATTTATTCTTCGATGGAATTTTTTTACTTGACTTCAAATTTCAACACTACAGTTGATTTATAATCGACTGTGATGGCAAGTTAATATCATTATCATTAGTTATGATATTCTAATAATTATCACAATCAAGACAATATTTTTTGTTATCAACTGTTGCTATAATTTACTGGTTCAGTTGAGGCACAATCATGGAGGCTATAATATTCCCAAATGAATTTAAAATCTCTTTGCTTTCGTTTGAAAAAATGATTCAATTAAAAACTCACCAATCATGCATGAAAATACACAGAAAATATTTTTTCAATGAAATTAGAATTTCTCAGATGTTTAGCATGAATTTTTTTAGCTTACTCCACACAAACTTTAATCATTCAAGCAAAACATAACAGTGGCAACATCTGCATCTTTCATGAAATAAAATTATTCAAATTTTTCTTTTAATCAATTTTTTCTTTCTATTTAGCTATTATATCACAAGAGATTAACAATCTTATCATGAATCGTCAACCAAAACTGGTAACATAGGTTTCTTCAGTTTTTGAGGGAGTTTGGCTGACTGGCCATGAATATGTCAGGCATACAGACTACACCAATAGAGATAGAGGGATGAAAATTTACTCTTTATTATATCTACAAAAAACTTTCTTCTTTTTTTTACCTGCCCCATTGTAGGTTTATGCAAATTTGGTTTCTCAGTCTGTGTCCTGTAGTGTTCAGGTTTGTTTTTTGATGAGAGAAATGCTTAATTCATTGATCACCCATTTTTTTTTAATTGATCACCCCTGGCATAGCATTCAAGATGGTTTCTATTGAGTGACTAAGTGGACCTGTTTGAATTTTTCTTTTGATCAACTTTCTGCTTTTCAGTTAAATAAGCTATTACATTACTACAATAGATTATTTATTTTTAAAAATCATTTTTCCCGCAGAATTAAACAATTTTTTTCAAAGCATTATTGATAGGTGTTTGCTTATAAAGCGGACTCCTAACTTGCGATTAGTTTGAATTCTGCCTCTTTTTTGAAGCAACATTGACTGTTTAAAGATGAAAGAGTGTCCATTTAGCATCCAAGCCGAATGATTTGTGTTCTCAAAGATTTCAGACATTCATTATGCCAGCAGATATCATTTATCCAAATTTTATCAATTTTGATCCCAAATCAATTTGAAAAAAAAAATCATAATTATAAGTAAAGCAAGAAATAATAATGGAAAACCAAATCAATTTATAGATTTAGATAACCTTTCCATTAAATTATGAATTCAAGATATTGACACACTGACACAAATTTTATGTAAACAACATTTATAATGATTACATTTTGGTGCTCGGAAAGAATGCCGAATGTACTTTTACTATAGGATGTGGGGGTCAAAATTAAGATGCTAAATAAACATGAAGCTGAATGGGCGTAAAGTAGAAAATTTATGACGCTGAATGGACATGAAGCCAAAATTATAAATCGATATGAAACACTTTGAAAAAAAATCTTTATTTGCAACAAGAATAAAGTACAAAAATTATCATTTAATTAATTTGAATTGTAAAAAGGCGAAAAAAATTTCAGGAATAAAAATCAATTCAAAGATTGGAAGCCAAGGCTTTCAGAAAAGCCAACCTTTCTTCTCTATTATCTATTGCAAATACGTTTTTATTCCTTTTTGTCTCGAGATATATAGGATTATTAGGATATTTTTTTTCACTCTTTAAACTTTAGGAAACTGGACATTTTGGCTTTATGCCAAAATGTCATAGTTTTTTGACTTTGTGTCCTTTCAGTGTCATGTCCTTTCAGTATCTTGGCTTTTTGTTTTTTGGCTTTTGTCATCCAGTCAACATATTTTACATTTTCTGTTACTTAAGAGTTGAGTTTACATACTCAGGCACCATTAAGGCGATTTCAGTGCATCTCAAATGATTGCTTATTAATGATTTTGCCTTTGATTGCAATAATTATCATCATTAAGCACATAGGGAAGGGAGATCCTTTGTATTTTACGAGGGTGAAGATGGCTGATCAATACGTGGCATTATTGATTATTGGCTTTGTCGAATGTCCAAAGAGAGGCTGTAGATTAAAACACGAGGATCAATATTGTGAATCTTTTTTCTAAAAAGGAAAAAAAATGATGACTCAGATATTCCTCTGTGGACAACAATTGATTGAGAATCTTTTGGTAAAACTTGCTAGAAGCATTATCAGGTAACCCTTGATTATTTGACTCTAAAATATGATAGCATAAAGATCACAAAAATTTATCCCCCTTGATAGCTAAAAATGGTTAGATTTTTCATTTCCAGCTAACTTCAAAGCTAACTCTTAGCCTAACCCTAATTTTTGAGCCTTTGCATGAATTTTGGAGCATGTATAATGATTTTAGCTATAAAGTTAGCTGGAAATGAAAAAATGAAAAATGTAGCCTGTCAAAGAGGGTAATTCTTATGCTATCATATTTTAGAATCAAACAACAAAGACTTAACAGATGATTGTAATATCGACGTACAAAGCATCAAATCTTGTTAGAAATTACTTATTTTTTGGAAGGATCGGGGAAGAGATGAATTTAAAGTCTTTCCTCTTTCGAATAATCTCCTGTGAGAATAAACTTACATCATTCAATATTACAAATACTAGGGCAGTACCCATACCAAAGGTGCATGTATGGAAGGGGCCAGACTTTACGGTGTGTTTAACAGCCTACCATCATAGACAAGTAAAATAATATCTCTCTATTGGACAAAACTGCAACTTCAAAGTATTTTGGGTAATTCTCCCCAGGGTTGCAAATTTAGATATTTACATTTTTTGAGAAAAGATCTAGATTCTGTAATTTTTTAAATATTTATATTAGATTTCTCAAGAATCACTAATCCAAACAGCTTTAAACTCAATATTGAACTGCCTTGTGTGTTAACTAATACATCTGGGGAATGTCAATTTTGTACAATGGTCAGGTGTTGAGTTATTACAGTGCATGCACACATACAGACAGACAGAGGTTTCTTCAATTGTAGTTAGAAAATTAGAGTGAGACATTGATACAAAGGATAAAGTTGGTGATTCCACAACACCTAAAATTGTATGATATGGTTAGTTGTTAGATGGCATTAGGAGAATTTAGTTTTAATCAATTTCATTTAAAAATTTTTGATTGTATTGTGTATTGTTTCCAAGAAAAATTTTGTTGAAATTGGCATATTTTTGTTTATTGATTCTAGCATTGAAGAAAGTTAGATGGTCTGATTAGAATAGGAAGAGAGAGGGCAAAAAAGAAAGTTGAGTAGTTTGATGAGAGGGTAGGAAAAGAGAGGACAAAGTAGAAAGTTAGGTAGTTTAGAAAGAGGGTAGGAAGAGACATAGAAGGGAAAAAGTTGAGTAGTTTGATAAGAGGGCAAGGAGAGAGAGGGCGGGGAATAAAGTTGAGTAGTTTACTGAAATCGTAAGAAGTGAGAGGGGAAAAAATTGGCTAGTTAACTGAGGGGGTACGAAGATTTTCTGCATATGAATCTCATCCACGTTCATATGATATTTTTGATGGTTTATTTAGAAAAACACAAATGGTCAATGAAGATTGGAAGGGATAAGGGAGAGAATGGGAAGATACAGGGGAGAAAGGGTGAGAGAAGAGCAGATAATCTTAGTTCTCAATACCTGTGGAATTTCCGCAGGTTCAGTTTGTCATATAATGAACAGATGTTGCTTCTGGGAGATGATTTCTTCCTTTACTAAATCTTTAGAATCGTGAGCTTCGTCAGTGTCACATGCACCACAGAGATAAAATCAATCAGAAAATCACCAGTAGAAACTACCTACCAAAAGTGTCAACATAGGTTTCTTCAGTTTTTAAGTGAGTCTGGCTTAGTAGAGGCCGCATCAATAAAGCTAGAGGGCTGAAAATTTTAACATTCACTCCTTATCATTTCACCCTCATCCCTATTGGCTTTTAGATGGGGGTCAATTTGCAATGTGAGTTTCTGCTAAATTGATCCCTTAGTTCGTGTCCTGCGACTTTCAATCTTATTTTTTTAAAATTCAAACTTTTTTTATTGATCACCATCCAACTAAAGGCTAGAGAAGTAATTCGTTGATTACCCCTTTTATCAATTTTTCTTATTTATCACTCCAAATTTGGCATAATGTCAGAGGGCGTTGGTCATGTGACTGTTTTTATTGATTGACTAACCAGATCAGTTTTGAATATCTCATGATCAAGAAGAAAAAATATCACTGATTACTGAAGATACTCAGATGTTGAGAGATACTATTTTATTGCATACAATACCACGTTCCAATTTAATCACTAGAAAAATACTTGCATGCATCTAATAAATCCATAGTTCGGCAATCTATTGGAAAAAAATATTGATCCATTGTGTAAAACACCTAAACCATAACGTTCAAAAGATTTCAATTGATTTCTGAAAAGGAAGAAGGAACAATTTTACCAAATATTTTCAGATTTTGTTATTCTCCTTCCCCGCTCAATACCACTAACTTTAATCTATGAAAAACACTTAAAACTGGGCTGCCATAAGAGAAAGTGTTCTTTTCCAGTCCACATAATAATCTGTCTTTTTTCTTCAATAGTTTGAATCTAATTAAGCTTCATCAGCATAATGATGACATCAATTCTATATATAGAAAGAAATGAGTTTGTTCCCGAGGAGCCAACGATGGAAATTGGTTTTGGGAACTAGGTATAGGGTTAGGCTATATCTAGGATTTATGCTAGGGGATAACATAGAAGTCCATTAGGAACTAGCAAAGTTAATCCGTACAAATGAAGTTCCCAGGTCAGTGTAAGCCCCTGCGGATAATTTAATAATAAATGTCTTCATTAGTAAACATTGAACATATAAAAGACGGAAATTGAGAAGTCAGTATATGCGGTTCTCCTGCATACCAATCGCGTATGGTGCATTGTATATTGGGTGTGCTGTGTACTACAGATACACAAAAACATAAAAAATATTTTAGTGTTTTTTCAAAAGCAATGGACAGTTGAAGCCCTTTTGGTACAATGTAAGTAACTTTGGTCCTGATTGTAGAAATTAGAGAATTAATGGAAAACAGAATTTGGAGTAGACACTATTATCAGTAGATAATAGTGTTCAGTCTCAATTTTGTTTTTCTTTCATTAATTCTCTTATTTCATTTCATTCGTTTGTCGAATGAACATGGATGTGAAATTTGACAATTTACAATCAGGACCACCTTCTCAACATTGTATCAAAAAGCTTTTACTGTCTGTCTTTTACTGGCTTTTTACGGACTCTAAAATATTTTTTTCATTTTTGTGAACTGTAGCATGTAGCACACCCAAGATACAAAACATCACTTGCCACTATTGCATACCAACCCTATTTCCATTACAGCAAAGAACTTATCATCACAGACTAGATTAGCATCGTCCTTTTTTTGACAATGAACAAAAGGAAGAAAAATCAATGAATACCATCTACAAAACTTGAGTACAGGACTTATATGATATGCTCCATTCTAAACAGCCATAGTCACAGTATCTGTGATAGCTATCAGTATCATTAAATGATACACTGATATATTCAACAAATATGAAGAAAAGAAAAAATGAAGGTTACTTTGAGAAAAAGATATTTCTAAGAAAATCTTACAATCAATATTGATTTTATTGACCAGAGATACATTCGTACTAATGAAAACAGAAAGGAAAGGAAAACATGAAAAATGTATCTTTATTTTTTTTTTTACTCTGTTGAATAAAAGATATGACTATATCCATATCATTGGTAATGCTTGTTATAATGACACTTTTTGATAAGAGCAAAAAAAGAAATACCACAAAACCTCCTAATGACACTTATAAATCTACACACTGATATTATGTTAAAAGAGTTCATACACCAAATCTAGAAAAAATTCTACCTTTTGTAAAAAGCTTCCTCACTCTTTCAAAGTTCCCATCCATTTATAGGGTTATTTGCTTCTCATTTTTTACCATCATATTCATCTCTATGTCTGAAACTTGAATATAAAAGAGCATCAGTAGACCATTTCCCCAAGAATGACCTATCATTATGGTTAGAGCATAAAGGTTTTGGTTCAGTGGTTAGAATTAGCACTAAACCCAAGGTTAGTATAAAGCCTTCTGTCATAAGAGTTCTCAGAAAAGGAAAGTTTGACTACAGATATACCTTGAATAATGCAGTTGATTTGTTCCTAAACTTTAAGTACTATTCAAAACCCCATTGTTAAAAATCTTATTATAACTTAATGTGTCTTTTTAGTTTATACTTAGTTACATTAATTTGCTCAGCAATACCTTAACCACATTACACCAAAACGCACTCAAATCTAAAACACACTTTTGAGGTATTTTTAAATCCAATGAGGTTTAGTAAATGCCGTAAAAAAAATTTATAATGTTTCTTAATTTTAGAAAAATATTTAGCAATCCTCAATTTCAAAATGGTTTTGAAAAATGCTCTAAGGATAAAAATAACAACTTTGCTTAAAATTTTGCCAAATTCCATAATAATGGATTTTGGAGCATGAAAAGTCATGTGGTCACTTAACAGGAAAATCTGTTTTTAGAGCAAGTTTAAAAATTGCTGAATTTTCAAAAATATTTCCCAATTTTCTTATAATCTGACCTCTTAGATCAACTGTTCAAAAAAATAGTTACAGTCCTCCAAAAGTTTATATAAGATGCAATTACATTATGAAACAGAAAATATTGGCTGGTAAAAGAACAGGCATGATTAGTCATAGAAACCCTCATGTGACTAATGTCTTCTGACAGCATGCTTAGTTGGGGATGATCAATTGAAAAAATTGGATAGAGAGGTGCTCAATAAATAATTTACTTATCTCGCCTTTTGTTGGGCAACAATCACTGAAAATATATGAATTTTCAACAAAAAAAAGTATAAATGCTGCCAAGGGGGCCAATTTAGCCAATTTAGCATAAACTTACATTACAAAATGAGCTCTTCACTAAAAACTTATTCAAGAGGTGAATTTTGAGGACCCCCCCCCCAAAAAAT
Organism: Thysanoteuthis rhombus; assembly: GCA_963457665.1. Classification (NCBI taxonomy): domain Eukaryota; kingdom Metazoa; phylum Mollusca; class Cephalopoda; order Oegopsida; family Thysanoteuthidae; genus Thysanoteuthis; species Thysanoteuthis major. Next base: position 5,821,986 of record OY735212.1, on the reverse strand, counting down.
GTTCTCTCTGGACATAATATGGCGTAAATGTTTAAATTTTCATCCCTCTAGCTCTATTGGTGTGACCTGTGCATACATATATACATACTTAGCCAGCCTGTCAGACTCACTTAAAAACTGAAGAAACCTATGTTGACTGTTTTAGTGATTATTATTTGGTTGACACTTTCTAAAAAATTGTGCAAACATTCTGCTGAATAATTCATTCCAATCTCACCCCAAATTGAGCTATGCAAGGATGTTCTGCTCTTATCAAACCAAGTCACCCCTCCCCCATTTGAGACCTCTTCCTTAGAGACAAATCCTGATTTCATCATCATCATCATCAGTCTTTTAACGTCTGTCGTTGAACATAGACTTTCCCCAGGATTCGCCACAATTCCCTATCATGCGCATCATGGAGCCAGTATTTCCTGAATCTGTCCAGTTCATCTCTCTATCCTGTGTTCTGTCGGCCTTGGTTTCTTATGTGATCTCTGAGGATCCATGTTGTGAGATGTGATGTCCATCAGTTGTCTTTCATTCTCGCAACATGGCTTGCCCATTGCCATTTGAGTTTTCTAAAAGTTTCTATGATGTCACGAACACCTGTTTTCTGCCTTATAGACTGTGCTGTCTTGTACTCCAATTGAAAGAAGAACAAATGTTGGCAGGAAAGCATGGAAAGTTCAATTTTCATGGTAAATTATGGCGTGAAAGTTATTTTGTTTATATAGTCACCCTTCACAAAGAAAAACTCTTCTCATTGATATGATGCAGATATATTCAAATGAAAATAAATATGGAAGACCAAGAGAACAACGAAACCAATATATTCAAATAGGCAGTAATAACAATAGCTCTGGTTAGTCATTCAATAGAAACTGTCTCATGACTTACACCTTTTGGCAGCATGCTATGTTTGGGATAATTGATTAGAAAATTGGAAGCCGAAGGTGAACAATGACCAATATATTTCTTCTGCTTTTTGTTGCATCACTGGAACACGAAAATTTAAAAAAAAACTAAACAAGTGATTGGCACAAACAAAGGGACCAATTTAGCAAGAACTTACATTGTGAACTCACCCCCCTCCCCTCTAAAAATTCATTTAGGAGGGGAATTATCAAAAAATAAAAAAGCTGTAGTAAGTGTTCAAATTTTCACTCCCCTAGCTTAATTGGCACAATAGATGGCCACTCAGCCACACCCACTTGAAATTTGAGAAACCTATGTTGACAGTTTCTAATAATCATTTGATAAGTGATTGTCTGGCACATCAAGTTAATGAGTCATATACCACTAGATAAAATTTTCCATTGCACATCACACTCATTTTATATTAAAACTAGAATACACCCGGTCCAAAATGATGGGGTTATTTATGTATGGATCAACACTAAGGAGCCTAAATCTATTTCATTAGGTAATTTATTTTTGATAACTCAAGTATCCTTATTTTTAATTCTTCAAGTATACTAAGTTTCGTTAAAGTCTTAACTCAACTCAAGCTATGATCAGACAAGAAGTCATAAGAGTTTCTATGATGTGATTTTTATTACGTCATAGTTGGAGGGTAAATCAACCAATCAGTGCATCTTATTTGAGCGCAAACAAACAGACAAATATAAACAAATTTGCATATAAGTTCATTATGTGATCAGATAAAACTAATGGTAATACTAGAATTACCAGTTATTTCATTACAAAACAAGATTGTCCTTTAGTCATTGTTTAGAAATCTGTACAGAAGAATGAATTCTTTCTTCATTTAACCTGACTGAAAACTTCTAACATTTATAAAAAGAAGAGTAATTACATTCTGTGTCATCTTGTCTGAACTCCATTGTTAATCTTTAAGAATAGATTAATTCTCATAGTAAAGGGTTTGGCAGTTGATCTACATTCTGATATGAATAAAGCATTCAAAAATTGTTGGGATAGGTTTCTTCAGTTTTCAAGAGGTTGGCTGGCTGGCTATCAATCTATCTTTCTCCCACGTACAGACTGGCTAGATGACTGAAAGCATTTACTCCTTACTACGTCTTAAAAAAAAACATTCTTCTTGTTTTGTTTTGTTTTGTTTTTTAAATTCACCAGAAAATAAGTTTTTGGAAGGAGATTCAATCTACAATGCAAGTTTATGCTAAATTGGTCCATTAGCCATTTGTTCAGCACAGTTCATACTTGTTTCTTGAAAATTTAACTTTTTAGTCTTCCAACAAAAGGTGAGAGAAGTAACTGATTCATTGTTCATTGATCATCCCTTTTTCAAACTTTCTAATGTGCCAAAAGACTGTTTCTATTGAGTGACTGACCTATTTCGATTACTTCCTCTTCAGAAGTTATAGACCTAAACGTGTTTGATTCATTTGGACTGTTTGTATATATCAACATAGCAGTTAATCAAAAGTTATGCACTGCTTTGATATATGATTTTTCATAAATTATGAATTATCAGAAAGGAAATTTAATATCAGTAATGCTCTCTTTAGGTTTTACGTACATGAATTGGAATAAAGTTTCTAGTTACAAAACTGTTGTAACTATAATACACCCAAGGAAATTCATGGAGAACTTTTGGAGATATTGTGTGGACAGACATGAAATTTGGGTGATATTATGTGCTGTAGACATATAACTACAACATAGGGTGGTAATTGCATGTGGATCTGCCAAAAAATTTCATCAGTTCTTTTTTAGCCTATTTTCCATCCTTCTAAGTAGTTTCATCGAAATTTATTGAGAACTTCTGGAGATATTGCGTGGACAGTTATGAGCATGTACATAAATATAAAGGTAAAAAAAATGGAAATATATCTCTCAATCAAAGAAATAATTCCTGGATCCACTCCGAAATTCAACCAACTTTTCCTTACCCCATCGCCACCCTTCCACTAAATTTCATTGAAATTCATGGAGTACTTTTGGAGATATCATGTAGACAGAAGGTAGGACACATAGAGAGAGAGACAGACAGACAGACAGACAGACAGAAAGATGTCACTGAATACATACACTTATCGAACTTTGTTGGCCGAGGCAGATACTGCAGAATTATGAAAGTGAGAATAGCAATAAGACACTAAGTAATCAACTCAGTGGTAGAGACAGTAATTGATTGTAAAAAATAATAATCTGAAAGTCACCTACTGATATCTCATCTCATCAATGGCTGAGGAGAGATGTCGTGCATGCTCATCACACATGTAGATGTTCTGGTCATTCTCTGGAATTAGATCTACATCATGGAAAACAAAACAGTCAAACTTATCATAATTCAGGGCCTCTAAATAACCAACATTCATCAGCTTGCCCCGGTTGAAGGTGCTTGAACCAGCCTGAAAAGAAAAGAAACAGAAAGAGCTAAGAAAAAGCATTGACTTTGAAATGGATGCAAAAATAAGGCATTTCAAAATTTGAAAATGATCACCAGTAATCAGTCATCAGTAAAATATTAGGGTGTATTATTGTTTTTTCACAGACTTTTATTCCAATGCTTATTTTATTTACATATGTTAAGTCCATCTATTAAAATCAATATACAATTATACAAGGTTTTAAAAAAACATGTAGTACTTTGACTATCAGAATATAATAGAATTCAAAAATTAGTTTCATCTATAATTCACTCATCAGGAAAAATTATACCTATGGAAAATAATTTTATTTCTCTTGAGAGTCTCTGTTTGCTATCACGTTCGAGTAATATTCAAATGAGTTTTTGATGGCTGCTTGTTTATTCTGAAGTTTATATTATTAATGTCATTATGAAATCCTTACAACGATTTGAGAAATCTGTGTGCGCGTGTGTGCGTGTATACACTGAGATAACTTGACAACTGGCCACGATACAAAGTTGATATTCACCAGGTTAATTGGTCCATGCACCAGACATTGCCGAGTTAATTTGGAAGTTATTTGGATTTATGGTTCTTGATATGAGTGGAGGTGATCGATTTTCAATAAAAATTCAATTTGAATGTGATACAGTTCTTTGTGCAATTATACATTATGTCACCAGCGTTCACGTGGACAAGTTTATGGATTTAAAATGTTTGGTGAGTATGAAAAGAGATAGAGTGTGAGAGAGAGTGAGAGAGTGAAAAAGTGAGAGAGAAAGAGAAAGAGAGGGAGATATTCAACTTTTTTTTTCTGCCAAATTTTTTTGCAGAACAAGATTAAACATAATTATAGTTTGAGGACACCATTTCTGTAAATTTGTTTTGATTGTCGCTATTAATTTTTTTGTTTTTCTTATTTTATTGAACCCCTCTTGAAGAATTATATTCTCCTTTTTTTCACCCATTCAACTGCTTCAATTTGTTTTTTCATCGGGAAAGAAGGTAGGAGAAAAATATTTTTCATTACTGTGGGATAGATAAGAGAATATTTTGTCCCTTTTCATTTATAGAGTTAAATCTAGATGTAAAATATCTATATTGACAACACTAAAGAGAAATAACCGAGATACTTTGAAGTCATAGTTTCGAACAATAGCAACTATGGCAGACTGCTCCACACACCATAAAGTCAGGACCCTTCTAAACATACACCTGCAAAACGCACAGACCCAAGTATTATTAATTCATATTTTCAATATTGCTATGAAAAGTAGCGAAATTGAAAGATGAAAAGCAACTCAACAACTTCTGATCAACTGATAAATAATCTATGACTCCTTCATATTATTATTAGAATACTCTCTTCCAAAATGATGTGGTTATTTCTGTATGAATCGGCATTAAGGAACCTAAATCTATTTCATTAGGTAATTTGCTTTTAATAATTCAAGTATCTTAATTTTAAGTTTTTTCAAAGTCTCAACCCAAATCAAGTTGTTCTAATGTGTGATGATCAGACATGAAGTCTTTGTTATATCATAAATAGGTAAATTCACCGATGAGATCATACCATTTAAGAGCAAACAAACAAATAATTAAAAAGAAAATTTATTATATAAGCTCATTATATGGTTAGATTATTATTATATCATCATATATTTATCAATACTAATCATCTGAACCTTTTGTTTCAGAAGTTATGAAGGTAGAGGCAAACATTGAGATTCTTGCAATTTGGAGGCATTGTTTCAAACTGAGCCTCAAAGCTGTCAAAGCTGCTCGCAGAATTCATGAGATGGAAGAAAATTAAATAATACCTAACTGTACTGCCCTGTACTGGTTTGAGCATTTTAAGGGTGGTGACTTGTCCTTTGAAATATAGCCCAGAAGTGAATGACAATCAGTTGTCAATTAAGATGATTTAAAATGCCAGGTATAGGAGAACCTGACCACCAGCACTCAAAAACTTTCAGAAGAACAAGATACCATACGTAGAGCATTACATATGCTTCAAAAAGACATACAGGAGTCTTCAAGGAGTTAAATAAAGGAAAGAATTCTTTTATATTCTTAAGTACAGTTGAAAAAAAAGCAATCTGTTCTGAATAACAGGACTGGTTAGTCACTCAATAGAAACAGTCATGTCACCAAGGTCTTTTCGCAGCAGGCCATGTTGAGACGATTAATTGAAAAAATTGAAAGGAGGCATAATCACTAATTAAATTACTTCTCTTGCCTTTTGATGAGCTATGATTACATAAAAAGGTGTAATTTTAAAAAAAAGCAAGCATAAATGCTGGTGGATACAAACAAAGGGGCCAGTTTAGCATGAACTTGAATTGCAAATTAACCTCCACCCCTATTTAGAACCTGTTTAGGGGGAGAAATTTTCATAGAAAAAGTTTGATCTGAAATTTTCAGCCCTCCATTGGCGCAGTCTGCACAGATGATACCAACAGAGCCAGCCAGCCAGCCAGACTGAATTGAAGATTGAAGAACCCTATTTTGACAGTTTTTGTGACAGTTTCAGTTGATGGTTTCTAATAAATGAAAGCTGGAAAATCCTTCCAATCTAATTATGTCAAGCATTTCGTCTCTGCTATCTTGCGAGTCTGACATAAAACATAAACTTATATACCCAGATGGGATCAATTACAACAACCTACTTTCTGAGCAAACAGTGTCAACACTAAGTCAAGACTTGTTTTAGAATCAGGGGCGGATCCAGGATTTTGAGCAGTGGGCGTGGATCCAGTAATCATAACTTTTAACATCTTGAATTCATTCATTTCTTAATTATCAGGGGAGGTAATACAAAAAACATACATGACTGCTGCAGGACAAAGGACCGATTCAGCATAAACTTAGACTGCAAGTTGTGCCCCTCACTAAAAACTTTGGTGGGGGATAAAAATAAAAAGGAAGTTTTTTCTAAATATAATGATGAGTACACGTTTGAATTTTCAGCTCTCCATTTTCATTGGTGTGAGCCGTATACACAACACATACATACATAGCTGACCTGACTAACTTGAACCTAGAGAAACCTTTATTGACAGTTTTCATTGGCAGGTTTCTTACAACCTCAGCCAGAGTTTGAACCTGGTTTTCTTGAGTCTATTCCCTGTGTTGTTAGCAGCCTAGCTACCCTGTCCCTCTCTTAGCTAGAAAGAATTGATTTTTAAGAAATTACTTTCCAAGGAGAAATGATGTTAAAACTATTGAAAGCATCAACAAAGAGCTTCGATCCTGCCTAAGCAATTAGTCAGTACTACATGGCCATGATCCTCTATGATATCATCCCTAGAGACTCAAAGACAATATTAAGTCTGTTATTCCAGAAAATGGCTATTGGTTTGACCCATAAAATCACTTTGGACAAAAGCATTAGCAGACAAGAAATGCTCCATCCATTAATTAGGAATTAATTCCAGAGATATGCACCGAACATGTAGATTCATGTTTGATGAGTCAATATTTGCTAATGTTTTAAGACTGCATTATTTTTTTTCCAAAGAAAGGCTCAAAGATGAGAGAAATCGACCGCATTTGCAATAACAGCATTCATATTCATGATACTGATAAGGATAATCAAGATCATAGCTTTTGGGCAAAATAGATTGTTTTTGTAAAAATATTTTAAAATCAAAATAGGTCTGCTTGGTTACTCAATAGAAAATGTCACATGACCAATGTCTTTTAGCTGCAAGCCATGTTCAATAAAAAGAAATTGAAAAAGGGGTGAGCAACGATCTTTGTTGGGTAGTGATCGCTAAAAAAGTCTGAATTTTCAAAAAAACAAAAACAGGTAGGAATGCTGCTGGATACAAACTAAGGCTCAACTTAGTGTACTTTCATTGCAAATTGAACCTCCCACCAAAAACCCATTTAGAAGAGGAATATTCAAAAAACAAAAAAAATGTTTCTTTTCTAGACATATTGAAGAGTAAATGTTGAAAATTTTGACCCTGAACCTATGTTGACAGTTTTGGTTGACAGTTTCTAATCATTATAAAACAAGTGTCTGTTTGCCCAGAGGTAAAGAACATGAACAAAATTCATTAGTTCAGTTGCCAAATAATTTTGATAAACAAGTACAAATAATTTTACAAATAAAGAATATTTGCTGAAATTTTCTTATTGATGTCATGGGATATCTGCATCATTTTTCCAAGATTTAGTTCTGAGGCAGAAGACCAGAGAGCCAAGTATTCATACTGTTGGACAGGGCAGAGGCCAATCTTTTCTGAGCTTTGGTAGAAAATATTTAGTTTTTTCAAAAGAAAATATAATTCTCTCTTGATTTTTCAATTTTTCCAAATAAATTTTGAATTATAAAATCCATTTTTTATTTATAGTTTATGGCAGAGCCACAAAAAGGTATTCTACAAGGCAGTGAAATGTTGCTTTTGACCCCAACAAATTTTTATAATAGGTATGATGAGTCACTAATTAGAAACTATTACATGACCAACATCTTTTGGCAGCATGCCCTGTTGGGAGCGATCAATCAAAACATTTGAATGGAGGGGGGTACTATATATGAGTTAGTAACTTTTCTTACCTTTTGTTTGATCACTGAGTATGAATTTTCTAAAACAAGCGGGCACAAACTAGTGATCAATTTAGCAGGAATAAATTTACATTGCAAATTGAACCCCTATTTACGAGAGGAAAAAAACAAAAAGAACGCTTTTTATAGACATAAAAAAGAGTAATTTCAATCCTTTAGCTCCATTGGTAAGACCTGTACACATGATACATACATGGATAGTCAACCAAACCAATTCAAAATACATGATACTAACATAGCCAGCCAGACTGACTTGAAGATTGAAGAAACTTATGATGATAGTTTTTGTAACAGTTTTGGTCGAAGATTTCTAATAGACACATTTTATCAATTTGAAAGTTTAACTTTCGGGTCCTTTCCAACTCCTCTCTTGGGCCTCACTAGAACCTCCTGGCCCCAGGTTGATTCAGCGGCTGCACATCCCTCTCAGAGGCCTTGATTAGTGGGAAATTTCAGTTTGAGATCTCCGAGGACAATTTAAAAAGAAAAAAAGAACCAGCAGAATGCTGAGATTCCAATAAGCAATTTGAAATTGGTAATTTAGCCACAGAATGACTCTCCTGGTGCCAGAAATCTGTCTCCAGAGATTCCTGCCTCATTGCACTTGAAGGCAGATACTCTCTGATGAATATCATTTTTCAAAATGCCCATGTTAAAATGACTATGTGTCTGACTGAATCCCTACTTATATGTATATAATGTTTCCATAATTTCAAACTCTCAACAGTCAAACTTTCACATTCGTACCTGCTTACTTATGTTTAGTATACAAGCAAACATTTATCTATACATCCAGTATTTGTTGCCCCAATAAAAGAGTGACTATCTACAAATTGAGAATCATGCAACGTGCACATGAAAGAATTATGCAGGGCCTCACATGGAGAGACCACAAGACAGCACAGTACATCCGGGAAAAGACAAGAGTCAGGGACATCATAGAATCCATTAAAAATCTCAAATGGCAGTGGGCTGGCCATGTTGCACAGATGGCGGACAACCGATGGACATTACGACTCATGACATGGATCCCCAGAGATCATATGCAGAACTGAGGCCGGCAGAATATAAGATGGAGAGATGAGCTAGACAAATTCAGAAAGTGCTGGCTCCGCGACACCCATGATAGAGAAGTGTGGTGAATCCTGGGGAAGGTCTATGTCCAACGACGGACGTTGAAAGACTGATAATGATGATGAGGATATATGCCAGTATGAAAGATGAACATTTGATTGGAAAAAACAAAATGAATACCAACATTTCTTGGCAGCATGATCAATTGGAAAATTGAAAAAAGGGGTGATCAATGAACAAGTTACTTCTCCTGCCTTTTGTTGGATAATGATCACTAAAAGAGTCTGGATTTTCAAAAAAAAAGCATGAATCTAACCCTACATAAACTAAGTTATTAATTTAGTACACACTTACGTTGTAAATTGAATGCCCAGCTAAAAGCCTTTTCTTGGGGTGGGGTGGATTTTAAAAAAGCAGGAAAACATTTTTCTAGACATAATGAGTAAATTTTTGAATTTTCAGCCATCTTGCTCCATTGCTATGGCATTGAAATCATTACATATAGATAGCCAGCCAACCAGTCAGACTAACTTAAAAACTGAAAAAAATCTTATGTTGACAGTTCAGTGACAGTTTTGATTGAGGGTTTCTAACTATGCAAATATTATATTGCATTGAATGTACTGGTATTATGAATAGGTGGCTGTTTACAGCAACTTGATATGGATAGATATTGGGCTTGGATGAATTACAGAGAGTGGTATCCCTCCAAATATTCTGGTAAACCAGTTATCATCGTCTGGTTCATACAGTACATCTTACAAGAGAAAACCACTTGTATAGAATCATCATTCCTCTGTCCCTAATATCTATTGAAGTATGATAAAAGAAAAACAGGGTCAGGTGAACCAGTGCTGAATAGAATGCAAGGCTGTGCTTGAGGCAGTGCAAACACTGCAGCTGCACAAGACCGCAAGATTTTAGGGCCCCCTACCCACAAAAATATGTCTTTGAAAAAAAAAACATCTTGATATTTTTTATTCTTTGCTTAAAAGTAAAATGTGTCAACTAAATTCGTTTGAAGATTTATCATGTTACATAGAGATAAATCATTGATCCATGAAGAACTTTACGCTAAATTAAATATCCATGTTTTAAGAAGATTTCATTTTTGTTTAGTTTTGTTTGAAAAAAAAGAAGCTAAATGCAAAAATAGGAGGGTCCTCAAGAAATGTCATGTCCCGGGGCCCCATCAATGTTAAATCCTTCCTGTGATGATGCTCATGTCTTTTTTTTGTGTGAAACAACTAAATGAACATCAGGAGTAAAGGAAAAAAACATCTGTCTGCTGTTGAATTCTGATATTCAGAAATTTGCCATTGAGTTATGGTTGAGTTTTAGATTCACTCGACAGATATGAATCTACCAACCTTTGTTCAGAGAATCTAATCTGCTCTTCCCATCTTTGTTCTTGGCAAAACGTTTCGGCTGATTCATTCTACAACCTTATTCAGGTGTAAAATGTAATATCCGTAAGACATGTATTTTTCCAGAGAACAAGACCAATAAAAAGACTCTCTTTCCTTACTGATATTATATTATATGCCTGAAGAAGGCCGTAGAATGAATCAACTGAAATGTGCTAATTGTAAAGATGGAAAGAATGGATTAGATTGTCTGAAAAAAAGTTGGCTCTTCTCAAAGTTATCGATAAGAAATGGGTATCTCAATATTTACTTTTCTCTTAAGATTAAATAGATCAGATATCACCCATGGGTTAAGGGTAGGTTTACATATACTGAGTGTCACCAAAGATGCATTTGAAACTGTCAACCAAAACTGTCAACATAAGTTTCTTTAGTTTCTCCTTATTATATCCAGACAAAAAATTTTCGTTTTTTTTAAAATCTCCCCTCTAATAGATTTTTAGTGGGGGGTTCAATTCACAGAGTAAGTTTGTGCTAAATTGGTCTCTCGATTCAAGTCTAGCATTCATGCTTGCTTTCTGAAAATTCAGACTCTCTGGCAAGAGAAGTAACTTATTCATTGATCATCCCCTTTTTCCATTTTTTTGATTGACCCAACCGCAACAGGTTAGTCATGTCAAAGTTTCTATTGAGGGACTAATCAGACCTGTTTATACTTTCATTGTTAATTAATGGTGTATTTCCATAAATTTGATATGATAATTCTATGACCAATATTAAATATCAACATAAAGATGGCATGCAAAACTTTGTACTCAAACAATACATCATCCCAAGTTTACAAAATTTCTCATAAAATATGTATTTATTTTTCAGGACAACCTGTTTAAGCTATAACCATATGTAAAAACCAGTGGTTGGCTCAGCTAACAAAAAAGATAAATTGACAAACTGCTTAAAATTTAGCGGAAACAAAGATGAGTGTTAAATGCCAATTTTTATTATACAAATTTAGCTTTGTTTCGTTTTTTTGCTCAAAAACTCTTGAAAAGAGACAAAAAGAGCTGAAATTTCAATATGTTTTAGCTTGGACAGAAAGTTTCCAAAAAAGGTGTAACAAGTTAATATCAGATGATGATCGTGTTATGTATAACTAATTAAAGGAAAGAGTTCTATGTCTAAGGTATAGTATATTAAAATTCCAGCTCTCTAGGTCTGTTTTTGAGGGTTTTAGAGCAAAAGAACTAACCAAAGCTAAAATCGTATAATGAAAGTTCACAATTGGTCATTATCTTTGCTTCTGCTGAACAGGTTTAGCTTTTTCGTTAGCTCCGTCCACTGCTGGTTAAAAGGCGTACAGTTTCCATCTTCCCAGTTCAATAGCAACTCAATGGAATTTCTGTTTTATTGTGATTGATGACAACTCAGTTTTAACTGTGAGTCAGGGCTTTTATCTTCCAATGGATAATCTGAAATGGATCATTTTGCAGGGGACTAGGGCTCTTATCTTGCAATGGATAACTATCATCTTTGCTACCAATCACAGTAAATGGGTTCATGTAATAGACTCAATGCTGAGTTAAAAGTTACTCTTTCAATTCCATCTCTTCTGCTCAACTGATTATCAATGACTTTGTCCATCACTGTCTCTTAACAGCTTATTCAATTTCCAGATGAGGCTGTTAATCTATTGTAGCAGTGGTTTGCCATAGCCTCTGACTATTAGGATGTTATTCATGACTTGCGGCTTCTCCCGTCAGACAGAATGGTTAGCCATAATTATCATTGCCCTCACAAGAGTTATTTCCCTTTGAGATGAAGCCATAAATTTTCTCAACTGTAAGTAGGTACATTACACTTATCGTTTACAATAGCCTTCTGCTGAATCGGTAGAATTTGTGGCATTTTAATATCTTCTCACTGGAAGATATAATCATTGTTTCTTTTACACATAGAGCAGAGATTTACAAACTGTGTGGGGCAACACTTTGGTGTGTCTCTGATAATCTCTAGGAATGTTGCAGAATTATGTATGATTTTGTATATCTTTCAAAAGATACTTTTCCTGAGTCAATTGAACTGATGGAATGATATATATTTGGTTTGGCAAACAAAATTTGAGTATTGTGTCACAAATATTTTCATTTTCAAATAGTTTGAAAATCTCTGATCTAGAGAGAGTTGAGTCTAAGTCTTGAAACAACCATTCATCATCATCAGCAGCAGCAGCAGAGGTTTTTGAAAGTTGTTGGACATTGGATCTCCTGGAGGTCTGCCAGTGTTTTCATTTCCTGGCATCACAATGCCAAAACATTCTTAATTTGTCCAAATCATCTCATCATCTTATTCTTTGCTGGCCCCAATTTCACACATGATCTTGAAGGATCCACATTGAGAGTCACAATGTCTCACTGTAGTCTGATATCCTTGCAACATTTCCTGTCCATTGCCATTTAAGTTATCTAACAGCTTTTGAGATAGCTCTGACACCTGTTTGCTCTCAAAGCTGTTATTTTGTTTTATGATCCTCAACACAATTCGAAAGCTGTTCATTATTGCTATGTTTGATTCCTCCAATTTGACTCTCCTTTTTTCAATAAATGTAAATATTATTGTACTTTTTCATTCTGGTAGTACTCTAAATCACCAAAAGAACCTGTAATAAAGAAAAGTCAAACCTTTTTCTGTCAAAATGTCTTAATAGAATTTTCTTAAGTGACATCATCATCGTCCTTTTGGTATCTATTTTATACAAAAATCTACTTTCCCCAAGATTCATCAGACCTCTCAATCATGGGTGTGGTGAAGCTAGTACTTTCTGAATTTGTCTAGTTTGTCACATTATCTTATTTTCTCCCAGCCCCAGCCCCAGTTTCAAGCATAATCTCTGGGGATCCACGTTGTGAGTTGTGATGTCCAGCAGTTGTCTGCCATTCTTGCAACCTGACAAGCTCATTGCCATTAGAGTGACAATGGGCTGGTTATGTTGTGAGAATGAAAGACATCTGATTGACATCACGGCTCACAACGTGGATCCCCAGAGACCACATGCGGAGCCAGGGATGACAAAATACAAGATGGACAGATTAACCAGACAAATTCAGAAAATACTGGCTCATGATCGAGAAATGTGGCGGATCCAACAATGGATATTAAAAGAATGATAATGATGATGATGATAATGATGATGATGATGATGATGATGATGATGATGATGATGATATCTCTAATATCTGTTTTTTCTCTGATGTACATTGCTGTCTTGTGATCTCTCCATGTGATATCAAGCATCATTGTCTCCTGGGAACATTGCACTGTTCTCAGTTTGAAGGCCAGACTTTTGATTAGGTTCCATGTTTCAGCTCTGTAAGTGACTATCAGGACGATACATCAGTAGTATACCCTTCTTTTCAGAACTAATAGGATTTTCTTGTTTGGTGTTGTTTGTTTGACTGAAGTTGATGTAGAGACTAAATTTCTTGCTTTTTCCATTCAGTTCATCAAGCAATACTTTGAGATCATGAAGGTTTTTAGCAACTTGCTTCTACTCATATGCAGTCAAAAAACAGTCAAATATTTTTGGAGGATAGAATTCCAGAGCTGGACAAATTCATTCAGATATTTTCTTCCTATGTCATCTCTTTTTATTGCTTTTTATATATCTTTAAAAAAAAATTTCATTGTTTATTTTCAGAACACTCCTGCTGATAAAGTATAAAATTTTTTTTTACGTTGGGTGACATTTGCACATTTGCTGTGAATTAAATAGAATGTACATTGTTCCTTTTATAAATATATCACATTATTATAATTCAGCATTTCTTCTTGAAAATTTGACAACTGTTTCACACCAAAGTGGTGACAGGTGGTGTGCTACACCAACAGAAAGGGTGTAACTATTTTTTCTCTGTATTTCCATATAATGATATTTTTTCATCTTTGTTAAAGAATATCTAAAGTGTTTTGAGATAGTGGTGGGTCTATAAACTTCCATAAATGTAAAAAAAAAATCAGAACAACATAATCTTTGATGAAAGTCACAGGTTGACTCTCATCTTTCTGAATCTGATATTTCATACAAAAAATTTCGGTCAGAAAACTAAGAGAAAAAAACAATTCTTTTCAGGTTTACAAAATGTATGCTATTAAGATTACAAATGGATGCAGTTTAAATTTCAGAATGGCATTCTTCTTTTAGTGTAAAAATAAAATGAAGCAAGATATTTTGAAATATTCGTATACGAGTGGCTTTATTAAAAAAAATTCCACTCCCTTCTGTGATATTGGGACAATAGCCTGTTTTCTTTCATTCAGAAGAATATAGTATTCATATTTTTTATGTTTTATGATTTATTATTGTTGCTGCATTAGGAAATCTTAGGATATTAAAATGGATCAACAGGGAAAAAGGTGGCTTGAGAAGGCAGTGAGCAACAAGTCACAAGTTATATATCTACTAGCACTTGCCAGTCAAAAATGACAGTGTTATTTATGTATGGATTGGCACTAGGGAACATAAAACTATTTTACTAGGTAATTTATCTTTAATAATTCAAGTATCTTAATTTCAAATTTTTTTAAAAGTCTTAACTGAACTTTATTCTAAAGCTTTCTTCAGTTGTGCAATCTGATTGTGATGGTAGTAAACAGAATATTTCAATGGTAGCCGTGCTACAATGTAGGAATCGCAGTATGCTGATTTCTTTTTCTTTCTTCGCTAGGCCTGGATTTCCAAACCTTGACCCTGTGGAGTAGTCAAAGCCAAACTGGGTTGAACGCTGCACATTTGACACACATTCAGTTGACGTGATGATGTGTGTTGCCACTTTGATTTTCCCTTGTTTCCAACAGTGATCCCAATTTCCCTATGATACAAACTTCTTCCCAGGGAGGGGAATGTTTACCTTTCTCTTTCTAAATATTGTCAGTCATCCCAGATCTATCTATCTCGTCTTTGATTGTGGCTTCTTCATGCTCACCAAGTCAAATCTTGAGAGGCCTGCCATTTTCCCCTGTATAGACTGTTCCACAGTTATATGGAATAACATAAATACAGTTACTGGTCAGATTTTTCTCTCATGGGGGACTAACTGAGTAACTTTCGAGGGTGATAGTGCATCTTGAGATGGCCGTAGAATGTATCGGCCATAATGTAGTGTCACCAACACAACCTATAAGAGGGAGTTCAAGCTAGATCGCCTTTCTATTTCGATTTTTAACCAAACTAAACATCAATAATAGATAAACAAAGCTGGCAACCAACACACACTCACTTATATATTTCAGGTACTTACACTATGCACACACTCTCTTTATAGAAACTTTTTTATTATCTGATCATTACAGATAAAACTGAAAGATTTTCATCACGGGAAACTGTCAACTGAAACTGTCAACATAGGTATCTACTGTTTTTAAGAGGGTCTGGCTGGCTGGCTGGCTGACTATGTATGTATCATGCATACAGGCCACAATAATGGAGCTAGAGGGCTGGAAATTCAAACATTATACAAAATTTAAACATTCACAAAAGGTAACTTATTCATTGATTGACCCTTATTCCGATTATTTCATTGATCACCTCCAACACAGCGTGTTGCCAAAAGATACTGGTCACATGACTAACCAGACCTGTTTAGTTTTGCTCTAGTTCCTCCTCTTGTAGACAACTCTGTCTTTGAAATCTAGGTTCACTTTTTGTTTCATAAACCAAGGCATTCATTTTAATTTGTTTTGTACATCTATATTTATTCAGCTTTACATGACATCCTCAAAAGAAAGAGAAAATCAAGCAAAATATCTCTCTGGCAAAGCAAGCTCAACCTCCAAGAACAAGAAAGTCCAGTCAGTCTTAAAAAGAAGAGTACTCAACCAATGCATTCTCCTGATGGTCGCCGATGGAGCTGAAACATGGAACCTAACCAAGAGACTGACCCGCAGACTGAGAGGCATGCAGTGCACACATTAGAGAATCATGCTCAACCTCACATGGAAAGATCACAAGACAGTACAAAATATCAGAGGAAAAACAGGAGTCCGAGACATGGAATCCATTCGAGAATTCAAATGGCAATGAGCTGGCCATGTTGCAAGTATGGTAGACAACCGATGGAAATCACAACTCATAACATGGATTCCAAGAAATCATATGTGAAACCAAGGCTGGTAGATTGCAAGAGGGAGAAACGAACTAGACAAGTTCTGAAAATATTGGCTCCACAACT
The DNA here is from genome assembly GCA_963457665.1 of Thysanoteuthis rhombus. Classification (NCBI taxonomy): domain Eukaryota; kingdom Metazoa; phylum Mollusca; class Cephalopoda; order Oegopsida; family Thysanoteuthidae; genus Thysanoteuthis; species Thysanoteuthis major. The sequence continues at coordinate 5,805,425 of OY735212.1, read as the reverse complement.
CCTATGATAGAAAAGTGTGGAGAATCCCTGGAAAGGTCTATGTCCAATGATGGACAATAAAAGACTGATGATGATGATGAAGTTCTGTTTCCATATGTTCTGGTAGGGAAGGACAATAGCATTCATAAAATTGCCAGCTTTCAATAGCAATTTTCTTACTCTAGTTGAGATGATAATGTGAACATCATCAGTTATTGGATCAAAGTAATCGTGGCTTCAGGTCCACTGCTTTAACCCGTAAAGTGTCTCATAGCGATTATATTGTACAAGAACTGATTTTTTTTTCAAATGGTTCTGGGTCGGAGATGTATAAGTTTTGACATGAGGAGAAGACAAGCAATAAATCATCAGAAGAATAATCTTAATTCTAGGAAGCCATTTTGAAGCATGTCAAAGATTAGAGAAAGAATGAAAGACAACAATGAATGAATGATAAAAAAAAAACAGTGAATGAATCTTACAACGTGAGAATTGAAGAGAAGAAAGTTATGGGGGAAAAGGAGTAAGAAATGAGAAAAAAAATATCAAAGGAAATAAAATTGAAAGAGAGAAATAGTTTAATTGAAAGAAAAAAATAAGGAGAGAAAAATCTAAAGAAATAGAAAACTCGAATAGGCAAAATGAAATGGGGTTAAAATAGAAAAGAAGAAAACTTTGCATAGAAAGGAGGGTAGGAAGAAATAGACCATTTCAATAGCACAAAAATTAATAGCTGAATAGGAGCTAAAGAGAAAATATGCCAACCTACAGGGATTTATACAAGTAAAACTTTCATTTACTGCAGAAATTATCTCTTTTTTTCTTCTCCAAGCTACTACTCGAACTTAGGCTGATATTTAGGGCATTACTTTTTCTTTGACCATTAAATTGCGGGGAAAAGGAGAAGTCTGGTTAGTTACACTATAGAAACCATCATGTGACTAACGTCTTTTGGCAGCATGGGTGATCAATTAAAAAATTTTAAAATGGGGTGATCAATGAATGAATCTCTTCTCTCACCTTTTTGAAAATCTGAATTTCAAAAATTAAAAGAAAAATCATGTAACCCCCCCCACCCCTGGAGAGATGTTGAATGAAAAAATTTTTGGACACATGATAAGGTGTATATGTTTAAATTTACAGGTCTCTAGCACCATTGATGTTGATTGTAGATGCAACAGATAGATAGATAGATGAACAGACAGCCAGCTAGATTGACTTGAAAACTGAAGAAACCCATGTTGACAATTTTGGTCACAGTTTTTGTTGACGGTTTCTAATATGCCTACATGCAAGAACTTGTGCAAGCTAAATTTTGAGTTGCAGCAGAAATTATCTTTCTTTCTTCTTCCAATGATTACTTGGACTTAAGCTGATATTTGGGGCATTGCTTTTTCTTTGACCAACAAATTGCAGGAAAAGGTGGAAGAGATTATTCCGCTGCAATTTCTGTGTATTAAGCAATGCCCATTCCAGAGATGCATGTTTAGAAAGGGCTGTATTTCAATGTGAGCAGAGCAGCCTGCAGTAATTTTCACTCAAAATGATTTAGGTTTCTTCACCTCAATGCGGCTAATGTAGATATTTTATTTCTAAAATCAGATAATCCAGGAGAGCAGATGTCAAGGGGGATAACTGATAAAAACTATGAAGAAAAATATATAATTTGTAAATTTTTACTTATTTTTATTAGATTTCTCGAGAACCATTGCTCCAAAAAAGCTCCCAACTTAATCAATAAACTACACTGCCTTGTGTGCTGACTGATATATATGGTGAATGTCAACTTCATTCAAGACACTTGTCAAGCAATCACAGTGCGCACACAAACACACACTCACAAACACACTTGTGCGTGCAAATGCATATACATACTCTCACATACTCACTCACACATACTCACACATAGACTCACACACACACACACAAACTCATACATGCACACATAGACTCACACATGCACAAATTCACACACACTTGCGTGCACACACTCATAGATTTCTTCAATTTTTGTTAGATGCTGAAAATGTATCGGAGGATTAGAACCCTGTCATCATAATGGGAAAATATCTGGTCTCTTCTGTTCCAAGACAAGGTATTTACCTTAGTTATTTTATTCAATTAACCAATCACTTTGGCCACTGTGGTTAGGTAGGCTGCTGTTCAATCCATGACCAAGTCATATAAATGACTGCTGAACACTCAGTGCAAGAACTAGAATTCAGGAAACCCATACCTAAAGAATCACAGCCAAATCATGGATATTGTGGTTCTTGTGAGAATACCAAAGTCAAGTGATGTTGAGCATGTTCAGTGGAGGTAGCTATTTGTGAGAACCAGGTGATGTAAGCAGAATAAAGCTTTGACAAACCTGGCAAGCTGGAAGTAGGTCTTACTAAAGATCGCCCTTGTGTAACTGAACCCACACCACTCACAATGAGAATATATGCAGAGAATAATGATACATACATACTTTACTCCATTGGAAACAATGATATTACATCACATTTTGCAATCAATATATTTCATACACACCTAAACACAGACTTAACTTGGAGGCAGAGGCTTTTAACCTTTTCTTTGAGTTTACGTCTGGTTCAGATTCTCTGTCAATCTGAGTACAAAAATTTCTATGTTATTTAAAACAATGGATGTCGAGAATTGCTTTTATCAGTGAATTTTCTTTATATATTATTAACTTCTGATATATCCTCAAGTCCAGACCTAACACCTGCAGACTATCACTATTTTGCACCATATAACACTCATTGTCTGGTCAGTGGTTTCTCCTAGTTCAAGATCCATTGAATCAGAACTATAATTGTTCTTTCATGATGGAATACACACATAGGAGTTTATATCGTTGACCAAATAATTTTTAGATGGGAATTCTCTACAATCTTTTTTCTTATTAATAACACAAAGATTATTAAAACGAAACTGATAGGTTACTAGTTTCAGGCATTTTCATCAACATATGTCTCTTTGTTGTCAAAAGCCTGTAAGAGTACCTAGTGGTTGAGATCAAAGTTTCTGAGAAAAAAAACAAAGGAAAAATCGATGAAATGACTGAAACTTATCAAAATTTCTTTCTCAGTATAAACTGGCTGTGCTATTCTGACAAACAGTATGGAATTGCAGTCATCATAACCCAAAAGAACGATGAAAAAAAAACAAGCAACATTTTTCCCAACTGAAAAACAGCAGTAGAATTTTGAAGGGTGGAACGGGAACGCGGCTGATGACTTTGATAACCCTGAGCACTTTGCTACTCTAATTCAGTTCTGTTTTTTTGGAATAGGGTTATATCTTAATTTTTCTAGGCAACCAAACCAGGGCAAAGCTGGTAATAGGCCTAAGCTAGATGGATGATGTAGGCCCCATTCCAAACTGCTCACTAGGAATTCCTGTAATCAGTGCTAAATATGTAAGATTTATGTCTGGGTATATACAAGTGAGTATAGTGTCTATGATGTACTTACAAGTTCCAGGATAGAATAAAAAAACCAGAATGATTTATTAAGAAAAAGCAAGTTTCTTCAAAATGTATGAAAGGCAGGAGGATACAGTACCGTAATAAGAAGCTGTGAATATAATACTACATTCATATTTATTCTGGATTAGGAATTAATCGGTATTCATTTCCTAAGAATCTTTGAAATATTGATATTTCCTGCTAGATCAACCTCCCCCGGCTCTCAATATTCTTAACCAAAGGTTTCACCCAGAAAATAAGAACCCTGAAAATCATAGCCTCATACCAACTGGCCCAGCATCTACCCCCCCACCGCCCCTTTTCTGACCTGTAGACAACATTCTAGCCATATTGTTGTAGAAATGGATTTTTGTTGTAAATTTGACAGGCCAAGGAATGATGTGGGTACTGCATTGAGCTTCATCGTTCGAGACAGGAATTTGGAAAGTTTCCATCGTACCAATTTTCTGCAAAAGGGGAATTTACTCAGTAAAAACAACTGCATATACAGGTCTGGTTAGTCGCTCAATAGAAACCACCACATGACCAACATCTTTTGGCAGCATGCCAGATTGGGAGACACCAATTTGAAAGAAAAATTTATAAAGGGGTAATCAATGAATAAATTACTTCCCTTGCCTTTTTTTGGATGATCACTGAAAAAAAGTCTGAATTATCAAAAAAAAAAAAAAAAACGAGCATAAATGCTGCTAGACACAAACCAAAGAGCCAATTTAGCATAAACTCACATTGCAAATTGAATCCTCCTTGAGAAACCTATCTAAGGGGGTAATTTTCAAAAAACAAGAAAATGTTTTTTCTAGACATGATAAAGAGTAAATGTTTAAATTTCCTGCCCTCTAGCTCCATTGGTGTGGCCTGTACACATGTGAAATATATATACATTGTCAGCAAAGCAGACTCACTCAAAAACTCAAGAAACTTATGGTGATAGATTTGGTGACAGTTTTGGTTGATGTTTCCTAATAACTGAGAGAAAATCTCATTATATCATGGTCATTTAGGTCGATCTTCATTTTGTTTTATTGATTCATCTTAATTCTATTCACTACATAGATTACGGAAAAATGTGTTAATATGATTTAAATTGACAATTTTTATCTTAATATCTGGCAGCAGCGCAATTTTACATTGTGAGCTGATGGAGAAAATGTTGCCCTGAGGTTGTGACAAATGAAATATTATGAATTCAATCAATAGATTTTTCAAGGAGTTAATATCCTTGAATGGCAAAGTTTCAAAGTTCAGACTTCTATAACAATTGGTTGAAGTTAATTAGGATTTCAGTAACAAAAATCATCTCAGAAATTAAATCATATAACAGAATATTCTAACTTTCTAAGAAGTCATTCTTCTGGAATAACTAATTTCAGTTCAAAGCCTTGGTTTTCATTCATTTGAGATAAGATATAACAAGTCTAATTAGTCACTCAATAGGAACCATTACATGACTAACATCTTTTGGCAGCATGCAATGTTGGGAGTGAAAAATTAAAAAATTGGAAAAAGAAGTGATCAATAAAAAGATAAGATCTCTTACCTTTTGCTTCGCTGTGATCATTAAAAAGTCTGAATTTTCAGAGACGAACTAAGGAACTAATTTAGCATAAACTTATGCAGTAAAATGAACACCGGACAAAAAACCTATTTAGGAGGTGAATTTTTGAAAAAAAAAAATTGTTATTCCTAAATGTAATAAGGAGTACATGTTTAAATTTTCAGCCTTCTAGCCCCACTGGTGTGACCTGTACACATGATACATACATATATAGATAGCCAAGCAACCAGCCATACTCACTTAAAAACTGGAGAAGGCTACATTGGTGTTATCAGTTTTGGTTGATAGATTCTAATAACAAAGATCAAATAAACCCTGAGTCGAATTCGTTCACAACAGGAAGAAGGAAGTGCCAGTGGTTAAAGGCATGGAGGATGGGACCAGTAAAACAGCATTCACTCCACACTAATGACCTTGGTTAAGGCATGAATCCATTTCTCCTACCACACTCTCCTATCTAGCTAGTATGACAGGGTAAGGCCCATCACCCTTGGAGAAATCCAACAACAAACTTTAAAGGCTGATAAAACAAATAAAAATCTAAAATACAGAAATTAGATCATTAAAGGATAAGACAAGAGAGGGATAGACAGACAGAGGGATGGACAGATGGACAGACAGATGGACAAACAGAGGGACAGACAGACTGGGGGGGGGGTAAACAGATTGAATTACAAAAAGATGAAAGAAAACTTCAGTTGACTGAAAATTATGTCTCTACTGAAATAACTAGATTGTATAAATAGGACTCTCTGTCCAAAGAGCAGATTATAGAAAAATCAGTGAACCATTCAGAGAATTTGAACTTAGAGTCAAATTCACTTTTGATCAAGACGGAAACAGATTAAACTTTGATGCAAAATAAATTTTCCATTTTTTAATGAATGGATCTTTTTAGCTCACAATTTTTTTTTCCCCTTTTGTTTCATAATCGATTCTTCACTCAACCTTATTATCAACTCATAAATTCGTATAAAGATAATAGAATGTCAATTTCAAGGGAAATAACTTTTGATTGAAATCATCTCCTTTTGACCATTTAGTGAATTCTTTTGATCTTCTAAAAATCAATTTACAAATGAGTGCCACTATTTTTTATACTATCAATGATAAGCTGTTCCAAGAGGTTTATTAATTTGAGACTTGATATATACAAAGTGAAATACTAGGATGTAAAAAAATATTAGTTAAAAAAAGTTGGTTTTTAAAGTTGTAGACATATGTGATATAGGAACTTTATTAGCATATCTTAACTTTTTGTCTAAATGACGTTAATCCAAGAACAAATGCACGCTTTTGAATTAAGGTTAGGAATGGAGGAAAAATTTAATTTATGAATATCACAAACCAAATCGCTACAATAATATTTTCCTCAAAAATATTTTTCTCACAGATACAAAATTACTGTTTGAATCAAACTGAAGAAAAGCTAAAAGAAAAATTGAATACTATTTTTGTCACAATTACACAAAGTTTTGATTTTTTTCAACTGTTACTCCCCTGAGGCCAAACATAGATTCCCAATCCTGTCAAAAGTTTCTGAAAGATGGTTCAGATATATGATGTACTACAAAAGTTTTTTAAAATGGCTTTTACTGATTATCTTCAACTCTTACATTCATGAACCACTTAAAACCGATTGTAATTGACAAAGGAAATCTTCAATTGATAAGATGAGAAAGAATGGAACTCTCCTGTGGATATTGATATTCAATTTTTTTTGTATGAATTGATAACAAAAGAACTGAATATTCAAAGATTGAATTCAAAATGCCAAGAATATTTTTCTTTAAAAATAGAATAACAAAAAGGACTTTCTGTATTACTAAAACTATAATGTACTGAATATTAAAATTTGAGAGATGTTTTTATCTTATAGTCAAATATGAACTTGTTGGAAATTATTTTGACAGATTGGCACATCTGTTATTTATTTTTTGTTCGAAAACAGAAAGCTGATGTTAATCTAATTTTTAGGATTGGCATATAATCATATTCATGTATGAATGTGTCTATGATACATGAATATATGTCATATATATGTAAATTAGAGACTGATTATGTTTTTATATGCATAGACAATTTGTGAAGAAAGGCACTTCTTTAAACCAGAAAAATTCAAAGATTAGAAACTGAAAAAATATTCCAACAGGTCTGGTTAGTCACTCAGTAGAAACCATCATATGACCAATGTCTTTTGGCAACGTGTCATGTTGGTGGTACTCAAATGAGAAAAATAGAAAAAGGGATGATCAGTGAATAAGTTACTTCCCTCACCTTTTGTAGAGCAGTGATCAGAAAAAGGGTCTGAATTAGAGAGAAAAAACAAGCGTGAATGCTGCCTGACACAAACTAAGGGATCAATTTAGTATTATATTCATACCGCAGACTGAAATCCCCACTGTAAACCCATGGGGTTCAAAAAACGCATATGATTTATATACAAGTATAGAGATGTGCATGTAGTGTATATGATGCAATAAGCACCAGAATAGAATAAAAGAACTGGAATGATTTATAAACTCTGCAGTAGGCTCCCCCCTCTCAAATCCTAGGCCCATGCTAATTAGTTCACCTACTCCTGTCCTCTGTCCAAGCCTGTGCACCAGTGAAGTGCTCATCACGAATAGTGAAAATATTTGTCGCTTCAAAACTGGAATCATTGTTGATAAGTTCAGCACATTTTTCAGGAAGATCATTCTTAAAACTTGTTACATAATTGCAAGTTGCAAATTGATGGATGAAGGAAGATCATTTTCACTTATCTAAATCTATTTATTTGAATGAAGTTTGCAGCTTCTATCTATCATAATGTTGACTTCTCGGCCAACTGAAACATATCAAAACATAGCAATTTCTCAGAAGAGAGAAAACTTGTGTTTCATCCCTAATTGTCAAAGGTCTGTGTCTACTTCTCTTTTAGTCCTGCTTTATTATCTCTCAAAATTGAAGATGCAAAACCAGAGAAAGTAGACAACTACATCTACCTTGGATAATGATCCTCAGAGATCACATGAGAAACCAAGGCTGACAAAATACAAGATGGAGAGATGAACTTGACAAATTCAGAAAATTCTGGCTCCGCAATGCCCATAATAGAGAAATGTGGCGGATCCTGGGGAAGGTCTATGTCCAACGACGGACATTAAAATACTGATGATGATGATCTCTAGCCACCATGGGGTTTGAGGCCCAAGCAGAAAGGCCAGGCACTAAACCTTCACTAACTCATTGTTTTCAAAAATCTATTTATAGGTAATAACTCTTTTTTTCTTTCTATTTCCTTGTAACACATGCCTTTTTCTTTGCTCTCCACTTTGCTATCAAACAACTTTTTCATTGTCCCTCTGGTTACAACTAGCTTTCGTCTTTCTCTTGCATTCTATTTTGATTAATTCAGTCTGTTTATATTTTCTGACTAGCTCTTCATCGAGGTATACCTCTTAGCCTTACACTATCTCTCTGGTCAACAATTAGTTTCTGTCATTCTCCTTCCACCATAGCTGATCTATCCTACTACTCCTTTTTCTATTCTGTCCCCTAACTTTAAACATTAATAATTTTGTTCAATGAGTGCGTCAATATCTATGGACACCACCAGTGGAGGACATACCACCAAAAGCTACAGTTTTTCGTTGGAGTCTCAGGGTTGGGATTTTGACCCTTTCAGGTCAAGTGGCTTCAACGGTCCAATCCATTCTTTTAAGACATGGGAAAGGTATCTTGTATCCTCAAAACTGTTATCATAAATACGCATATATAAAATCATACATGCAGACACATATATGTTTGAATCAAACTGAAGAAAAGCTAAATATAAAAGAAAATTATATGCTATTTTCGTCATAATTATGGGAAGTTTTCAACTTTCTTAAATACCGATTCCCTGAGGCTTAACACAGATTCCCAATACTGTTAAAAGTTTCTAAAAGATGGTTCAGATATATGACACATGTATATACATACATCTACATACTTGTAAATAAATACACGTACATATTTTTTTGCTTTGACTCAATATCTGTATTCAACATTCTATTTATTGAATTTTAATGACTAAAAGAAAGTGAATTAACTTAATTAAGTCCCTCCACCCTTGATAGCATTACACTCGTATTTTTTAAATGTTTGGGAATGCATTACACTGGCCGAAGTCATCACTGTGAATTAAAGCTGAATAAGTTCTCAATTATCAGGAAAAATAAATCTTGAATGACTTTAATACCATAATTTACCCACCCCCCACACACACTTAAAACCTATTTGGGGAAGGAATATACAGAAAAAAAAAAGTTTTTTCTAGACATAATAAAGGGAAACGTTGACAATTTTCAAAACTCAAGCTCTATTGATGCAGCCTGTACACATGGCACAAATATACATATATAGTAAGCCAACTTAAAAAACTGAAGAAACCTATGACGATGTTGACAGTTTTGGTTTGTGGTTCCTAATACAACTTGAAAGATGCAATGTTTCTTTGCTTTGTATCACTTAAGGCTGTTCATCAGATGCTCTGATTTTTTTAATGTTTTTAGTAGATTTTATGATATATTTTTCACTTGCAACAATCTTTCTGTCTATATTCACAGACAAAATCTGCTTTGAAAATAAATTTCTGATTCAGATGTTCAGCTCTCAATAGTAGTAAGATTTATGTCTCTTTGATTTGTTAATCAAATATTGAATATCTATAAGTTCATTGGAATTATGATATCTCTATAGTATATGCATCATTTATAGAACACTATTTTCTATGCATTGTAGGTGTTTGTGTGTGTGTATGTGGGTGTGTGTATGCAGATGCGTGTGTGTGTATGCATGTATGTGATATGCATGAGGTATGTGTGATGTGTATGCAATATATGTGTTTGTGCATGTCTGATGTGTATGAGGTGTATGTAATGTGTATGGATATATGTATGCATTGTGTGTGTGTATGTGATGTGTATGAAATGTGTGTGATATGTATGCATATGTGTGTGCAATGTGTATGTGTGTGCTTGCATGTTTGATATGTATGAGGTGTGTGTGATGTGTGTGCATATGTGTGTGTGATGTGTGAGTGTGTGATATGTATGAGGTGTGTGTGATGTGTATGCATATGTGAATGCAATGTGTATGTATATGATGTGTATCAGGTGTGTGTGTGTGTATGCATGATGTGTATGAGTATATGCATGTGTGATGCATGTGAAGTGTGTGTGATGTGTGTGTGTGCATATGTGATGTGTATGAGGTGTGTGTGATGTGTATGCATATGTGTGTTATGTGCATGTATGTCAAGTGTGCGGTGGGTGGGATGTGTGTGTAATACATGATGTATGTGTTGTGTGCTTGTGCATGTGCATGTGTGCATGTGTATGAGGTGCATAAGATTGGTGTGCATTTGTGTACGATGTGAGTAGTGTATGATGTATGTATATGTGAAGTGTGTGCATTCTACATGCATGGGTATGCACATATGCATGTTGCGCATGTTGTGTATGTCTCATAACCCATTTTGAATACAAGCACTGATCTCTGTCATGATCGACAATGGATATACCAGTCACTTGCGTAGCTATTGCTTAGGCAGATATTTGTAAGAAGAATCAATAATGCAAATGGTCTTCCACTCTCTTTTGTATTTGATGCCTTATTATGCCTGTGACAAGATCGCAGATAAATTGTATGGCCCCAGTAGGATAATCTTTCCCAAGGCTTATAGCACAGAAATGACAAATAATTGGAAACCATCAACCAAAAATGTCCTAGAAACTGTCAATACAGGTTTCTTCAGTTTTCAAGAAGTGGCTGGTTAGCTGGCTAGCTTGCTGGCCAGTTATGAATATATCAAGGGTAGAGGTGGTTCCAATGGTGCTAGAGGGCTCAAAATTTAAATATTAGCTCTTTATCATATCTAGAAAAAAAACTTTTTTTGTCCTTTAAAATCCACCCACTCCCTGAAAGGTTTTTAGTGAGAGTCCCAATTTACCATGTAAGTTAATGCTAAATTGGTCCTGCAGTCAGTGTCCTGTAGCATCCACGTTTTTCTTTGGAAAATTCAGACATTTTCAAAAAGGCAAGAGAAACAATTCATTCATTGATCACCCCATTTTCCAACCATTTAATTGTTTCACCCCAACACAGCATGCTGTTAAAAGATATTGGTCATGTGACAGTTTCTATAGAGGAAATAACCAGACCAGTTTTGATTGAAATTTGGCAAAGTCGGCCCGAGGCATAAACAAACTAGACGGCTGCCTGGAGCCTGTATCTGCCAGATGGTTCCCAAGAGCAATAGGGAATCATGGAGAGCCCTAAGATATGGTAGGAGGCCCCCAAATCAAATTCTACTGAGTTCCCAATAAAGGCTTGGGTTGGCAATAAAATTTGGATTCAAATTTACAATTTCATTTTTTTGAAATGACTTTAGATGTACCGAATGAAAGTGAATTCTGTACTAAGTGCAGAAGGTGATATTTGTAGCTAAATCATGATCTGAAATAATATTCTAAAAGTCTTTTCATTTCCCTTACCTGTTCAATTACAAATATCCTATAATGTACTTGTTGCCTACTGAGCATTGGATGTAAGCGCTTGAGCAGAATTTTCAGGTGTTTCCATCTGTCTCGGTAAGGAATAATAATAGCCACTTTCTGCCATGATCTGCAAGTTTGAGGTTTCCACCAACCTCCATGATGGACATCTTTGTTCTGTTCCATCATAGACTTTAGGCTTGGTTCTGTGAATATGTCAACTTTTTTGCGCCCTGCAAAATAAGAAAATATAAGGATCTTTATGCATCACAAAAGATACCTGGAACAATAGAATAAGAGAATAAGAGAATAAGAGAATAATCCCAAAATCTAAGAAGGTTTCTTCAAATTATTCCTCTCATTTTACAGTCATGATCGATAAATTAAAAAATTAATGTTTCAATTTTATGCAGAAATGTTCAAAAACAAAAAAATCAATTTTTTAGCACATTGTATCTCTCTGTCAATGCACCTATCAGTATATGTTTACCTTGATTGTGTAGCTATCACACACACTCCTGCACATATATCATCATCATCATCATCATCATCAGCCATTATATGTCCACTGCTGGAAAAAAGCCTTTCCCATTTCCTTCCATGACAACCATGATTGTGCTGACCTCTGCCATGTCTTACCAGCAAACCCTTCTATCTCATCCCTCCAGCTTATGTCTGATCTTTTCCAACTGTGTTCATTTTCCCATGAGCACCAATCCAATAGTCTTTTGATCCATCAACTGTCATCTCTTCTTGCTAAGCATCCAGCCCATTTCCATTTTTTTTGCTTAGTCATTTGTATGATATCATTCTCTCTATTCTTTCCTCTGATTGATTATGATCTTTTTCTATCTTGCATTGCTCTTTCCATGGCTCTTCGTATGATTCCAAGTTAGTTTTCAGTTTGTTTTGTTAATTTCCATGTTTCATATCCGTAAGCTGGTATTATGCATTGATACTTTACACTTTAAGCACGTTGGCAAGGTGCCCTTACACATTTCTATTCAAGCATAAAAAGTTGGCAAATACATTTACCTGAAACAGATGATGAATTTAGGAAGAAAACTTGAAAGCAAAATAAAACACACGAACACACATAAACATGATATATATATATATATACATATATATATATATATATATATATATATATATATATATACATATATATATATATATATGTGTGTGTGTGTGTGTGTGTATGTGTGTGTGTGTGTGTGTGTGTGTGTGTTTTAGATGAGGAGCTTGGTTCAAAAACGCGATAAGTACCATTTAAGAAGAGAAAATGTGTTAAATTAAAAATGAAATTCTGGATTTGAATTTCTCCATCTCATTACAATACACACACACACACACACACACACACGCGCACACACACACACGCACACATACATATATATATATATATGTATATATGTATATATATATATATATATATATGTATGTATGTATGTATGCAGTTTATAAGGTTGTAATTGGATGAAAGAAAATTCAAATCCAGGATGCCATTTTTGATTCAATCGAACACATTTCTGGTGCTCATTGTATTCTGGATCTACACTATCTCTCTCTCTCTCTCTCTCTCTCTCTCTCTCTATATATATATATATATATATATATATATACATATAAATATATATATATATATATATATATATATATATATATACATATATATAGTCGTATGGGCATGGTGGACAGGAAAGGTAACTGCCATTCAAAATTTGGGCAAAACAATATAAAGTTTTAGTAAACCATTGTGATTAGAGCAAAATAATGTAAGATTTTAGGTGAATCAAATCTTCTGTCCTACCCCTCTTAATCAAAGAGTTCCTATACACACACATACATATATATGTATGTATTATATATATATATGTGCGTTTATTTTTTTCCAGTCCTTACTATTTTGCAAAGAACAATTCATCTTTCAATTTCATTAAAAGAAATTGGACACCATTATCAGGGGAAATAACTTCTGATTGCAATTATTTCTCTTTGACTATTTTCCGAATTTCTTAAATTTTTTCCATTCAAGTCACAGGAGAATTCCATAATTTTTAATTCTATTCATTGAAAAGAATTTAACTATTAATCACAAACAGTTAGAAGTACTCCATGAATTTAAGAGTTAACGTAAGAAAGTGACTGTATATTTTCATTCTTAATTTCATGTGTTCACAGGATGAAAATGATTCTAAGACAGTTGACTTTGTTCGAACAACAGCTATATTTTCCATCTCTATTGTCCCCAACCCTGAGAATTCAGTAAATCCATACCTTTTTCTATTAATCCCACTTAGGCATAATTTCAATGATCCTCTCTGTGAAATAAATTCTTATTTATTTGAAAATTACCAAGCTTTTTTTGTATTCTGCTGCTTTGTCTTTCAGCTGATTTATTGAATGAAGATGGTCCATGGTCGAGTAACTTCTTCTAAATCCAGCCTGTTCTCGTGGTTGATTTTCGTCTAGTGTTTTAGTAATCCGGTTGGTAATGATTTTTCGTGCGCATGAGAGAATCATGCTCAACCTTACATGGAGAGATCACAAGACAGCACAGTATATAAGCAAAAAAAACGGGAGAGACATCATAGAAACTATTAAAAAACTCAAATGCCAATGGGCCGGCTATGTTGCAAGAAAGAAAGACAACTGATCGACATCACATCTTACAACATGGACCCCAGAGATCACATGAGAAACCGAGGCCGACAGAACACAAGATGGAGAGATGAACTGGACAAATTCAGGAAATACTAGCTCTGCGATGCTCATGATAGAGAATTGTGGTGAATCCTGGGGAGGGTCTATATCCAATGACGGACATTAAAAGACTGATGATGATGATGATGAAGCTTTTTTTTCCTTAACTAATCACTGCTCTTATGTCCTTTCATCTTAACATTTCTTCTTCCATGCATAAAAAAAATATAGGATAGACATATAAGAAAAAAATATGATGAACTGACAGGTCTGGTTATTCACTCAATAGAAACAGTCACACGATCAATGTCTTAGATAGCGTGCCATATTGAGGATGATGAATTAAAAATTGGACAAAGGGGTGATCAATGAATAAGTTATTTCTCCCATCTTCTGTTGGTAGGTGATCAAAAAAATGTTTGAATTTTCAAAAAGCAAGAACGAAAGTTGCCAAATACAAATTATAGGTCCAATTTACATGGCAAATTGAACCAAATAAAACCTTTTTAGGAGGAAAAGATCGGCTTTTCTACACATAAGGAGTAAATGTTCATTGGTTTGCCTGCACTCATGAAATATGTATTATAGAAAGCCAGCCTGAGTTAAAAACTAAAGAAACCTATGTTGACAGTTTCTAATTTACAATGCACATATAAAAAGAATATAAAGGAAGGATTATATCTAGACAAATGACCAAAAACAAATCAAATATATCTGTACCATGCATAAATGAATCACCATTGTCTGCATGTGCACTAGAACTAATTATCTGAAAAATTATCTAAAGAAAATTGATCTTTTATCTAAAATTATCTAAAGATCACTAACATAACATTTGGGCATTGTTGGTACAAAATGACCACACAGACCTAAAAGATCTCTTTTTTGAAAGAGCTAAACAGACACACAGATACACATACATAGACACATGGATAGATATAGACACTCTAAGACAGAAGAATCGATAGCCCACTTGGCTGGTTGGTCGGGTAATTTAGTCATCTTCGGTGATTCTTTATTTTAAGCATATATCTCTATTTCACCTCTCTCTCAACTTTTTATTTAGAGAATTTCATGCAATGTTGTGGAGGTCAACTTGAGATGAATTTTGATATTTTCAAAAGAAATTGAAATGAACAATCTCTCTTTGCCCACTTTTTTCCTTTCTCTCGCTTTCATACTTATACATAACTAGTTTACCCTTGCGGTCAAAAAAATGATGGCAATATTAATTTTGCAATTGCAATGACATAAAAATTCATAATATAAAGAGATGGTGTTAAGCTATTTCAAATGAGAAATTGTCACAGACTTCAAATATTATTGTGTACAATCATTTTTCTCTTACAAATAATGGAAAAAAATGAAAATCTTCTAAGGGAAGTAACTCTTGCATGTAGATATGGAAGTTATTACCTTTGTGTGACTGTTGGACCAACCAACACACAATGTGAGTTATAATAGATATTACTTGCATTGATGAAGACAACAATATAAGTAGCTGAATAAATGCCTGCCAAGTCCATCCATTGAAGGGAATCTTTAAACAGATAAGGTCATTTAGGCCACATCCTCCAATAAACATGGTCACTAATTAGAAAGAACTGATAATTATCAGGATAATTGAGAATTCAATTATCTTATTGCCTATATTGATTAGATGTCATTGATATAGAATTAATTTGACTTGGGTATTAAAATTATGCCTGGGAGGTCATTTGCATTCATTATTCATCAAAAGAAAGATGCAATAAAAGATGAAAGATTTGGTTATTTTGTTGTGAAAGAAATTCAGGAAAAGAATGAATGGCAAGTGTTATACTTTCATGGTTTTCCTTTATTTTTACTGGAAAAAGAGAAGAGTGTTGCCACTTAATACTCCTTAACGCAATGTATACAGAAATATACAAATCACAAATTAAATCAATGAATTAATATTTTGAGGTGAACTTAGCTTTCCCTATTTTGCGGGATAGAAGACGCATCAACATACAGGATGTACCTTATTAGGGCTTTGTTAATATGCCGTGTATAAATTCATTCTAAAGTTGCCAGGATCATTAAATTATAGCAATTTGTGGATCCTGAGCTTGACCCCAAAGTTGACCTTCACCATGTAAAATGCAAGGTAATTTTGACGGATAGATTTTGAAAAGAAATTGCATCTTATATGCCACAAAATACAATATATATCATTCCAATTCTGTTTTAGAAAATATAGAGAGAGCTTGATTGTTACTACACAATCATAATAGTCATAGTTTTTAGTATTCTATAAGAAAAATTTGAAAGATTTGTTGACAAGAAAAAAATTTATTATATGAGTATTTACTGGCTTGAACAGAGTATCATGGGTTTAGCAAGATTTTCACAAGTTGGAAACACCTTTTGTTCATGTTCAGCCATAGTGAAATTCATGTTAGTCATGTTAAAAATATTTATAATTTAATCATATGTTTCATTTACCAAAGAATTTTTATTGCTTGTTAGTCTATCTAAAAATAAAATACAGTCAATCATTGGTCTATATAAAAATTTTTTTCATATGAAACTAAGAGGTAATTTCAAGAATTTGCCCACAAACATCTGAATATCAATGAAATTTAAGTCTTTATATCTGAAGGTATTTGCTAAATTGCATAGCCAGCAAATGTTACTTTTGAATTTTGCATACTAAAGCATTTAGGCATTATTAAATCATTAACTAACTCTTTGTAAATATAGGTTTATTTATATCTGATTGTATTCTAAAATCACATTTGTCAAATAAATGCTTCAGTCCAAAACATTTTTTCATATTGGTCTGGTTAGTTACACCATAGAAACTGTCTCATAACCAACGTTTTTGATAGCATACCCTATTGGCAGTGATCAATTAAAAATCAGAAATATGGGTGATCAATGAATAAAATATTTCTCTCACCTTTGGTTGGGCCATGACCACTGAAAAATCCAAATTCACGAAAGACAAGAGTAAGAGCTGCTGGACATAAACTAAGGCATCACTTTAGCATGAACTCATATTGTAAATTAAATCTGCCCATTAAAAATCCATTCTGGGGAGGAATTTTTAAAATAGAATGTTTTTTCTAGACATGATGAGGAGTACATGTTTAAGTTTCAGTCCTCTAGCTCCATTGCTGCAGTCAACTTAAAAACTGAAGAAACCTATGCTGATACTTGTAGGCTAAGGTTTCAATCAGGCTACATAAAGACTTAGAACCCTTTCAAACTGGAGAAAGTAGACCACTACATCTACCTTGGACAATGAATTTATGAAGTCCTCAAAAGAAGAAGAAATCAAGCAAAGAATCACTCTAGGATAGCAAGCCTTTGGCAGAGCAAAGTCAACCTTCAAGAACAAGAAAATCTCATTAGTCCCCAAAAAAAGACTATACAATCAATGCATCCTTCTGATAGTCACCTATGGAGCTGAAACAAGGAACCGAATCAAGAGACAGATCCGCAAACTGAGAGCCATACAACGTGTACATGAAAGGATCATGCTCAATCTCACATGAAGAAATCACAAAACAGTATAATATATTGGGGAAAAAACATGAGTGGGAGATATCATGGAATTCATTAGAAAACTCAAATGGCAATGGGCTGGTCATCTTGCAAAATTGGCAGACAACTGTTGGACATCATGATTTACAACGTGGATCCTTACTACTTTTTATTTCTCACTTCTAGTGTCAACACGAAATTGAGTTATCTTAATGAAACCATGTAAATTTGTCTGTTGGTGCATACGTGTCTTGAGAGCAGCATATCCCAGGTTCTTGTATTATAATATACTTCTCTGAAAGTTATGAATGAGAAGACTTGCAAATGTTTGGTCTGACTGAGACGGTCCTCTTCAAATGGGAAATAGATACAACTTTTCTTGAAGCCATTGGACTGTAATCAAGCATCTATATTATTCTGAGACAATTCTGTTATTAACGAGCACATTGGCCGAGAGATTCTAATTGAATAAAGTTTGTGATGAACTTTGATGATCCACTTCTGGAAGACTCTTAGAATAATAGAATTTAGTTACGTAAATGCTGAGAGCAGGTCAGCAGAATTAGTGACATAAGAGTCTTCGCGCTCTAAAATCCAAGTAGTAACAAAATACACTTGTTGCAAATAATAGCCTACTGGTTGAATGGTCAAAGTTCTCAACAAAATTTGCAAGATCTTTGATTGAAAACCTTCATTCATTTACAAGAAAGGAAAACAAATAATTATTCAATTCATATCATCTTATGAATGTCATTATCATAAAAACTTTGTTAGAAGCAATAGAAAAGGTTTCTGACGTAACATAAAACTAGGGACAGGTTTGATTCGTCATTCGATACAAACTATCACATGACCAATATCTTTAGGCAGAATGCTGTGTTCAGGAATTATTAATTAAAAAATTGGAAAAATAGTTGATCAATGGATTAATTACTTCTCTTGCCTCTTGTTTGGTAGTGATCACTAAAAGAGGAAATTAGTGTGAATGCCGCCAGACACAAACTAAGGAACCAATTTAGACAAAATTGGTACCCCCCCTCCCCATAAAACCTATTCTGGGAGGAAATTTAAAAAAAAAAGTCTTTTCTAAGCATAATCAGAAATAAATGTTTAAATTTTCAGCCCTCTAGCTCCATTGGTGCAGCATGTGTGTGTGACACATATCATAGATAGATAGCCAGTCAGACTTGCTTGAAAACTGAAGAAACCTATTTTGACGCTTTTGGTTGACAGTTTCTAACAACAACCTATCGGGATGAGCCTAAGTATAGTGTGGCTGAGGCTCATTACTATAATTTGTTAAGGATAAGACTTTGAGACGCCCAGCTTTAAATGATCCACTTTAGGATGGAGCAGCCTGTGCATGAGATTAGGATAAGGTGCATAGTCAAGTCCTAGTTTGACAGGATGTTCTGTTGATTGGCAATAGAGCTTAGTCTTTGACGACCACTGAACAAACTTGTCACTAAATACGGCACCTGCTATTCCCAGACGGTCATCCATCTAAACAATAGCCAGGCTCAACATTGCTTAACTTCAGTTATCCTATGAGAACCAATGTATCTAATATGATTTTATCACATACCCTTCATGTATAAAGAAATGAAAGAAGTCCTAATCCATCCTGTCCCTTGTTCTACCAGTTAGCTATTTTTTGGTTGTTAATTCAGCAATAAGGCATATGGCCAAATCATATCGGATACATTGATTCTCATACAATCACCAAAGTTAAGCAATGTTGATCCTGGTCAGTATTTAGATGGGTGACTGCTTAGGAATACTAGGTGGCATAAGCAAAAATTGTGAAGTGAGTGATGCCACTTTGGGTGCTTATTTCCTCTGAGAACACAACTTCTACCTTATTTCAGTAATATCTACTGTTTCCAGTACCCACCATTTTCTTTCTTTGCTTTTTTTCCTTCATACTGCTGAATATCTCACTTCCTTACTGAAGTATGATGTCTTTTTATAAAAAAGAAATTTGAGAAATAAATGATATGTAAATAAAACTTACTCTTTCTTTCTATTGTATTCCTTCATGATTTCTTGTCTTATGTTCTCCAGAGGCATAGCAAGAGATTTGGAACCAGGAGTCTTGGCTCCAGCATTAAGTGAGACTTGTAGATAGAAATGCAATAGGTGGACTGCTATTTATAAAGATTTTGGGGTGGATCCCTCCATTAGGGGCTTGTGAAGCATATTCAAATAGCCCCCAACCACAGACCTACTGACGATGTTTTCTTTTTTTTTTCCATATTTTTACTTTTTATTCATTTATTCTTTGTCTTCCTCAAACCTGTCTCCTTCTCATTCACTCTTTTCCAATTGGTCAACTGTAAACATCAAAGATGGTGAAGGGTTGAGCAACCGTAGCCATCAAAGATGGCAAAGGGTTCTTATTCTTTTTTTCATATGTGCATGTGTTTGGATGCTGGTTTATGAGTTTGTGTGTGTTCAAGCCTTACTGTTGTGTCCACAGACAAGAAAATTGGCATCAGTATTCCACGATGCCCAATATTTGTTTTTCAGGAGAAACTACCACTAATGTTATAATTAGAGTTTATTCTGACCATATTTATTTTTCTATGGGATTTTTTTAAAATGATTTTATTATATTGGTGCTACGGTTGTTCAATTATTGACTGTGGTGTTGAGTTTGCTGGTCTTTTTACTTTTTGTCTTTGTTCTATTTTTCTCACCTTCACTTTTAACTTCATATATTTATCTATCTCATTCTAATTTCGAGTGCTTTCCCTCTTCTTTCTTTTCTTTTTCTCCCTTTTTCTCTTCCTTCCCTCCTTCCTTTATTCTCAAATTCTTTTCTCACTTTCCTACTTGTCTGTTCTCTCTTTTCTCCCTCTGTCTACTTATCTCTCCTTATCTCTAGCACTTTTCTCTCTCTCTCTCTTAATAGGGACCATCAACCAAAACTGTCAACATTGGTTTCTCCAGTTTTCAAGTGGATTTGGCTAACTGGCTGGCTATGTATGTCTGTATGTGTCACTCATACAGGCTGCATAAATGGAGCTAGAGGGCTGGAAATTCAAACATCAACCCCCTTATTATGTCTCGAAAAAACATTTCCGTTTTTTTTTTTCTTTTCATTTCATACACAAAATAGATTTTTAATAGGGGGAGCTCAGTTTACAAAGAAAATTTATGCTAAATCAGCCCCTTGTTGCCAAAAGATGTTGTTCAGTTTCTACTGGCTGACTAACAAGACCTGTTTCTTTTTTTCCCTTCCACCATGTGTTCCAACTCTTCGTCTCTCTAACACCATTCATAAAATCTCTACTTCTAATCTTGATATGGATTTAATAACCTAAAGAGAGACCAGCAACAACACACGAGAATCCATTTGCTCAGATGGAAATTTCAACCAACACAAAGAAGTGAAAGAGAAAAAGAGAAAGAGGAATTTTTAAAAAGTCTTTTTTTCTTGTCATGAAAAGGAAGGACGTGGATAAGATTTTTATTTAAAAAAAAAAATGTTGGTGCACTAAAGGACAGATAAAAGATGAGAGTTGAGATGAAAGTCGATAAAAATCGGGGATTAAGTGCATGTGTTTGACTTTGAGCTGCATATAAACAACAACAGCAACAAAAATGAAAAAAAAAGAAAAAGATAAAACATACCTTCTTCCTCAAAAATACCATTTAAGAAGAGTTTTTCTCTAGATTCAAGGTCATTTTTCAAACCAAAGCAATGTAAAACAAAACATTCTCTTTCTTTTCTTTTAGTCACTGCTATCCACAACAGACTGGTTTAATCACTGTTGTTAGGTTTAGGTTATTCATGTGTCCTGACACTTATATCTATCTATGTGTCTACTTGTGTATCTATCTGGACTTCCCTGCCCTTATCATTCATAGTAAAAAATTGAAATTTTCACACAAGCCTCTCAATGAGTAGAGAAATTTTTTTTTTTGTTTTGTTATTTGACCCCCCACCCTAGTTTTTTAGTTAGGGTTGAATATGCAATTTAACTTTTTGCTTAAAAAGGTCTCTAGTTTGAACTTGCTTGTTTTTTTTTTTTAATTCAACACTTTTTTAGTGATTCTGATAATTTATTGTTTTGGGGGCTAATATAACTATCAGCCCCCAAAACTTTATTTACAACTGTAAAGACACACGGCTGACCAACTCACGTGAATTTAGCATTGGTTGCCACAATTGTTCAGCAGGAAAAATCAAATTAGTCCAACGTATTTACCAGAATAAGAATGGTTAGATACATATAAGTATATATAACAATGTCTCCAATCAGTTCCAGTGAAACTTCTATTCTTGTCACTATGCTTTTGTCTTAAAAGGACTGTGGCTTTTGCCATAGCAATTGTAACTGCTATTGTGTCTGCATTTTAAGTCTAGATCTGCTCTCTCAACTGATTTGATAAAAATGGCACTGATTGCAGGAAATACAAGGCAAAAGCTTTTTATTTTTGTTTTTGCCAGAAATCTACTTTGGAAGAATTTGATCTTTGTTTCTTAGCCAGACGACAGAAATCAGAAGGAGGAAAATCTCCAAAAATATATATACACACCTGCACACACCTCTATTGTTATACATGCTCATCCATATACATACATATAGGTAGATAAATTCTGATGATCTTTCTGTCAGTTTAAGTGCAACTACTAAAATAATGGAAGAATAAAGATCATGTACTGATTATTTTAAGATATCGTATTTTCCTCAGGAAATATGGCACTGGCAAGACTTGAGCTGTGAACAATAAAGACACCAAATGATACATAATGAAACTTTGGCATCAAGTAAAGTCAAGTTCACCTATCAGATTTTACAAGTAAACTGTTCTAAGACCTACCTCACCTATGATTCCTGTTTGCCAAATAATTATTATTCAATGTTTTAAAATCCTGACTCTGGAGTCTAAATTTTTGCTCACAAGCTTCACTTAATCATCTGTGAGAACTGAACAATGGGTTTTGCGATCTCCTGTTCAATTCTCGAACAAATGATATGATTTTTCAAATTTTATTCTTGAAAAAAGAACTGCAACATTATTATCAATTTTGACTGGTTTTTACCACTATTTCAGTAGCTTTTTATCACAACTTTATCATATAATTCTCCAGCAACGATTAAACAGTGTAATCAGGAAAAAAATGAGCAAGAAAATTTTTAAAATTGAAGATATTATTGTATTAAAAAACTGCCAAGTCTCAATTGTAAGCATCAACAGCATGGCATATCAGTTATAAGGAGTTAATTTTAAGGTGTAAAATCAGTTCCCTTTTAACTGGACCCCCTCTGGCTAACTGTGGGCCTGCTCTTTATTTTCCAATTATGCTGTTTATTGTCGTAGGATTACAGCCCAATTCAAAGTTGTGATAAAAAGCTACAGAAAATTAGGATGGGGATAAAAAGCCAGTCAAAATTAATGAATCTGATATAATGTTTAACAAAAAGCATCTGTTTCAAAGACTCCAATAATTTTGCTTCAAACCAAGAAACATTTGTCATGTATTGAAGAGAGAGACGAATTCTAATGCACCCCGCTCAGTTAGTAACTGTCAAACAAAACAATCAATATAGGTTTCCTCAGTTTTTAAGTTGTGCTGGCTGGCTAGCTATGCATGGAGATATGCGTTGCGTTTGTAGGTCATACCAATGGAGCGAGAGATCTGAAAATTTAAATGATCACTTGTTACAAGGTCTTCAAAAAACTTAACTTTCAATCCCTTCTGAATAAGTTTCCAGTTCATGGATTCAATTTGCGATGTAAATTTATGCTAACAATTGATTCCTTGTTTTACTTCCGCTGAGAGTCACGTTTGTTTTTTTTAAATTCAGTCTTTTTATTGATCATCACCTAACAAAAGGCAAGTGAGGTAAGTTATCAATTTTTGATATTTTAATTGACCATCCCCAACATGACTTGCTGTTATATCTCATAAGTCACATGATAGTTTCAATGGGGTGATACACAACTCTCTTATCAATTTGGTTATCATGACAAACACTTATCAAAGATTTGCTCCCAGTAACAGGCAGGGAGTGGGAAGTGGGTATGTTACATCCTGAAGTAGAATTTCAGCTTGCACCAACTCCTGTGACATTTGCCTCAGGGTTATTGACAGTTTATTTCATATAATTTGTTTATCTATGAGTCCATTCATTCAATCAATCTTTTTTTGTCAAGTTGTTGATTCTAAACATAACAGGTCTGGTTGGTCACTCGATAGAAACCGTCATACAAACATCATCTAGTGGCAGCAGACTGTGTTGGCGAAAGGGGGGATGATCAATTAAAAGAATTGGAAAAAGATCAATGAATAAGTTACATCTTTTACCTTTTGTTGAGCAGTGACCGCTAAAAAAGTCTGAAGTTTTCACAAACTAAGGGACTGATTCAACATAAACTTACATTGGAAATTGAACCCTCCATTAAAAATGTATTCAAGAGAGTCATCGTCATCATCGTCAGTCTTTTAGCGTCCGTCGTTGGACATAGACCTTCCCCAGGATTTGCCACACTTCTCTATCATGGGCGTCACGGAGCCAGTACTTCCTGAACCTGTCTAGTTCATCTCTCCATCTAATATTTTGCCGGCCTCGGTTGCGCATATGGTCTCGGGGAATCCATGTTGTGAGTCGTGATGTCCATCGATTGTCAGCCATTCTTGCAACATGGCCAGCCCACCGCCATTTGAGATTTTTTATGGCTTCTATGATGTCTCTAACTCTTGTCTTTTCCCGGATGTGTTGTGCTGTTTTGTGGTCTCTCCATGTGAGGCCCAGCATTATTCTTTCATGTGCACGTTGCATGGTTCTCAGCTTACGGGTCTGTTTCTTGGTTAAGTTCCATGTTTCAGCTCCATAAGTGACTATTGGGAGGATGCATTGGTTATACACCCTTCTCTTTAGGATTAATGGGATCTTATTATTTTTGAAGGTTGAGCTAGCTCTGCCAAAGGCTTGCCATCCTAGTGTGATTCTTCGCTTGATTTCTTCTTCTTTTGAGGGTCTCATGGAGATTCGTTGCCCTAGGTAGATGTAGTGGTCTACTTTCTCGAGTTCTGTGTCCTCGATTTCGATCTTACTGTTCTTATCTCCAATGTGGTTGTTGCACATGATCTTCGTCTTGCTGAAGTTCATGTGCAGGCCGACTTTCTTGCTCTCCTCATTTAGTTCATCTATCATTAGTTGGAGGTCGTGTAGGTTCTCTGCAAAAAGGGCTATGTTGTCTGCGAATCTGAGGTTGCTCAGATACTCGCCGTCTATTTTAATTCCTTTACTCTCCCAGTCTAGCCTTCTGAAGATCATCTCGAGGCAGGCTGTGAAGAGTTTAGGTGAGCTGGTATCACCTTGTCTTACTCCTTTCTGGAGCTGGAAGGGGTCCGAGTCTTTATGTAGCCTGATAAATGAGCTGCCGTGATTGTATATATGTTTCAACACTTCAACATATACTGGATCTACACCTTGGCGACTGATGGCCTCCATGACCTTAGGGATTTCTACTGAGTCGAACGCCTTTTTGAAGTCGATAAATGCTACGGCAAGTGGTAGTCTATATTCTGCTGCTTTTTCTTTCAGTTGATTTATCGAGTGCAGGTGGTCCATGGTCGAGTAGCTTCTTCTAAAGCCAGCCTGTTCACGTGGCTGGTTTTCATCGAGTGTTTTTGTGATTCGGTTGGTGATGATCTTTGTGAAAAGTTTATATACACAGTTGAGTAGGCTTATAGGCCTATAGTTGTTGAGGTCTTTCGGGTTTCCTTTTTTATATAATAGCATTATTATAGCAGTATTCCAATCGTCTGGGACTTTACTGTGTTTTAGACACAGGTTGAAGAGGACGGCCAGTTTCCTATTGATGGTTTTACCTGCTTTTCGGAGTAGGTCGATGGTGATGTTGTCTGGTCCAGGGGCAGTTCCTTTCTTTGTCTGTTTAATGGCTTCCTTCACCTCCCACGGGGTTACTTTTGGGAAGTCCTCTAGTTGTTTGCCCGTGTCTTGCGTATCTTGCTCATTGTTTGGCAGTCCTTGTTTGGACGAATAAAGTTTTTGGTAGAATTCTTTGGCGCGTTCGACAATCCTGTCTCTGTCTGTTGTTAGGTTTCCATTTTCCTCGAGTATGCTAGTTATTTGCCTTCGTCCCGAGTTGAGGAGTTTGTTTATAGCTTTGAAGCCCCGACCTTTTTCAAGAGTTGATTCGATGACTGCCGTTGTGTATCTCCTTCTGTCTTCTCTTCGTTTCTTCTTGATTAATTTGTTTAGTTCAGCCTCTTCAATTTTCTCCCTCGTTGTTGTCGGTGGCTTGAGGTTTCTGCGTTTTTCCATGAGATTTTTAGTCTCATCCGAGATTTTGCTAATGGGTTGTTTGCCCATTGGCTTGAATGTAGAGGCTACTTCAATTATTGACGTTGTCATTGTGCTGCTTAGTTCGTTGATGTTGGTGCTGTCTTGTTCAGTAAGAATTCTGAATCTGTTCTTCAATTCGAGCTTGAAAGATTGAACGTGCTCTTTTGGTATGTTTAGAGGCTGCGGTTTTGTATGGAACATTTTCCTGCGTTCTTTATTGGTGTTTATTTGTACTTTACATCGTACCATTCTGTGGTCGCTGCCTACATTGACTTGATTTAGGACTTGGATGTCCTTGACGATATCGTTTTTGTCCGTTAGGATGTAATCTATTTTGTTTCTTGTTTCGTGATTGGGGCTCCTCCAAGTCCATTTCCTACTGGGTCCCTTCTTGAAGAAGGTGTTCATGATTTTGAATCCATTAGCCGTCGCAAAGTTTACAAGATCTTCTCCTCTCTCGTTGCGTATTTTGTATCCAAATTTGCCGACGCAATGTTCATTTCCTTGTCCTACTTGTGCGTTGAAGTCTCCCATGATAACATTGAAGTGTTTTCTGGTGCCTTGGAGTAGGGAGTTCAAGTCATCATAGAAGTTGTCTATTTCTTGTTGGGTTGATTGTGAAGTGGGAGCGTAGACTTGGATTATATTGAGTTTGTATCGCTTTGAAAGTTGTATGGTGACGCTAGCTACCCGGTCAGAGACGGCTTTGAAGCCAGTTACATTGTCTTTCAGGTTCTTATTGATGAGAAAGCCAACTCCACTTTGTTTTACTTTCTCTTTACCGTAGCTGTAAAGAAGATGCTTGCTTCTCAGTTCGATTAGTTCTTCTCCGGGTCTTCTTACCTCACTAATGCCTATGATGTCCCATTTGACATTTCTGATTTCACTTTCTAGATCAGTTAGGTGCATGTCAGTTGACAGTGTTCTGACGTTGTATGTGCCTATGTATAAATTTGTCTTCTTGTTGATAGTCTTAGAGTTCTGTTGAAATGGTCGTTGTTTCTGCGGTGACTCAGTAGGGACAGATGGTCCCTTGGTGAAGGATTTGGGTAGTCGCTTTCGGAGCACATCACCCCTACCCAAAGTAAGTGATGTGGCTGAGTCTTTTGGGGCCGATGACCCAGCAGGAACTGACGTGCTCTTGGTGTAGTTTTTGGGTAGTCGCCCTTGGAGCATATCACCCCCACCCAAAGCAAGTGATATGGCTGGGCCTTTTGGTACCGAGGTCCCAGCAGGAACGGCCGATATAATATTTGGTGTGCAAATCATGGGGAGTAATGGGCCATGCCCTGCCACGCTGGCCCAGGACGTGTTGGCAGGGGGTCTGGTGGATTGTCCACTGCGGGTCAGTGGCAAAAGAGCTCCACCGGCTCTTGATACACATCCAAACTGTTCTTGTGAAACGAAAGTGGATGTTCGGAGCACCACGGTTCGATTGAAAAAAAAAAAAAAAAAAAAAAAAAAAAAAAAGAAGATCGGATCAATTTTCGAAGTGAGTTGGATGCAAATTCCGGTGGGGACAGCTTGGAGGATACCTCTCCCTTATATAATAAGTTTTTAACTTAGATAAAGTCCACAGAGGTTAAATTAATAAAAAAGGTTGCAACAGCATCTTTAGTCTGGGGACTTCATTTTAGCAGTTGAAAAAGTTTCAATTTTTCCATCGTACCTTGCTAAATAATTCGTGCCCGTCTCCCAGCAAGAATTTACTACTGACAATAGATACAGCCTTGATATATCCAACCCTACATTCGTTTGTTTTTTATGGCAAGTCAAAGTTAGGTCGAGGTAGTGGGGGGGGGGAGTATAGGGTCAGTTTAGCTTTTAGATATTTAGATTTCGGCATTTGGGGGAGGGTTCTTTCTTTTTTTTTTCCCTTGTAGATTTATGGTTAATTTCGGGGGAGGGGATTTAGGGTTCTTTGGAATATACGGAATTGGTGCACATTTAGAGATTTTTTCTTTTTTTTTTTTCAGTTTAGCTTTTAGATATTTAGATTTCGGCATTTAGGGGAGACTTTTTCTTTTTTTTTTCTTTTTTTTTTGCTATTTGACCAACGATTCGACGCATAGGACATTTACAAGCATGTAATACAGAGTTGGATGAATAGGCAGGCATTAAAGATTATCACAGAACAATGAGGAAATGAACAATAAATCAAGAAAATTATGTACTCATCTAAACTTGCGGCAATTTTAGTTAGTCTGGGGACTTCATTTTAGCAGTTGAAAAAGTTTCAATTTTTCCATCGTACCTTGCTAAATAATTCGTGCCTGTCTCCCAGCAAGAATTTACTACTGACAATAGATACAGCCTTGATATATCCAACCCTACATTCGTTTGTTTTTTATGGCAAGTCAAAGTTAGGTCGAGGTAGTGGGGGGGGGGAGTATAGGGTCAGTTTAGCTTTTAGATATTTAGATTTCGGCATTTGGGGGAGGGTTCTTTCTTTTTTTTTTCCCTTGTAGATTTATGGTTAATTTCGGGGGAGGGGATTTAGGGTTCTTTGGAATATACGGAATTGGTGCACATTTAGAGATTTTTTCTTTTTTTTTTTTTCAGTTTCGCTTTTAGATATTTAGATTTCGGCATTTAGGGGAGACTTTTTCTTTTTTTTTTCTTTTTTTTTTTGCTATTTGACCAACGATTCGACGCATAGGACATTTACAAGCATGTAATACAGAGTTGGATGAATAGGCAGGCATTAAAGATTATCACAGAACAATGAGGAAATGAACAATAAATCAAGAAAATTATGTACTCATCTAAACTTGCGGCAATTTTAGTTAGTCTGGGGACTTCATTTTAGCAGTTGAAAAAGTTTCAATTTTTCCATCGTACCTTGCTAAATAATTCGTGCCCGTCTCCCAGCAAGAATTTACTACTGACAATAGATTTCTAAATGTGCACCAATTCCGTATATTCCAAAGAACCCTAAATCCCCTCCCCCGAAATTCAAGAGAGAAGGGGGATTAAATATCAATCGACTTTATGCTAAATTGATCCCTTAGTTTGTGTCGTGCTTGTTTCTTGTAAATTCTGACTGTTTTCAGAGATCATTGCCCAACAAAAGACAGGAAGTAATTTATTCACTGATTACCCTTTCTTCATATTTTTTATTTGACCTTCCCCCTAAATACAGCATGCTGCCAAAAGATGTTGGTCACGTGATGGTCTCTATTGAGTGACTAATCTGACCTGTGTTCTCACTTCATTCAAAGTAAGGACATTTGCCATAAACAAAGTCTTCCAATATTAACTTTTATGTATCTGAATTCGTAAAAGTATCTGTTTTATTATGATAATTCTAGGTTCGATCTATGCCTTGTATCTAACTCTCAAGTTCATACTAAAAAATTTAAATAGTAACTCAACAGGAGTAACCTCTGATTAAAGTTACTTCCCTTGCACTGTTTGGTATTTTTTTAATCAACAATAGGTTTCTTCAGTTTTTACATTGGTCAGGCTAGTTATCAGTGTATAGACCATACCAATGGAGCCAAAGGGCTAAAATTTCACACATTATGTACAGAAAAAACGTTTTTGGTGGGTTTTTTTCAAATTAACCCCCCTAAATAGATTTCTATTGGGTGGTTCAATTGGCAATCTCAGCTTATGCTAAATTGATCCCTTATTTTGTGCCTGCTTCTTTTAGAGATCACTTCCCATCAAAAGGCTTGAGAAGTATGTTTTTTATTGATCACCCCTTCTTCCAATGTTTTAAATGATTACCCTAAAAACACCATGCTATCAAAAGATATCGCTTACATGATGGTTTTCAATAGAATTACTACTTCTACTATTGAATTCATACTAGAGAATTCAAATGGTAATTCAAGAAGAGTAACTTCTGATTGAAGTTACCTCCCTTGCATTTTCTGGTATTTTCAAAAACGATTTTTAAATCAAAAAATTTTCTTTAATTCAATTCTTAAAGAGTCTTATTCTTCAAAAAACTATTCATTGAAGAGTTCCACAGCAGTAACAAGTGGTCTATGAATCTAAGAGTTAAACAGTGAAAGACTATTAGTGATGACAAAAGACAGCAAACTTTAGATTATCGTTAGACGTGCCACCACTGCTTTCCAGAAATAAATCCCATCAGCCAACTATAGACATTTTACAAATGGAATAATCAAGAATATCAAAGCAGACTTTGAAATGTCTGTTTCTTGTGGCAGTTTATTTGGTTTTGTGCCTTATTTTATTTTGTCAAGAGTTGTAGATGAAAATCTTTTGTTTTGGGAGGCTTTGTCCTTTTAGAAGGTAAAAGAATTTATGCCTAGCACAGTTGACCATTCCGAAGGTTCAGGAAATTAACAGTTTTGTATCTGAAACTGACATTATTGTCAAAGACTAGAGCATATAGAATAGAAAATGACTAATAATACTGCAAGAAGAAAGGATAAAGAAATAGGTCTGGTTAGTCACTCAATAGAAACAATCACATGACCAACATCTTTTGGCAGCATGAAAAAATTTGAAAAAGGGGTGATCAGTGAAAAGCTTTTTGTTTGGCTGTGATTACTAAAAAGTCCCAATTAGGAGAAAAAAAACAAGCATTGATACAGCCAGACACAACTCGTGGAACCAGTTTAGAATAAACTTACATTGCAAATTACCTCCCTCACTAAAACCTTATTTTGGGTGGAAATTTTCAGGAAACAAAAACATTTTTTCTTGACATAATAAGGAGTAAATGTTTAAATTGTCATCCCCCTTGCTCCATTGGTGTAGCCTGTACACGTGCTACATACATAGCCAGCCAGACTGACTTAAAAACTAAAGAAGCTTATGTTGATGTTTTGTAAACAGATTTGGCTGACAGATTCTAAATAGAATGGTGAGAAAAATGTATATTCTCATGTATAAAGGAAAAGAAAAAAGTTCAAAATAAAGAGATAATAGAAGGAAAAAAAAGAATCAAAAAGGAAAAAGTGACCTGAAGTTAGTGAAGATAGTTAACGTCTGGTCAGTGGTTCCACCTATCACTGGTAACGTCTAAATGAATGACGCAGTATCCTGAGTACATGGACATCATTCATTTCAAAGCAAAATTCTTCTAGTCCATCTTTGCGTACCAAAGACATTTTTTAGAAATGGTTAACAAAACTTTCTTCAGCTTTTAAGCTGGTCTGACTGGTTAGCTATATACATATATATATATATATATATATATATATATATATATATATATATATATATATATATATATATGTGTCATGGGGCTAGTGGGCTAAAAATTTAAACATTTACTCCTTAATATGTCTAGAAAAATCATTTTTTATTGTTTTATGAAAATCTCCCCAAATATTTTTTTTTTCAGTTGGCGGTTCAATTTACAATGTAAGTTAATGTTAGTTTGAGTCTGACACCATTCTTGTCTGTTTTTTGTTTTTTTAAAATTCAGACTTTTTTCTGTGATCACTTCCCAACAAAAGGCGAAAGAAGTAACTTATCCATTGATCACCCTTTTTCAAATTTTTGATTAAGTATACCCCACTTGGCATGCTGCCAAAAGATGTTGGTCATGTGATGGTTTTTAGTGTGTGATTCACCCGACCCGTTTATCTCTTGAATTCATTTCCCTCAATTTTGTTCATTTTCACTCACAGGACCCAAGAATTGAGAGCTGACAACATATGTAAAATTTCTTTTGATTACAGCTGAACTTTTACGAATGGACAATATCAGAATGTTTGTGTACGCACATCGACTTAAAAACTTGTGTATGCATCAGATACAAACAAATTGTATCTCACATTTATGAATGAAAATGTGTGCTTACTTGTCAATTTTTCAT
Source organism: Thysanoteuthis rhombus (assembly GCA_963457665.1). Lineage (NCBI taxonomy): Eukaryota > Metazoa > Mollusca > Cephalopoda > Oegopsida > Thysanoteuthidae > Thysanoteuthis > Thysanoteuthis major. The sequence goes on along the minus strand of OY735212.1, from coordinate 5,773,525 downwards.
GCCAAGTAAAAATGCGCATACACAAACCCATTCACACTGACACACAAACACATACACACACTGAGTATTACTAATATGTTAGTGTGGTTATATATAGATGAGCGTGGGTGAATTTTTATGTATGTCCACAGGGCAAGATCTTGGAATTTCCAGAAAGCTACAGACAGGATTAGACAAAATAGTATTTGAAATCATGGTTCGGCAAACTACGACCCACAGGCCAAATCTGTCTTGCAGACTTCATTCATCCTGTGACTTTGGTGAAGATGTGACATTACGTGTTTGTGTTTTCAATCTTAGATTAGCAAACAATGAAATTAAGTATTGAATAATAGATCTAAGTCTCGTTTTTGCAGTGGCTTCAAACAAATGTTTTATGGATAGAAATGTTTTAGCACAATGTGTTCCTGCTGTTCAATCAATACATACAAAATTTGAACAACAATTTGACAAAAAAATGAATTTAAAAGTTTTCATTGATTGATAGAAAACGGAAGCTTAAATAGGTATATACTCCTATAATGGCTTAGATACTACAATGATATGCACATCTGACTTCCTTTCAGAAAGTCCTGGATTTGATTCTCAATGCAAGCAAAGAGTACAGAAAACTCTTCATTAGGACAAATTCTCCCGTGCACTCAGCAGCTAATTGAATATACCCTAAGCTGTATGATTAGGATGGAAGTATCATTTTGGTGGACTTGCATCCTGCCAGAGGTTGGGTGATTAAAAGTAGTTGGTATAAAGTCCTGGTCTTGACTAGACTTGCAAGGATCACCAACTTGACACATGCAACAGAAACAAACTTTCTTACCAGCAGTCATACTCAATCAAGAGTTTTCTCTTTACTATTACCTTACTTCTATAATGAGAAACATTAAAGTAATTTTTTCTTAAAAACTGTTTCCAAAGCCTTGTGAGATCATGGTTTCATTTTTTTATTCACTCTGGCCCGCAAGGCATAAAAATATTTCTAATCCAGCGCACCTCCAAAAAGATTCTAGATTAATAAAAATTGTGCATTCTTTAAACCGAAATTTAAAAAAAACTCAGATATATTCGATATACATTTGAGTATTGGTACTTACGAAATATAGGTACATATAAACCTATCAAGCCTTATCAATGAAGATCAAGGCATGAACTCATTTGTATGTAAACACTTGTATAAAAATATTCTTTCTGATGTACCTATGATTTTTAATGCAAAATCTGTTACGTAGATCTCCTTTCTTCTACTATCATATAAAACAACCGTCGCAGTTTGTCACTGAGTCCACCACTTCACAAACATTGGTGCAGCTCAACAAAATTTGGCACAGATTCGACATGCATACCCAATGGATCTGGGGGAAGATTTTTTGGAGTGAAATATATTGAGAAAAATGTTGCCATGTGTTTTAGAGGGGTGGGTTCTATTTACAATGTAACTATGATGCTAAATTGAATCTTTACATAAGTTCAATATCTATACATATATGTATATATATGATCAATACATGGACATGAATTATAATTCATCCAAAGGTATTGTATTGAAAATTTGGGAAGACAAAAATGATGTTACAAATAAAAGTTCTCTATTCAATTGACTGATTATTGGAGCAAGCCGACTTTTTCAGAAATTAGTAAGAATATAAGTGGGTGGAAATTTTTATATAAGTCACAATCAGCCATGGATGCTTTCCCCCCATCACCCACACTTTGTGGACCTTATCTGTTTTAAGTAACCATAATGGTCATAGGAGTGTCTTTCTTAGTGTACCCTGTCCATTTTAAATAACCTTAACAATTTTAGGAGCGTCCCTTTCTGTGGAATCTATCTATTTCAATTAACCATAAGGGTTTTATGAATGTCTCCCTTTGTGGACCTTATCCATTCTAATTAACCACAATGGTTTTAGGAGTGTCCCCTTTTATCTATTGTAATCAATCATGATGGTTTTATGAGTGTCCCTCTTTTTAGTCATTATCCATTTTAATTGACCATAATGGTTTTAGGAGTGTCCCCGTTTGTTGACCTTATCCATTTTGATTTGAAGAGTGTCCCTTTTTGTAGACCTTATGAATTTTAATTAACCATAATGGTTTATGAGTGTCCTTTCTTGTGGATCTTATCCATTTCAATCGATATTAATGGTTCTGGAAGTGTCTACTTATATTCTTTCCACTTCAAGGCCATTGGCACAAATATGAAACAAATTCTTGTGCCCCAATACCAGTCTTCTGGATATATTTTTGTTGTGGGCATGTCATGATGACACGTTCCCTGCTGGTAAATGAATGCATACCTATTCTTTTCACGTATTTTTGTTGTGGAAATAGCTGTATATATCCGTTGTCAGTAATGACTGATGATTGAGATAAGTTGTATATGTATATCCATATAAATGGGAGTGGAAAGGAAATCAAAAATAAATATCCACATGTATTCAATATTTCTATATCTATTTAATGTTTTAATCTTAGAATGGTGTTTATACATTATTGTTTATACTGCCTGGAAGCTTGTATGATAAGGATGTGACATCACAGTTACATGGTATTATCAAAAGGAAAGGTCAGTTTACAACGTTCCATGCATTTTTTTTGTTTTTGGGTAGTGAGTGTTATTTTTCAATCGTATATGTGTAAAAGGTATAGACAATGGCTATTGTTCCTTCCCTTGCTGATTTTTTTTACTTTATATGATTAAAAATGTGCGAATTTCTTTGTTGTCCGATTGGAGATAAGTAGATTTCGAATTACCACCATCCTGGTCACAAAAGCAAAGTTTGAAGGGAGTAATTGACATTTTCTATATTTTTAAGGCATAATCAATCAGAAAAGAATACTTATTATGCAGGAAACAAAGGAGCAAATAAGGTTGCACAGTGCTATCGAATAGCATCAATTCATGTGCAGATATTGTCCTATGAAGTCAGCAGAATATAAAGGTTCCATTCTTTAAGGTCAGTATGACAAACTGTAATAAAAATCTACTGCCATTATCCAAAAGTAAAATGATACCACTGCCTACTCTGATCAAATGACTTTGCCAAAGTAATGTAATACCAGAAATATCCAAAAGGATAATTTTATGATGGTATGATCCTGAGAATTTATTTATTGGTAATGTTATTCCTTTGCAAACCTCATGAGCAGCAATGAAGGCTTGATGCTGAAATCTAATAATAGTATTTTTATTATGATTTTCCATCTTTATTATTTCGATTCAGTGATATTGTTTCACAATGTCTTATACCTTTGTCTGGAGGAGCCATCATCTTTAGTGAGACTAGACTTGAGATATCAGCATAAAACTGAACAGCCGTAGCCATCAGAGATGCTGAAGAGTTCTATCTTTTTTTTATTTTATATTTTTGTGTATTTCTTAATGTGTTTTTTGTATTCCAGCACTCGTGGCCATACCATTTTGTCTGCAGACTTGAATATTGGTATCAGTACTCCATCAGACCCTTTCTAAAAATCGTTTTGCTTTTTTTTTGAAAAAAATCCTTTTTGACCTTTTGGAGCCTTATTTTAGCAGGTATATTAATAACACTTAGATTTTCCAGAATCTAGATGTTCTTTTACTTTTTTTTAAGATGTTTTCCTCAGGAAAATACCTGTGATGTCATAAGTAGAATTTATTCAGATCATACTTATTCTCTGAGGAATTTAAAAAAAAATAACTTCAAATTTTCACGCTATGGTTGTTCAATTATTAACTGTGATGGCAAGTTTCAATCGTATTTTTTCAGATTCAACTTAGAGATGAGAATCTTACAAAAAATGAAAATCTGATGATCTCAGGAATGTTAGAAACTGTCAACCGAAACTGTCAACAAAAGTGTCAACATAAGTTCCTTTAGTTTTTAAGTTGCCCTGACTGGCAGGTTATGTTTATACCACTTTTTAGTGTTCACTACTCAATAGATGACAAAAGGCATATCTTATACAGGTCGTCTTTTTTTCCTATTTTTCAATTGATCACCCCCAACATAGCATGCTGCCAAGAGATGTTGGTCACATGGCAGCATTGAGTGACTCATCAGACCTGTTTGGTATTAGGCTTTTTAATGAATAAGTTACTTCTCTAATCTTTTGTTGTTCAATGGTCACTGAAAAAAATGTCTCAAAATAACAAAGATGAATGCTGCCAGACACAAACTAAGTGACAATTTAACATAGACTTACATTGCAAATTGGACCCCACACTAAAACCAATGGGGGAGGTGAGTTTAGGGAAACAAATAGATTTTTCCTAGACGCAATAAGGAGTAAATGTTTGAATTTTCAGTCATCTAGCTCCATTGGTGCATCCTACATGCATGACATATACATATATAGATATTTATAAACTCAAGAAACCTATGTCAACAATTTTGGTAAGAATTTTGTTTGATGGTAGGCTGTGAAGAGTTTGTGTGAGCTGGTATCACCTTGTCTTAACCCTTTTTGGAGAAAAACACCTATGGAGCTGAAACATGGTACCTGACCAAAAGATTGACTCTCAAACTGAAAACCATGCAACATACACATGAAAGAATCATGCTCAACCTCACATGAAGAGATCACAAGACAGCACAATATATAACGAAAAAAACAGGAGTCCAAGACATCATAGAATCCATTAGAAAACTCAAATTGCAATGGGCTGGATGTGTTGCAAGAATGGCAAACAGCCAATGGACATCATGACTCACAACAGGAATACCCAGAGAATGCATATGAAACCAATTCCAGCAGAATACAAAATGGAGAGACAAACCAGAAAAGCTCAGAAAGTATTGGCTCCGTGACACTCATGATAGAGAGGAAGGTCTGAGGAAGGTCTATGTCCAACAATGGACAATAAAAGACTGATGAAGATGATGATGATGGATACAAAGTTACCTTGTATTTCTGGGTTCCTTTCCAAGTCGTAATCATCCCGCACTCAAACCCACAAACTGATCAGTCAACCACACCTTATCAATATCCATTTATAGTTTCATTGATTACCATTCTTGATCCAGAGACACCTCTTAGGAAAACTTTGCAGCTGAACATGACTGCTAACCCAACCAATATAAGTTCAGAAATTTTTGAATATGGGTTGCAGGCTGACATTAACCTTGGTGCCCTTCATAGACTCAAATATAAGAAGACTAATTGACCGCACAAGACCAATCAGAAAAATGTCAGAATCAGGGGAAGTGCACCTTTCTGTGTGTTTCTGGCAGGTCCTTTATGAGACAACTAGGAAAAATTTCTCACATCTTGGACTTCTTTTCAGTAAAGCAATGAGGATAACTGAGGTATGAAGTCCTATCGTTCTATTATCTTAATTCATTTTTTTATTTTAATTATCTAACTCCATTACTTTATCACTGCCGGAATTCGGTGGAGACAAGGAACTTCCAATGTTGTACACGGCCGCAAACTTACAGACATGAGCAGATATAGTTGATCGATGCAATTTTCTATCTAAAATGCTTTAACCTCAGAAACCACAGAGTTATTTTTAGAACATATCTAGTAGGCTTATACATATACAATGAGAGTAAAATTTGCCAATACATTTCACACAGTTCATTCTAACATTCTTATACAGCTTCAAAATTGACAGAATTTCAACCAAAGTTAAAAAAAAAATTTCAAGAAATTTTGAAATAAGATTGAACTTTGAAATATTATGTACAGAAATCTGAAACCTTTGGTCCAGATTCTGTCAGATCTGAACATGTAGAAGTATGTTGAAATAAATTTTTTGAAATATATCGGATACTTCTAGCACTCAGTTTAACTAAACCCAAGTAGGCTATTTTTACTATTTCAAGTTGTAAGGGATATTATCATCCCTCAGATGAGATTAGTAGTCTGTTTGGGATAACAAGCAGGAGTAACTTGGTCAGTAAGAGGGGGAGTTAAAAAACAAGAACTGAAAGTTCAATGAGGCATCCACTATGTAGTTTGAATGCCATTATTGTCAGATCACGTGACTCTGGGTAAAAGATGATTTTAGCTAAGAATTATCCATCAAGGGATACTTCTCTATCAAGTCTCAAATAATTCTGACTTCAAACGGGTGAGAAAATCAATTTCAGAATATAGGGTTTAAATGCCATTATTTCCAGATCACATGATCCTGAATGAAAGATTTTTATATGTGAAAAGCATCTCATCAAAGGTCAGCTTTCTACCAAGTTTCAAGTAAATCTGACCAAAAACAGCTGAGAAACAATATGGATACAAACCTACTGATGAACAGACAGAGCCTCTATAGATGCATTAAGCAGTTGGAAATAGTGACTGCAAGTATGCAGATATAGGAAGGCCTCAACTAAAGCAGCTAAAGAATTCTGAGAATTAAGATAAAGAAAGATAGTAATTAAAATTAATGATAAGTTGCCATCACAGTCAATAATTGAACGACCATAGCAACAAAATTTGAAGGCACATAAGAAAAATATCATCAGAGAATAAATAGTCAGAATAAATAAATTCTGTTATGATATTAGTGGTGTTTTCCACTGGGAAATATCTAAAATAGAGGGAAAAAACATCTAGATATATCTAGATTCTGAAGAATCCAGATGTTACTAATAAAGCTGTCAAAATGAGGCGCCGAAAGGTCAAAAAAGCTTTTTTTCAAAAAATAAAAAATTTTAGAAGAGGTCTAGCGGAGTACTGATACCAATTTCCAAGTCTGTAGACAAAACAGTATGACCAGGAGCACAGTAACACACAAACACATGAAAAAACACATAAACATGTACATATAAGAAGGGGATAGAACCCTCCATCATCTTTGGTGGCTATAGTTATTCAATAGTTAACAATACTTCATCCAATAAGAAATAATTTTAAAAAACTCGTCTTTTATTTTTACTTAATAAACTAAAACAAACTCAAGTTTAAATGTGTGCGTGTGTTTGTGTGTGCGTGTTTGTGTGTGCGCGTTTGTGTGTGTGTGTGTTTGTGCACCTGTGTGATGTCAAGTTATGGTATACCTTGTCACGTTGCAAGAATATCAAACAACCAATGAATATCACAACTCAACCCAGGGATCTCCAGAGATCATATGCGAAAACATGTGGCTGGCAAAATGTAAGATGGCGTGATGAAATAGACTGGTCCAGAAAGTATTGGCCCTGCAACGCCTATGATAGAGAGGTCTGGCAGAAACCTTGGGGAAAGTCTATGTCCAATGATGGACGCTAAAAGGCCGATGATCTGAGTGAATGCAGGTCATTTCTTACACAATTTCACATAATTCAAACAAAAGCTGACGAGAAGAAAAAGAAATTGAAAATAAAAAACATCTTTTGAAATTGACATAAATACAAGATTTCAGAGAAACGGAATTGAAAAATATTTTTTCTGTCACAACATTCATTCCCCAATAAGTAAAACTTGACTTTAAAATGAAAGAATTCTCCTGAAATGAACTGAACATGTAATGAAGAGCCTAATATATACGGCATAAAGAGAAGGAATGGACATTGAGAAAGACGATCGAATGATATAAAGTCAGAGAGAAGAAAAAGATGGAACAACCCTGAACTGATCACTTCAGGGCATGAGCTGAGGTGAAGAGAATGGAGATCCTGGGATGCCCAATTGACAGAATCTCCCCCAAGGCCTTGCTGATATAGTCCGAAGGAGAGAGGAGCACAATACATTTGGCATCTGCTTGGCTATAGGATGTCTAAGTTGGTATTTAATTACTCCACTCCCTGGTTTGGAATCAGAGTTGTCCTCCTCTTGCATTCCCAAGGCAAGAGAACCCAACTATTCAAGCCATAACTAGTGGGGAAGAGTTGGATTCATAACTTTCCAAAGGGCATTAGTGTGGAGTGAATACAAATAGCACCAACTAGAGTTTGAACTGGGCTCTATGATTCCATTGTCTAAGCCATTAACCGTAATGCCTTTCACAATCCTATTGGAGAGTCAAGGAGACAAGATAATATTACCTGTCAGAGTGTATTTTATCAAATCACAAAAGATGCAAATTGAAAATTGATTTTAGTGCTGTGGAATTTTCATTACTTTGCTGAGGATTTTTATTCCAGTATAACGGAGATCATATATAAATTTTGTGTGTGTATTCTCCTAAATTTCTCCACGTATTCAAAATTTCACCAATTATTCATGTTTTAGACATAAATCTCATTGGCTACTTTTTAAAAATCCACTGTCTTGGCTTAAAGTTAATTTTCTTTGTAGAAACCGTCAACTAAAACTGTCAGCATCAATATAGGTTTCTTCAGTTTTCAAGTGGGTCAAGCTGGTTGTTTATGTATGTGTTGTGTATACAGGCTGCATTAATGGAGTTAGAGGGCTGAATATTTGAACATTTACTTCGTATTATGTCTAGGAAAAATTATTTTTTTCATCTTTTGAAAGTTCTCACCAGATACGTTTTTAGTATGTGTGTGTGTGGGGGGTCAATTTGCAATGTAAATTTATGCAAAATTGGACTCATTTATGCTTGTTATTTGAAAATCAAACTATTTTTTAGTAATCCTCCCCTAGAAAAGGCTAGAAGATTAACTTATTCATTGATCACTCATTCTTTAATTTTTTGATTGATCATGCCCAACATAATATGCTGCCAAAAGACATTAATTACATGACAGTTTCTATTGACTGACTATCCAGACCTGTTCCTATTAGGATTTGGCCCGAATGGTAATCACATGTTAGAATTCATCATATGGAATGGTGCCTAACCATATGATATCTAAAGAGTTAATGAAGTAAGCTATGCCAAGATGATTTGGGCAATTACTTTGAGAAAAGGACTGATTTCCCACTTGTTCCATTCAAAACTAAGAGGTAAGTTGTCATGCTAATGGTATAAGAAATCTTTACATGGCTATTGAAGAAGAATCTGCATTTAATCTTAATTTCAAGTTATTGAACCATGACTAAAGCAGCTTTCAAATAAGTGCCCTTTGACCTTGCCAAGAAAATCAACTGCTCAAATCTCTCTGTACCAATGAATCTTTACAGACGATTTCATTTGAGAGTTTTAGATGTTTTTTGTTGTAGTGGATACATCAATGATATTGAAAGAAATCAATTTGGTTAAGAAAGTCGCTGTAAAGGTATGAAAATCAAAAGTGAGAATTGAGCTCAATTTAAAGGCCTGCAAAGTCAGCATCCAAAACCACAAACTACAAGTGAGTGTTCCTACTTACAGCAGTAACAGAAGGACAAACAGAAAATAGATTAAAATAAAAAGAACTTCTTATATAGTCTGCTAGACCTGCTAGTTGAACTCCACCCCATCTCTAGAATTCTTAGAAACTGACAATGAAAACAAAATAAAAAAAACGAGTGAATTTTCATCCCAGACTCTGTAAGTCTGCAATGATTTTAAATTACAGTTTCAGCAGAATTTGGGGGTTTTTTTTGAGGAAGGTGAATTTTTTTTTTGCTATAATTTTTTCTCCCATTTTTTTTCTGACTCCCGGTACTGTTGACAGACCATAAAGTACCACAGATACTGAAGATACCAACAGAAGATTTAATATTTTGCAAAAACAACAAGATTATTATGTCAAATCCCATTCTGCTGTCTACCAGTGACCATTGTGTAGGAAAGAATTTTCTTTTTTTCATTTTTTGGAGTTCAGTTTTGTTCTAGTGAATAAACTGAAATGATTCCAGCAGATCAGAACACAATGCGTGCTCTTGACGATTTCCAAAAAATCCAATTCCCAGTCAGGTAACAGATTAAACATAATGCAACACATTAGAACCCGTGTCATGACCAACATCTTCTGGTAGCATGCTATGTTGGAGGTGATCAATTAAAGATATGAGAAATGGGGTGATCAATTAATAAGTTACCTCTCTTGCTTTTTGTAATCACTGAAAAAGACTGAATTTTCAAAAAACAAGTACGAACACTGCGATGCAAAAACTAAGGCACCAGTTTATCAGAAACTTACATTGCAAATTGAACCCTCACTAAAAACTGGGGGGAGGGATTAAAAAAAAAAGCAAATATTTTTTTTGTGCATAATGAGTATATATTGAAATTTTCAACCATCTAGCTCAATCGGTGAGACCTGTGCACATGGTACATACCTAGCCAGCAAGACTAATAGAAAAATTGAAAAAATTTATAATGACAGTTTTGGTTGACGGTTTCTAGAAAATATGGAGTTACAAAACCTGGCCCAAAACCAAATTTTAAAACCATCTTGAAAGGATTAAATTCGCTAAAAACAGCTTTTGAAAATGACTCAATGTTTTTGTAGCGGTTGATAAATAGTACACTCAATAAATAATGTGGACAATCTCTTTGAATCTATTGTCTCTAGTCCACTTAATTTACCCTCTTTTATTCATGGTGACTTTTTGGCCTTTGTTTCATTTGTCTCTTGCAAACACAAAAAAGTGCATATGTATAAAAGAATATATATATATATATATATATATCAAAGAAATGTAGAAATTTGGTCTATGACAATGGTTAACCTTTGTTTTGCTGTGTTAGCTTATTAAACAGACGTGTAATAAGGTTTATATTTCATCTACATACTGGAAAAGTATATAAATGTATATATACAGTGTCTAGTTCATGAGATAACAAAACAAAGGTTAACCATTGTCATAGTCAAATTTCCACATTCAAAAAAAAATATTGTCTCTATCCAAAGTATTGGGCACTCTTGGAATAGAAAATTATCATAAAATATACATGGTTTGCTGCATATATTTTCAATTTATCTAAATATATATGTGTATATATATATATATATATAGTCTGGAAAGCTTTACAGCTTTAAACACCCAACACATTGAAAAACTTATGTTAATGTAATTTATATAATTTTTTTCAGTGTCTTTTTATATTGTACATATATGTTGTGTAATTTCTCTCTCTCTCTCTCTCTCCCTCTCTCTCTCTCTCTCTATCTATCTATCTATCTATCTATCTCTGTATGTCTGTCAGTCTCTCTCTCACTCTATCTATATATATATATATGTATAATTAAAGAATCATGCTCACAGAGAATTTTTGAAAATAAACTACAATATTTGATTGAATAAATCTATGGATTATCTACATGTTCAATGCATGAATAGATGAAAAAAATAAATTCAATCTAGAATTTAAAGGAAAATGATAATATAAAAACTGAAACAAGAAAAAGGAAATGATGAAGACAAAGTATTCAGTGACACTTGGGGGACTATCATCTTCATCTTTGTTGCATTGTAGGATGGCTCAAATAAGCTTTGTAGCTTTTGAGGATCATTGTTTTTTTCTTTTCTTTTGTCGATTTTTGTGTTTATTCTTTATTCTCAGCTCCTATTTATAATGGATTTCAACAACTAGCTTTCCAATGAGATTTTCTGAGGATACTACGTATGCTGATTCCTTCAGTTTCTGTGTGTCACTTCTTTTTTCTTGAACTCCCTACTACAACTACATGAGATATTGAATATACAGTATTTGTTCGTATGGGAAACTAATTTTATAGTGTTATAGCTTCTGAAGACTGCTTTGATATTGCATTGCCCAAATACTCTTCATTTTTTTCTGCCAAAACTCTCATGTAGAGTGGAATGACCACTGCAACATTAATTTCATTTCCAAAGTCCATTCATCAACTGGCATATAATGATTTTATGTTGAATGAATAGTTGTTTCAATGGAAAGTTACATTAGTTATAGACTCTTCTTTTCAAAACTAATGGGATCTTTTCATTCTTGAATGCTAAACTGGTTCTACCTAAAGCCTATTTTAGGGGATTCTTCATATATTGAAGACATTTTGTGCAGACATGAGTCAGGGTCTTCTCTTATAAGTTTGACTTTGAGCCATGAGCATCAGAGAAGTGACGAAACCCTCAAAAGAAGAAGAAATCAAATGATGAATCACCCAAAAAAGGATTCAAAATTTAAGAACGAAAAGATCCTATTTGTTTTGTGAAGAAGAGTCTATAACAAATGTGTCCTCCCGATAGTCTCTTACGGAGCTGAAACATGGAACCTAGGGGAGATATAACATAGAAACCATTAGAAAACTCAAATGGCAATAGGAAGATCATGTTCCAAAAAGGTCTGACAACCACGGGACATCACAACTCATAATGTAGATCCCAAGAGATCATATGGAAAATCGTGTCTGGCAAAAAAAAAGATGGCATGATTAACTGGACGAGTTCAGAAAGCACCAGCGTAGGCCCATGTCTGGCAAATCTTGGGGAAGGTCATTATCCAACGACAACTGTTAAAAGGAAGAGGAGGAGGAGGAGGAGGAGGAGGAGGAGGGGGGGATGATGATGATGATGATGATGATGATGATGATGATGATGATGATGATGATGATATAGTTAATGAGAGTCACAGTACAATCTGGTGAGGGTGGGTGAGCAGAATACAGATATGTTGTACCCATATTCTGTGCAATTTACAAGGACATCCGGGAGGACAAGTTTATTGTTTTTCTCCCCTCTCCACATTGAAGATTTGATAGGGGTCAAGTAGGATTTGTGCATCTTCCTGACATGGCCATGGTATGAAAGTGTCGTTGACATACGTCATTCAGACGGTTTGAAATAATCCATATAAATGTTTGCCATCTCCAGCAACAATTGATCTTTTGGCGTTGCATTATTCCTAATGGCATGAATCAGATCCTCACAAGAAGTATGTTGTCTGAACACAGAATGCAAGCATTTCCATTCGGATGCCGATCAGTATGCTGGTACCTTCTCTCAGAGATTTATTACTTTCCAGTCTATTTCAAACCAGTAGCAAGACCAAGTTTGTAGTCACTTCGGTAAACAAATTTATAGCATCTAGAGTAGATGGATGCTTCTTTGATAATCTTTCCAAGACAGGCTGAGTTCTTTACTGTGAATTGATTTGTCTGAGAGTGGATTGATTATATCTATCTAGAAACAACTTAATTGAGTTTCACCTACTAATGGAAAGTCATGGCGAATGCCTCCTTTTCATGAGACGTATTCAGGCTCCTGAATAACGTTTTGCAGATAGTCATAAACTTTCAGCACTGAAGTAACATTTTTCCCACTTTACTAGCCAGTTAGAACAAAATATGATGTTGTACTCCAAGAAATGTTTGAATATTGCGCTAGAATTTTAAAATGTACAAATAATTCTGAAAAAAACTTGAGCACTGACCAATATTTTCACTGATTATTTATTGTCAGTGTGCAAAAATCTTATGCTGAGCATTTTTTCTCAGTGACAAAATTATGTGTGCACTGTTGAATTATAATCAATATTCTTTCAATGAAAACCCAGTAAGCTATCTACAGAACTTGAAATCTTATGAGCACACATCAATTTCATTTGTGCACTGATCGCTAAACATGGGTGTACACGCACAGAGACACACATATGCACACAGCTTAGAGAGAACAGTGCTGCTGAATATTAATAACTTATCAACTCCATGAAAAATTATCCACATCCTAAAATTAATCTTCTTGGCTTTTATCTTTACCTTGAATTTTCCTGATAATTTCCAATTTTCTAAATTTTTCTCTGGTTTGCTGAGTTAGTTTATTTTGTTAGTTAAAAAATTCATATGGACAAAAATGTGGATGAAATATTCTTATTTTAATTACCATGATATTTGTTTCTTGGTTTAACTTTTATTTACTAGAACATATTCGTTGAAAATGACGGTGTTATTCTTGTATGAATTGGCAGTGAAGAGCCAAAAGCCAATGTAGAAGGTGCTTTAATTATGAAAAAAAAGTTTAATAATAGTTTATGCTGAAAAATAACCATATAACACATTTCTAGCCCAGATATGGCTACAACGTATGTGGCATGGATCAGAAAGGATTAGCTTAAATTCAAACTTCATTATTCCAAAATCTAAAAACGTTCAGCTGAGAATGTAAAAATGATTTGACTGTTGTGATAAAAAGCCATGAATGAAGCACTGCAGCCCACATTTATACCAGAACTAATTATCTAGAAAATTATCAAAAATCATCTAAAAAATCATCTTTGGAAATTAAATCTTCTATAAGAAATTATCAAGAAAAAATACCCATACAAGATTCAGGTATAGTTGGACCAAAATGACCATAGAGATCCAAAACAGCACTTTTTTGAAAAAAACAAAACAAAAAATACTTGTATATGGTGCCAAATTTTCATGGTTTTAGCTCTCAAAGTATCACCAAGATTGCCTACAGACACCCATCTATACATACAGACATACTAATAGATACAGACAAGCGAAGAAAGAAGAATCTGTAGCCCACTTGGCTGGCTGGTGGGGCAATTAGTGGGGCTATGGTGAAAATCAATCACAATAATGCTTCATATAATAAATTTGAACTACAGCCACGGGCATCAGCTGGGAGGTTGGGGGGGGGGGGGACAAATAGAGTGTTTACCCTGAATTCCTGAATCAGGGCTTCTTACCTAGGGTGAGGATTTTAAAAGTTAGAATAAATGATAATGGTGCAGTAATATTATTTTATGTAACCCCAACTTGATGTTCCCACATAAAAAGACTGTATTGCTTTGCTGGTCCCCACTCTATCGTATCATGTATCTTTGTTAGCAGTCAATTACACCATATGATATCTGGATCATAAAGTGGGTTGTACAGATTTATTACACAACAACCTTGAATATATTCTTTTGTCACTCCTGCAGGAAGGTGAGAACAGACACTCATTGTTAAAGGTATTCACTATGATCCCCATCATTAGAATTAATCAGGCAAAACCACTGATAGAGGAATAAAAATACAATTTTTGTCTATATCAGTGTTTGATGATTTCTGTTATATTCTGGAAAAACTTTAAGAAATTTATATAAGAATATATGATGTGCTAAGATGCTAAGATAAAACATCTTTTCAAAATGCGCTTACTCCAAAAGTAAAGTGAAGATAAATTAAATATATCCCTTTACCTACCTAGACTTACCCAGGAAAAAGGTTCTTATTGCAAACTGACTTACAAATCTTAACAACCAAAGTCACATTTTCTTTCTTAGATATTAAAATAGTAATCGAAGATTCCTGAAATTTCAACATTTTCCTCAATATCTCTCTTGATTTTCAAGATTTCACAATATCTCCTGTCATTTTATTAGGCCTGTGAGATTTTGATAATAGGACCTTATTTTTGCTGTATGGAATTATATTTAAAGAATAAACCTTTTGATGTAAGTGCTTCATTAGACATCAGACTGAATTACAGAAATTTAATACCATCAGCACATAACAAGAGATTGGAACCATATGGTTAATATCTTGAGAGAGAAATAAGAACCAGAAAGATGGATTTTTGAAAAAAATATAAGAATAATCCACTACTAGGTGTAAACAAAATCCCAAAAGGAAATTAATGATTATGAATGAAGGAAAACATGGTGTGAATGTGATTATTTTGCATATTAAATTAAGTAACATTCTCCAAGATAAAAGATGGAAAACTTTAAGCAAAAATGAAATTCACTCACCTAAAGTATCCAAATCAATTCGACACCTGCCTGTATCCGATGTCCTTAACCATCGATCATTCTGGATCATGTGTGGCATGTTGATCCGGCACCTGGGGTTATAATTGGCCACTGAGTAAATAACCAATGCAACGTAGATTGCAGCCAGCACCTTGACAAAGATTAGTTTGCATTGCCTAGGCGCTAGGATCATCCCTACATTTACAAAGGTTGAAAGAACTCTGCCAACTCTAGAAAAAGAACAAAGAAAAAACAAATATCATGAACTGGTACAAAAAATGTTTGAAAAACATACAAAAACAAGCTTCAGTAGAAAGGAAAACATTAAAATCAAACAGGTCTGGTTAGTCACTTGATAGAAACTGTTACTTGACTAACCTCTTTTGGCAACATGCAATGTTGCCGATGATCAATCAAAACTTTGGTAAAGGGGTGATCAGTGGATAAATTACTTCTTTCACATTTTGTTGGGCAACAAGGTCTGATTTTTCAAAAAACTATGGGATTGATTTAGCATAAAGTTACACTGCAAATTGATACCTCCCCGCCACTTCTAATCAGGGAGGAATTTTAAGAAAACAAAAGAAATTTTTTTTGTAGACATGATGAAGAGTAAATGTCGAAGTTCTCAGCCCTCTAGCTTCATTGATGTGGCCTGTACACATGATATATACATACATAGCCAGTCAGCCAGCTGGACCAACTTGAAAACTGAAGAAATCTATGGTGACAGTTTTGGTTGACAGTCTCCAACAACCAACAGTAATTACAAAAAATCAAAATCAATGACATCAATAAGATACATAATAGTATTTTTAATTAGATACAAGTTAACTTGTTTGTTTATATCGAATCTTTAGATTTTATCATATAAGAACAATTATTCTAAATACAAATCATCAAATATAAGGTTCTTATATGTATGCTATATTATCCTAACTATCAGCAGGACCATTTTATGAATACTTATTTGAGGTTCACG
Source organism: Thysanoteuthis rhombus (assembly GCA_963457665.1). Taxonomy (NCBI): domain Eukaryota; kingdom Metazoa; phylum Mollusca; class Cephalopoda; order Oegopsida; family Thysanoteuthidae; genus Thysanoteuthis; species Thysanoteuthis major. Next base: position 5,757,086 of record OY735212.1, on the reverse strand, counting down.
AGCAAGGCTATGAACTGGATTTGGCCTGTGAGCTGTAATGCTTACCCTGATTTCAAAAAGTCAAAGATCATTTTGCACTAGCAGTTGGAGGTGACCTAAAGGCTCCTTTTTCATTTCATTACTATCCTTTCAAATAGGGAAGGGCCAGACTCCTTTCTCAAATTTTTCTATCGTAACCACACAGCTTAGGGTCTACTCATGCATGTATGTATCATGTGTACAGAGAAATTTATCCTAATGAAGAGTTTTCCACACGTCATTCATTCCTGGAATCAAACCCGGATCCTTCTGCATGTGAGGCAGACATACTAACCATTACACCATCTGTGCGGGCAAATATATCCGTTTTAATACATGGATTCAATAAGGAGTCAGAAATTGATTTACACATGAATGTAAGCACAGATCTAGAGAATATTTGTATTTTCTGTCATTTAATAATATGAACCTAAATCTTTATATTTCAAATTGGTATTTGTGGCCCCTAAAATCATGTTGCCCTCAGGCAACAGCCCATTGTTCCCATGCAATGAGATGGCCCTATCGATATGGTTTTTGGTGAAAACTCTTTAGAATTAGCAGTAGAAAGTGATTCTTTTTTTCCCATTGGCAGTTAAGTAGAGATTCTCTTTTTTAGACTTATAAAAAATTGGACTTTTATCTCCTGTTTTGAGCAACATACTGGCTCTGTATATAAATGTATATAAAGACCTTTCCATCTGTGTTTCCTCTGTTGGTCTTTGATATCGTTTTTTTCTTTTGGCTTACAAACACACATATGGGCACATACACATACAAATACACACATGCACACTAATGCACCATAGTACCTGTTAGCAAATTACTTCTATTTTGTCATGTTGTCATAATCTTGGCCATATTAGACATGAATTATGACTATGTCTGGATAGTCTTTATTTCTTTTAAATTGTTCATGACTAGTTTTACCTTCATCTTAATTCATTAGTTACTTTTTATTGCTCAGAGTGATTACCTTTTGGCAGTGAGAAAATGGAATCAGAGAATAAGTGTTGAGTGCGATTTGAACCCACGCCCTTTATGGAGGGAGAATGCAGTTTGCGCCAGCCTGCTCTATCAATTAAGCTAACAACTCAACCAAAATGTAGAAGTCCAAATGACATGCTTAAAGCCATCCCTCATTCTGATTGGTAGTCATGCTTGTTTAGACTCTGGTAGTTTCGGTCTTCTAATACATTTCCTTACTTATTTAGATAAGTTATAACATATAATATTTAGATACTTATAACATTTTTTAAAAGAAATAATGATTCATTATACTTCATGTAATAAATTAAAAAAATTAGCCTTCCAAGGGAAATTATGAATCATTGCCACCCATATATACTTTGTTGGGGGAGATCAAATAGAAAGTTGGAAAAAAGAGTGCTCAATGAATAAGTTACTCTTACCTTCTTGGGGGCTGTGATCTCTAGAAAATGTCTGGATTTTAAAAAAGAAAACAAGTGGGCACATATTACTGACCAATTTAGGATAAACTTGTATCACATACTGACCCCCCCCCCCCTAAAAACTTATTTTGGAGGGGAATTTTCAAAAAACAAAAAAAGTTATTTGAAGGGAGTGTGTGTGCAAAAGTTTCTACAACATTTGGTTAGGGCTGTGCAAAGTCCAGATAGATACATAGATAGATACATGTAAATGGTGGAACAAATGAATAATCTAAATCCACCAACAGTGTTTAAACCAGTCTATTGTGGGTAGCAGTGGTTAGAAATGTATCTAAAAAACTGAAATTACCAGAAACAAACATGGCCACAGATCAGGACAGCTTTAAGGGTGTCATTTGGACTTCTACCTTCTGGTTAAGTCTTAGTAGCCCAATTGGTAGAGCAGGCAGATGTAAACTTCATTCCTTAAGGGTATGGATTCGAATCCACCTAAGGCTAATTCTTCATTTTCCGACATACACTGTTTGCTGAGTGTCGAAAGGTAATCGGTCCAAGTAGAAGTCACAATATAAAGCGACTGATGAATTAAGAAGAAGGTAAAAAGCAGTCATAAAAATAATGGTTCATAATACTTCATCTAATAAGAATAAATAAATAACTGGTTGGTTGCTGAGTAGAAACTGTCGCATGATAAACGTCTTTTGGCCGCATGCCATGTTGGGGTGATGTATTCAAAAATTTAGAAAAAAGGTGATCAATGAATAATTTAATCCTCTTGCCTTTTGTTCGGCAGTGATCACTATAAAGTCCCAATTCTAAAAAAAGCAAGCCTGGATTCTACTGGACACACACTAAAGGACTAATTTAGCATACGCTTAGATAGTAGATTGAAGCCTCCACTAAAAACCAATTGAGTTGAGGGGGATTGAAAAAAAGAAGTTTTCCTTGACATAATAAGGAGTAAAAATTTTAATTTTCAGTTTTCTAACCCTTTTAGTGTGGCCTGCATGCGTCATACGTATAGAAAAGCATACATAGCTAGCCAGCCAGACCAACTTGAAAACTGAAGGAACCTATGTTCTCAATGGGTTAGCAGGATCATATAACCGTAGCTATACCCACTTCTCTGAGCACATCACCGTATATCAAGTCAAGTGTTTTGAATTTCACGCATTAAATTTGTTGCTCTGGGAGATCGTGCACGGGACCACTTAATAACAGACCATTGATTGCCATACGTGATTAGGCACAAGAAATTATCGCCTGCATCAGCCATTATCAAATACAGACATTAAGCGCTATTGTTAAGCAGAATAAACTAATGAATTTTAAAAGAATTACCGAACGAACATTAAAAAATCTATCGGTGGTTACACCCACAAACCGTATTACGTACAGGAAGGTTTCAATAACTCTAGTAATCCCACAGGTATTAATTGCAAAAGGGTGGATTTGAAACAGTATCAAGAGCCCAAATGCCAGATTGTGCATCTGTTAGATACATTTTGTATATGTTACACTTTAAAAATCTAAATGTATTAATGAACAGTCAACCAATTTGCCAAGATCGTTTGTAAAAATTCATCTGACATATTATATGCATATTTTTCCCATTTAAGTATTTGTGGTTTTATTCAGGATATGAAAGTTTCATCTTCAACGTCCGTCTGCTGCAGCTGATTTCATGTGAACAACATCTGTTACCTAAAGACTATTGTCATTATAATAAAATTTCTGAATACAATTCATCAAGGTCAAGGTCTAGTGTCCATCTCTTTAGAGACCACTCCCCATTGAAGTATATACAGCATTCCTGGTTTTCTTTGAATTAGTCAGCTCAGTGATCCTTGCAAGTTTCAAGTCTGGTCGAGACCAGGAATTTATTCTTTCAAGTTTTTATGACCACTCCCTTGACAGACTACAAGTCTGCCGAAGAAATACTCCCATCCTAATTTACAGCTTAGAGTCTACTAAGTGCACACGGAAATTTGGCCGAATGAACAGTTTTCCACACTCTTCGTTCATACCAGGAATCGAACCTGGGACGTTCTGCGTGAGTGGCAGATGCACCAGCCGTTACAAGCAGACAAATGCAATTCATACCAGGATATTTTTCAATAATAATGTAACTTATATTAAAAAAAAACATTTTCTCCCGTTCGTACAGCCATGCATTGGCTTGTATCCTGGTTTTATTCCGGTGGTATGGATGCAACTCAATGTGGGCGTAAGTCGGACATTATAGGACGACTTGAAATATGATCACTACACAACAAAATATACCATGATACCTAAATCCCAATATTGTATATACGTTTTCCTTGTCTCTCCGAAGAGAAATGAATGAATATCTTCCATTGCATTTCTTTCACTGAGTCATAACTTCAACCGTGCAAGATGTCTGCTTTTTTACCTTCTCCCTCTTGCCTTCACTGACTAAACAACTTGAAACAAACATAACGTATGCACTGAATTCACTTTGAGTGATCTAACAATAACACGACAGAAATGTTCTTCATCCGCAGTTTGACCGTAGAACAGCAATGAAGAAAAATTCCCGTTATCCGCAGTTAATAGGTCTTAAGCTTTAATGGGAACTTAAATTTGTCGGGACTCAGAGCCTTTTCGGCTCTAAGAAGGGGTAAGACAAGATGATATCAGTTCACTGAAACTCTTCACAGCTTACCTTGAGATGATCTTCAGAAACCTAGACTGGGAAAATGAAGGAATCAGAATAGACGCCGAATACCTAAGTAACCTCAGATTTGCAGACAATATCCTTTTTGCTGAGAACCTCCATGACCTCGAATTAATGCTTGATGAACTGAACGAAGAAAGCAAGAAAGTTGGCTTTCACATGAACTTCAATAAAAGAAAAGGACATGTGCAACAATCACATCGGGAATAAACACGCCACGATCTGAATCGAAAACGCAAAACCGAAGAAAGTAGACCACGACGTGTATCTAGGACAAGGGATCCCCATGAAATCCTCAAGAGAAAAAGAAGAAATCAAGCAAAGTATCATACTAGGATGACAAGCCTTCGGTAGAGCTTGAAGGTTGAGCTTTTCAAGAATAAGAAATCCCATTAATCCTAAAAAGATGAATATACAACCAATGCATCATCCCGATAGTCACCTATGGAGCTGGCACCTAAATAAGAGACTGACCTTCAAACTGAGAACCATGCAACGAGCACATGAAAGAATCAACCTCGCATGGAGAGATCACAAGACAGCACAATATATCAAAAGAAAAAAAACAGGGGTCAGAAACATCATAGAATCCATTAGAAAATTCAAATGGCAATGGGCTGGTCATGTTGCAAGTATGGTAGACAACCAATGGACATTATGACTCACAACATGGATCCCAGAGATTACATGCAAAACCAAAGCCGACGGAATACAAGATGGAGAGTACAAACTTGACAAGTTCAGAAAATATTGGCTCTGCGACGCTCATGATAGAAAGGTCTAGTGAATCTTAGAGAAGGTCTATGCCCAACGTCGGACGATAAAAGATTGATGATGCAGATGAAGTCCATGTATTGCTCATTTACAATTTTCTTCATTTGTATTGTTTTATTCATTTCTTTTCCCATTTTCAACTTGAATTTTGGAAGTCCCACTGTCTCAGACACTTGACAGTCGCCCCCATCCCTCCAGCACTTGGCACCCTGGATGACTACTCGTGTTGCTGGCACCAAAAACCACCCCTGAGCATGGTACAACATTACAGGGCCTATGTCGTGGTTTTAGAAGTGGAGGGGCACAAATTCTGTGCTTGCTGAAGGCACTTCCATGGTTGGCACTGCAGTGAAAATATTCAATTTCTGTAAATTACCGGAAAATTCATTAATAACATTATTTAGTACTGATTTTTACATCCATTGATATCAGAAATCGAGGATATTTCGAATTTGATCATGTTCATATTACCCTTCGATTACTACAGATTTTTCAATATAAATAGCTCCTCAAAAAAACAAAGACAGAGAATTGTACCTTTTCTGTGACATACTCGATCGTTATGTTGTCTCAATCGTGCGTCCAGTGAAAATGATTGTTCCGGTGATGCAGTCATGGCATGATTGGTGAGTAACAGTTAACATATCAGAATGATGTTTGGGGCAAAAAACTTTTCTTCTTTTCTTAGCTCTTTCAACTACTCATAGATGCCATTGAGACAAACTGTCTTGACTTTTTGCATGAATATTGATATTGCTTCCATGGATATTTTGTAGGCGATTCAGTCCATCACCGTATTGCTTGCTATGAATGGCACTGAGAAGATGATTTTCCAACATTGCAAAGGTCTTGGAACTTGGTCTAATCTTACCTCAATCGAATGAACCATTGTATTCATAGCTTCAGAGTAAATTATTTTGTAGCAGGGTGGCAAGTAAAAGTTTCTTCACACTCATCAATGAGTCTGATCGTCAAATAATTTAGTCTTTTTTGCTTTTTACGTATAGAGGGCTCTCCCTCCAATGGTTGTCGTTTAAACTTTGCAACTATAGTTTCGAAGAACGATTTGAAGGAAGCATCGCCCCAAATCCCTTCAAATGTCTGAACAGTAAGCTTAGCAAGTCGTTGATCATCTTCTCACTTTGCAAAGTTAGGCACAAGTAGCCTGTTAATGAATATAAACTCAGTCCGAGTGAAAGACCCTAATTGAATAAAAAGATTCCGTATTCGTAAATGGCACTTACAATTCGAAGAGTTGATTATGACTAACATGTATTTTCTGAAAACACGAAGCACGATCAGTCCATCGTGTTACACGAAGCTTATCAAACGAGCGGGGTTTATTATACGCATATTCCTCGGCATCTTTTTTATAGCCTATGGCATTCCCTATTTCAACTGAAATCACCGGATTTCGAAATAACACCGAAATGGAAGCTAAGAGAGGTTTTGTGACATAGCGATGCTCGATGGTCGATGAAACATTTTGGTGCCTTTTTCCAGTTACAAAAAAAAACACAAAAAACCCTATACTGATATACGCAGGGTCTTTACCCTTGCTATTTCGAAGATTTCCCTTCCCTTAACATGTTTACATTGATTTCAGTGGAAGAAGTATCATAAAACATTATTAACAATTCATTTTTATGCTGCAATATACTTTAATCTTAATATTTTTGTTGCTTTTTATCGCAACTCTTCTCAGACTGGATTTCCATCGACTGTGAGTTTATAAACCGTGCTGATTGGAATATAACCCCCCTCTCTTTCTCCTTTTTGATACAGAATGCTGGAAGGAGAGTGCATAAAATACTAACATTTATAACAAAAATCAGTAGAAAAGAAAGTTATAAAAACACGCATGTCACTACCCGCCACTTCAATAACTACACAGCTCAGTAAAAATCTAAAAGATCAAGGCATACATATCGTATCAAAAACATCTGCTGTTAGTAACAGAATTAGAAAAGCACACACTAATCACTCTCTAAACTGGCATCTATATGATACCTTGTCAAAATTGCAACTCAATCTACATTGGAGAGACGACCAGATTTCTCAAAAAGCCAATCAACAGACACTGGAAGGCATTGATACTGGATAACCATCTTAATGCTTTCGTCCAACGTTGGAACCTCTTGCACAATAATTTCGACCTAAAACAATCACAAATATTCAAACACGAACATGACTCGAGGAAGTGTAGATGCATTTAGTCCATTCTCGTCTCAATCTGTCGTACCATCATCCAGTGCCCCTTCATCCTCAAAATTAGTCCCTAATCAACATAGAATAACATGTAAACATATAAATGACGACAATACATTTGATACTGATTAAACATGCTGCACGTGTATAATTTTCAATCTCCTTTTTAAATCTCATACGCATTTTTATAGACACCTCTGATATCCCACCATCTTCCTAATTTTCTTATCCCCTCACACATCAACAACTTCATCACGACACTCTCGTTTTCTCTCTCAAGACATTTTCATAGAAACGTTCAGACAGCCGTAGCAATTGAAAATACGTGGGGTTTTTTTTTCACGGACCATCTCCTCTACCGACTTCATTCCCTGATATACAGTAATAAACCTTCAATTCATACCCCCAACACAACATTTTCTTCACTTCAACTATCATCCGGGTACTTTAATGTTGTTTCACCATCTTCTCAGACCATTTTCCCGCTTTTCTCCTCTGAAGAAACCCGCTATTCCCGGGCGAAATGTAAGCAATTAAATTCAATGAAGAATTTGTGATATTCCAATAAGTTTTAAGTCTTTTTCCTTTTTCGTTAATTTTCTACGAAATGTATGTGTGTGTATAGACTATTTTAGTATTATATATAACATAGATGATTATTAATTGCATTATATTATGTAGAAACTCTGATTTGAAATCACCTGTCATTACAAAGTTAATGTATCGCTTGGCCTAGACAACGTAAATAGAATAAACAATTGAACAAAATGGGGCTGCTGTAGGAATCAAACCTGTGACAGATAAGGCAGCCGCTTCAACGTAGCGTTGCTCTCAATACATAACATAGATAGAATAGAAAATGAGAAAAAATAAGAGATCCGTAATGAAAGGAAGAAAGAAACGAAAGAATGATAGAAAGCAAATACGTTGCTGTTACAATTTTAAATGTTGAGAAAATAATTCCAGTATTGAAAGAAACTGCAACAATGAACTCTCAAGTGTAGAATTCTCCAATAAACCTTATTCTTTTTTTTAAAGAAAAGATTTAGTAAAAAACATTACAACTTACTTAATGTTGAAGCTGAATATCTTATTGGGAAAAAAAATTTGTATCGCCCAAAGAATTTCTAAAAAAAACAACGAAAAGAAAGACTGAACATACAACAGTCCAAGAATAACATGTCAGTTTCTTTTCACTGTTAAGGAGCAGAAATATTCCCGGACATTTGAAGAGACCAACATCAAAACGAAGACATTGTGTTGTTGTTTTTTATGAAGCCCATCCATTGTTGGTTTTCAAAGAGTGAAAAATTACGGATTAATCTGTACACCTGTTAAGCGATAAGATTCTTGAAATCCAGTAGAATTCTTTGTTTATTGGAAAAAAAAGTTCTTTTTAATATAAGATTATGAAAATGGACAAAGAGTTGTACATAAAGTCCTTTCGTTGAAAAAAAAAGGGATGAGTTTTGCAGAGACATCCCCAACCCCAGCACCGTGGACCCTGATCATCTGTTTCTTTCCCAAGCCTTTTTTAAGGGCCCATCTTTTTGTATGAAAAGAAATAAAGCCTGTGTAACAGGTTTTGTAAAGGTTTTATCAGTTATATGAGCTTATTGCTCTCCAAGTAGTTGAATTGATAAAACCTTTTAGCAGGTGGTAGATTTTTTTGTATCAAAAGATTTCATCAAGAAGAGGCTGGAGTAGTTTTTGCATCTAAATATTTCATTAACGTGTGGCTGGAAGTGGCAGGGAATCAAATCACCGCTGGATATTAGCAATTTTTGATGGATAACGGTTTTATACCTAAACAGAACTTATCACAGAAACTCAATTCATCATCAGCATCAGGTGATGTTTTTCTGAAGCTCTTGTCATTTTCCATTAAACATGTTTGGATCTGCTTTCGCAGAACATTCAGACAGATTATCAAGAATGACGTCAACGTAGCGATAAATTGACGGATCCATTCTCGATTCATTTACATATCTCATTTGTTCACTTAGTAAACCAATTGTGCAGAATATGCAAACATTTCTCTCAGATTTAACAATAGCTTTGAACCAAGGGGCTTTGAGAGAAAGTTTGGCTTCAGAATTTAAAAAATGGTGGCGGCAAGTTAATGTTACAGGTAACGTTGGAAAGGCTTGGAGAATGTATTCAGAAAACAGACACCTCAAAGAAAAAGATTTGAAAATAACGTGGAGTACTCTTCTTTGCCAAGAAGAATACTTGAGATAATGACAGTGTGGTTGATCAGTTCACTATCTCTCTGATGGGGTTTAGTTCAAAGATTGTTGATTTTTGTATGATTAACGCTAACAGAAGCAAAGGTAGGGGGACTTACAAGCTGAGTGGTCATAATGAGGCATATTCAAAAGAGATCAAAAGAAATGAGTTTTGAATACATGAATAAACATATTTTCTTGAGTGGTTATGAACAAAAAAAGAATGTAAGGTTATCAACTATGATACAAAGAAAATTCTTTTTGGGGTAATATATAAAAAAGAAGCCTTTGAGAAAAAACGAAATGTTAGAATTATACAAATCATCTGATTCCTCTTTTCTATTCACCCTTCCTGTAGTTTTCATTAATTGCAGCTACCCAAAACGGACCAGTTTAATCACTGTTGCTGAGTTGAGGTAATTCATTTGTTCTGACAGTTCTCGATCGTTTCAACGAACGCCGTATCACCGACACATAGTCAACCGGAAGCAGTTTCGCCGTGCAGCCAATTCGTAGTAAAAAAAACCTTTCTGACGAAGTGATGTTTCGTTGACTTGGTTTTTAGCTGACTGCCTTTTCGTCGAATATTTCTACCTACCATTTAGAGGTTAAAAACAAAGGGAAAAAAAAGAGTGAAATTTCGGTAAAATTATTTTATTTTACAAATTAAATAACAACATTAGAAGAACAGCATAATAAAATGAAAATAATTTTTGTGAATGATCAGAGGAATAATCTAGCAGACATCGACGCCCAATTTTTTAAAAAAAGTAATTATAATTGAAAAAGAAATAGTTCTTGAATTTTTTCTTGGCTTTGCTACAAAGAAATAAGCCCAAATTTCATTCAGAAGAATCGAAAAACTAATCATCTTAATTATTAAGCAGAATATCCCAATGTTTCGAAATATTTCTTATTTACTTTTGGGTAGGGCTTTATAAGTTTCATTTTGTTGCTGACTCCAGTAAGAAAGGATTTGTAGTATTGTATCAGAAGGTTCCCACAGTTGAAATTAGATGCATGCCTACTACCACTCAGAAGGAAACGTTGATATAACATCCACCGAAAGGTTTGTTAGTTAGAGACAGACAGATCACAGAGGAATAAACGACAAAGTTTTCTCATGTAAAAATGTTACACTATCTATTGATGTACATGGCTTATAAGAGAAATTGATTTTGTGTAATGTGTAGAGAATGTAAAGTCTTTTCAAAGTGCAAAGTAGAAGTCTGTAATCAAGGTACTTAGGTGGTAATCGATCATATGCATTGTTATATACACCTATTGTTTATCGAAGCGATTATGCCGGACTATCCTGTTATCTCTTGGTTTCCGCAGAATAAATAGAGAGTGATTTCTTAGAACTGTAGGCTTTTTTTTTCGCCATTTGTGATAAAACAGATAATTTCCAGGAAAAATATACAGCCTTCTGCGAATTCTCGGGTGTTTCCTGTTCCCAAATTTAATTATAGTCTTTTCAGGTAAGTAGACAAATGAGAGAAGGAGAGTGAGAGAGAAAGAAAGAGAGAATGTGTATGTGTATTTGCATTATGTTTAATTGAGTTATTTAATTTAGTGACATTCTTATTTTGATAAAATCTTATATATATATATACATATATATATATATATATATATATATATATATATATATATATGTATATATATATGTATATATATATATATATATATATATATATATATATATATATATATATATATATATATATATATATATATATATAAACTGGGATCACTGAATTTTCTTTACACAATACCTACACCGCGTAGTTGTTTATTTGGAAAGTTAGTGATGTTTCATAAATTTTTATATGCTTGCTTTTCTCATCAGGTGTAAATTTTCTACCGAGAAAAATATTTCATCATTCCAATAAGTTATATAACCATAGATTAATTGAGCTTATTCGTGAAGGTTTTTTTTTTAAATCTCTGTCAATAACAAGAAAGATAACTTCCACGAAGAATGTGTCCCCTCCTCAACAGAAGAATCAATCTGTTCTGTCAAGGACGTTTGATAAAAAATCTTTCAAAAATAAAGCAGGCTTCCGAAATTTGAAGCAAAGAGAATTAGTTAATTTGATTATTAATTGACTGCATTTTGGAAAAAAAAAACGAAAAAAAAACCCTAAAAAATACTAAAAGATATTGAAAATTATACTTGTTACAGCAGACAAATCTGAAGTATTTTTGATTTGAAACGTAAATGTATTACTTTTAAATTTAGATTATTTGGTTGCATTTTTAGATGCTAGGTACTGATTTACACTTAAAAATGCAACCAAGTGATCTGAATTTAGATGTAAAACACATCCGTTTCAAATTTAAATACTGCCGACACCTCTGCCATAACAAGCGTAATTTATAGTCAAACTCCAACAGAGTGGATTTAACTTTATTATCGCAGTTAGTCAAATGTTAAGAATTAAGCTGATGAGATTTCAGAATCGAATTTCAAGAGATTAGTAAAAAAAAAAAAAAAAAAAAAAAAAAAAAACAGAAAAAAAACCCCAGAAAGACTGATGACGTCATGTCGAAATCTATTGCCATTGGTCAAAATCGGACGCCGTGCGGTTAGGGATCTTCGTTCATTCAATAAATACGTTTTGCTTTCATTTAAATGGCCGCTGTTTTCTTTCGTTTAATTTTTAAAGATTTTTTTTCAAGTTCTCTATTCTATTTACACTTCTTTTGGGTTTCCCTATTTGAAATAGAATTAGTGCACAAATAATTTAGTTCCCGTTTACAACTAAATAGTATCGGTAATTGTTGAGTATAGTTTACGAAAAACAATACGAAAACACTTCCACAAAGAGAGAACCTCAATCATTTACATTCACTTAAATTTATCTGTTGCGACAAAAAGCAACAAAAGTTAAGATAGAGGTAAATAGTGGGAAAAATTAATAATCATGAAGTATAACCAAATCATAATATCATTTTCATCATCTCATCCGTATCTCCGTGGTTTTAGGCGTTCAGCTTGTAAGCAGTATATTCTGGGATTGAATCAAACCGGGAGTGATGCTTTTCTCTCTTTATTTCTCAAAACATCAGGCTGAGTTGGATTTCCCTTTCTTCATTTCAGCCTTGCTTTCGAAGTTATTGGCAGATTAACCATTAGGCCGAGTAGACATTTTCTTCCTTTCTTTAGTCAACCTCCTACTATTGGGTTTTTACTTTATTTTTGTATCCAATAAAAATGATGGACAATGACTAAAAACCACTTACGTCATGCACAAAGAACAGTGAACTGGTGACGTACACTAACAATGATGACGAATTCATTTCCCACTTCTAAAACCCTACCCAGGTCGACGTGTTGCTAACTCGAAATACTAATAAAGGAGTTGAAATCGGACACGTAGTTTTGAAATAATATTGTATGGAGAAATTAATTCCTTTTTGTTTACCTTTTGAATCTTAATGAAGCAAGGGAGCTGAACCCCAGTAGGGCTAGGCTTGTTTTAAGTTTTTATCAAAATCCAGTGAATTAACCATTAAATTGAATTTCTTTGAATTAATTTTCAAAGGGATACTTTGGTTTTTGAAAGATTTTTTATTAAATATTCTCAACAGAACAATTAAATTTTTTAGTTGAAAAACCCCTTGAAAAAGTTTTTCGTTGTTGTAATTGACAAAAATGTAAAATCTACTTTACGAATAAACTATTCTAAAATGATAAAAAAAAAAAAATTCCCGGCAGAATATCTAAACTTGATGAGGAAAAAATGGCTTAAAAATTTCTTTATTTGCTAACATTTCAACTACAGTGTATGTATGTTGAATGGTGCCGATACTAAAAGAAAGTGAATGAAAACAAATAACTTTGAAACCTTGCAATAATGATTAATGAATGAATATTTGTTTTTCCTTTCTTTCTCAAGAAACTCAAGAACCATTTTTTTTTCAGTTTTAATTACTTTAATGAGATAGGGTATTAATGTCAGCTGGATTATTTTTTTGATCATTCGCAACCATTATTTTCGTTTTATTATCCCGTTCTCCCAATGTTGTTATTTAAGATGTAGAATAAAATTAATTTACTGAAATTTCACTTCTTTTTAAAAAATTCGTTTTTAAGCTCTAAACGATAAGGGGAAGACGTATTCGACTAATGGAACTAGTAGGACTGAGGACTGAAATATCTACTCCTTATTATGTTCAGATCAAAATAATTTGTTGCAACGTAAGTCTATGCTAAATTGGTCCCTTAGTTCAGCATTCATCCTTACTTTTTTGAAAATTTAGACAACGATGGGTGAGAAAAGTAACTCATTCATTGATCACCGTTTTGTCCAATTTTCTTATTGATCACCCCGACATGGCATGCTGCCATAAGACATTAGTTGCATGACAATTTCTATTGAATGACTTACCAAACCAGGATTTAAGATTTTTTTTCTCTATTCTTAGTGTATCTACATTTATTACCCTACTGACTTACCTACAGAAGCATCCATGCAACAGAGACGTCGGCGTTTCTTATCCACTGAAATGTCTGAAATGCCTCAAGTGAAAATTTGGGGAATTCAAAAATAACTTTTTGCTGGATTCCTTCTATAACACTTTCACTTTCGCTTTCGCTTTCGCTTTCAACTGATTATCCAGAGAATCAATTGAAAACAGAAAAATCGATGAAACCAAAGAATATTTTCTTTTTGTTCTGTCATTATTAGTTTCTCAGAAAGAGTAATACTAGAGTTGTCATGATTTCCTTTCCTTTTATTCATTTCAGGTTAATGGTAAACTACAGGGGTCACAGTTGAATTGCTCAAGGCAGCCAAGGCAGCTACGTCGGTCTTGGTAATTAGCTCTGGCAACGTATTTGGAGAGGTAAATGTATTCGGTTGAGTCCATATTTTTCTCTGTATTTCTATCATATTTCCATCAATCAGTCAACACAATATCCCCCAAAAGTTCTCGATGGATTTCAATGAAATCATGTGGAAGAGTGCAAAACAGGATAAGAAAGCGTTAAATAAATTTGGGGGCAGATCCAGGAATACATTTCCATTGAGAGTTACTTTTCCACTTATACCCCATACTTTTATGCATGTGCTCATGACTGTCCACACGATATCTCCGAAAGTTCTCAATGAATTTCAGAGAAATTATGTGGTAAATTATATTGTGGATTAGAAAAGAAGTTTCTATTTTGGGGTAGATCAATCTATAATTACCTCTCCTACGTCGTAGTTATGTGTCCACGTCACATAATAATTTTGTGTCTCTCGACACAATATCTCCAAACGTTCTCAATGAATCTCAATGACAATGGGCCATGGAAGAAGTGATTTAATTCGGGGCAGATCCATTCACAATTATTTCCACCGACATAGGTGCTGGTAGATATATACGTTTTCTGAATGCTTTCAAGTTCTCAAACCCACGTCCACCAGGAGGCTGTCTTAATGACACTCTATCACATTCTGTTGGACTTAAACTGTCCAATGTTATGATATACACCCTGTCAGCGAAATTGGAATAGATATATATGTAAATATTCATGCGTACGACCGCAGAGTAGAGAGATGGGTGGTTTAAGAATACTATTTCAAACTCCTGCTCACCAAGAGTGCTGTTTTTTTTTCCACTTTCGGTATATCTATCTGTTTTCTTTTGAAACGAAAATGTTTTTCTAAAATTCAGTAAGAATATGAGTTATCTCCCTTATATTTATCTTATCTATAATTAGAAATGAGCTCTGATGACTTTGAATTACTTCTGATACCAATCTTGCATAGCTCATTACCTCTGCTGTGAAAAAAAAAATGTGCCTCTGCACCAAATATTGGCCTCCTGCAGATTGTAATCTACAATTGCTTCAACTGGCAAGACATGACCAGAAATTACTACTGATGACCTCGAATGACCTCCAAGGTCAACCTCAAATAGCCCATGTTCTCAGCTGTGAAAATTGTACCCCTATGTCAAATTTCACATTCCTGCATGCAAATTAACTTCGGGTTACTTTGGTCCGGAAATCCGGGTCCAGTTTGAAATTATAATGACATTGTAAATAAAACCCAAGAGTAAAACGTTTAAAAAATCGCCTATTTTATGTCCCCCACAATGAAAAGATGTACTTCAATGCAAAATTTAAGCTTCTTCTGGGCAAAATTGTGGCCTACAAAGTAGAATAGACAGACAGATGGATTTTAAGTTTTATATTTACATGTTGATGAAAATGACAATTGGAAGGTGAATAGAAAAAAAACTTAACAGAAAATCAGATGTTATATCTATATTTTTTTATTATCATGTGGTTATGTTTTGATGCATTTTGACAGGTGCCAGCCATCTTTTCCAGAGAAAACTTGTAGTGGTGCAGAGGAAATTGGGAGTTGTTTACATCTTTGAGGTTGAGAAAAGAAATGTGTAAACAGCACTGCTGCAAGTTTTCCCTGAAAAAGACGGCTGACATCCGTTGAAATGCATCGAAACATAATGAAAAATTTTAAGAGGTAACATGTACACTGTAGACACATTATAACACGGAAGTCAGGGGCCATAATTCTCCACTACATCATTAGTAAGTCCATGACATAACAAGGTTTCCATTTTTACGAACCTCAATCAAAGTCAACCCCCCTCTAACTTCTTCTAGAACAACCCTTGTAATGCATGTAGAAATGAAGACAAAACTATGGATGTCGGAGGAAGATGAGCTAGCCCAGCACAATGACAAATAAATGTAACTAAATTTTAAAATCATGACACCTCACCAGAAGGTTGAATTTTAACAAACCTTACAAGAGTAGGAGTTTGACAACTGGTCTAAAGCAGTGATTCCTAAAATGAGCTCTACTGCCCCCTTTGGGAGGATGGGGGCAATAAGGCGCATTTGAAAACAAGAGATGGTGAGAGTGGCCTGGGGCAAAAATTACAAACTGATACCTCCAACAAAAATTATGCGTTTGAAAAGCTGGTTTTAATCATTTTTATATCAATTAATCAAGTACTTGTCAGTATTTGGTACAGACATAAGATAGATGATCAAATCTAAAAAAATATTCTATTAAAATTCAATTTATCATTTTTAACCAACTTTACAATGGGACATTTATGAAATATGCTTTCTAAAAGGGGAGGTAGTCTGAAAAGTTTAGGAAACACTGATCTCAATTATATTTTAATAATACACTGATTTACTCAGACTAATATCCTGATATTAGTAATTATATTCACATTTCAGCCATTGTATACTCGGCATTCTTTTTACAGGACACATGGCCAAGTGGATAGAAGTATTGGTGATGCATATCTAGTAATCTACCTGGCAGTTATGAGTTCAATCTCTGGGTCGGATAGGGCAGAAAACTTATATACTTTGATTCATTGGAAGAGGCAGACAAGTGATATCACAAGGATGTATTTACAAGGAAGAATTAACATACGAGATTATCTCTGGCATAGATTTCAGAAGAGAACAATTTAGATTGAATAAAGGGTTTGGTTTAAAATTCTCAAAAGAGTACTCACTACAAAAAAAGACTGATGACCAAAACGTTGTAACTATAACAACCAAGATGAGGACATTAGTCCGAATAAATCAGTGTATAATCTTACTATAATTCACCAAACGACTATCCATCTGTAAGTGATCACATAATTTGAAGATGGCCACTAAATTCAATAAATACACACTTCAGATCCATATATTGGGCCCAAAGTATCCCTTTAGACTTTCTAGAGAAACTAGCTGAAAATCCTGCCTGTAAATCATGAAATTATTGCAAAATTTTCATCGAGAGGTAAAAATCTTACTACTAATGATGTTCAACACTTAAGCAAAATATTGGGTACCAAAACGAGTTATGCATATCAACTATTAATCACCAAACTGTCCTCAGCTCAATAGTCAGTTTCTATCATTTATTTCACTCCTTATTCTCATTTCCAGCCTTTTTTCTTTTTTTTTTTCTCATTCTCCTCTTCTTATCTTCTTCTTTTATATCATCTTTTCTTATTATTACATAACCAAAACTGTCACAAAATCTGTCAACATAGGTTTGTTCAATTTTCAAGTTGGTCTGATTGGCTGGCTGGCTGGCTGGCTATCTGTGTATATATGTATATGTCAGACATACAGGCTGCACCTATGGAGCAAGAGGGCTGAAATTTTCAGTATTTACTCCTTATCATGACTAGAAAAAAAAATTTTTTTTCTTTCGAACATCTCCCATAATCGGTTTTTGGTGATGTGTTCAATTAATAATGTAAGTTTATACTAAGTTGGCCCCTTAATTAGGGTCTGGCAGTATTCACAATAGTTTTTGGAAAATTTGAACTTTCTAGTGATCACTGCAAAATGCAAGAGAAGTAATTTATCCATTGATCAGCCCTTTTTCCAATTTTTTAATTGATCATCCCAACACAGTATGCTACCAAGAGACATTGGTCACATTACAGTTTCTATTGAGGGACTAACCAGATCTGTACTCTTCTATTTTTTGTTCTTGTTTCCCTTTCTCATTTTCCCTTTCAATTCTTTTGTTCTCTTTTCCTTCTCCTTCATATGATTCATTTTCTCTTTCCTCGAATCCATTCAATTCTTGACCTTTTTTCTACCTCTCGACCCTTTTTATTGATTTTCTTTCTCTCTTCTCTTTCTCTTTCCCTTACTTCATATCTTTTTGTCCCCCCCCAACTTATTCTATCGAGGAACGTGTACAGCACACCCAGTCTACATTACAATCAATAAAAGATTTGACTCTAAGGACTTACTAAGTAGAAACATTTGTGATGGAAAAAAAAGTATGGTGTACAATTTAGCTCAATCAGCAATGATATGGGTTTGCGATACCATAACCATGCTCTGCCAGTATGGAGTACGATTTAGCTCAATGGTTCTGCAATACCATAACCATGCTCTGCCTATATGGAGTACGATTTAGCTCAATGGTTCTGCAATACCATAACCATGCTATGCCAGTATGGAGTACGATTTAGCTCAATGGTTCTGCAATACCATAACCATGCTATGCCAGTATGGAGTACGATTTAGCTCAATGGTTCTGCAATACCATAACCATGCTCTGCCAGTATGGAGTACGATTTAGCTCAATGGTTCTGCAATACCATAACCATGCTCTGCCAGTATGGAGTACGATTTAGCTCAATGGTTCTGCGATACCATAACCATGCTCTGCCAGTATGGAGTACGATTTAGCTCAATGGTTCTGCGATACCATAACCATGCTATGCCAGTATGGAGTACGATTTAGCTCAATGGTTCTGCGATACCATAACCATGCTCTGCCAGTATGGAGTACGATTTAGCTCAATGGTTCTGCGATACCATAACCATGCTCTGCCAGTATGGAGTACGATTTAGTTCAATGGTTCTGCAATACCATAACCATGCTCTGCCAGTATGGAGTACGATTTAGCTCAATGGTTCTGCAATACCATAACCATGCTATGCCAGTATGGAGTACGATTTAGCTCAATGGTTCTGCAATACCATAACCATGCTATGCCAGTATGGAGTACGATTTAGCTCAATGGTTCTGCAATACCATAACCATGCTATGCCAGTATGGAGTACGATTTAGCTCAATGGTTCTGCAATACCATTACCATGCTCTGCCAGTATGGAGTACGATTTAGCTCAATGGTTCTGCGATACCATAACCATGCTCTGCCAGTATGGAGTACGATTTAGCTCAATGGTTCTGCGATACCATAACCATGCTATGCCAGTATGGAGTACGATTTAGCTCAATGGTTCTGCGATACCATAACCATGCTCTGCCAGTATGGAGTACGATTTAGCTCAATGGTTCTGCGATACCATAACCATGCTCTGCCAGTATGGAGTACGATTTAGTTCAATGGTTCTGCAATACCATAACCATGCTCTGCCAGTATGGAGTACGATTTAGCTCAATGGTTCTGCAATACCATAACCATGCTATGCCAGTATGGAGTACGATTTAGCTCAATGGTTCTGCAATACCATAACCATGCTCTGCCAGTATGGAGTACGATTTAGCTCAATGGTTCTGCAATACCATTACCATGCTCTGCCAGTATGGA
This sequence comes from Thysanoteuthis rhombus, assembly GCA_963457665.1. Lineage (NCBI taxonomy): Eukaryota > Metazoa > Mollusca > Cephalopoda > Oegopsida > Thysanoteuthidae > Thysanoteuthis > Thysanoteuthis major. The sequence goes on along the minus strand of OY735212.1, from coordinate 5,737,686 downwards.
GTACGATTTAGCTCAATGGTTCTGCGATACCATAACCATGCTATGCCAGTATGGAGTACGATTTAGCTCAATGGTTCTGCGATACCATAACCATGCTCTGCCAGTATGGAGTACGATTTAGCTCAATGGTTCTGCGATACCATAACCATGCTCTGCCAGTATGGAGTACGATTTAGCTCAATGGTTCTGCAATACCATAACCATGCTATGACAGTATGGAGTACGATTTAGCTCAATGGTTCTGCGATACCATAACCATGCTCTGCCAGTATGGAGTACGATTTAGCTCAATGGTTCTGCGATACCATAACCATTCTATGTGCTCAAGAGAGGATCAAACTTAGCATCACATGAAGAGATCACAAGACAGAACAGTATATTTGACTTTTATATAATTATATAAAAAAAAAACTGAGTCAGAGATATCATAAAATTCACTAGAAAACTCATATGGCAATGGGCAGGCAATATTGCAAGTATGTCAGACAACCACTGGACATCACAACTCACAACATGGACCCCCTAAGATCATATGCAAAATTTTGGTTGGCAGAAAGTAAGATAACATGATCTCCAAAATAGGTTCTGGTTACATTGGCACCACAATGTCCATGATCAAAAGGTCTGGCAATTCTTGGAAGAGGTCAGTGTCTAACTAAGGATATTGAAAGGCTGATGATGATGTTTTAGCTTCCTTCGCCTCATAGTAGCAGCTAGCAAAACAAGCTGGCAAGCAACAAGGTAAAACTGATTTCCAATAAGTGTTTTAAAAAAATATGAAAAGAACAGGAGGTTTTTGATGGAAGTGAAAAAACAAATTAAATTTGTCTACATATTGATGCATTTTGTTCATAGATTCAGAAAAAAAATTGTTTGTGCACAAATGGGGTTTTGCCCTTAAAGTTTATTCAATAAAAAATGCATCAAAGTTTGTATGCTCAAATTTTGTTCAACATGGGAAATAGAAAAAGGTGATTCTGGTGAACTTATTGGATGCATCTTTCAAAGTTCACCAAGGAGCAAAATGTTCTGTTTTATTTGTGATGATGTATTGGTGTGAGTTTATGTCATGGCTACTAACATATCTGGTTAGTCACTCAATAGAATCGGACCTGCATCTTTTGGCAGCATGCTGTGTTGGGGCTGACCAATTAAAAAATTGGAAAAATGGTAATCAATGAAAGAGTTTCTCCTCTCACATTTTGTTGAACCCTGATCACTGAAAAAGTCCGTATTTTCAAAAAACAAGTGTTAATATTGCTAGTCACAATTTAAAGGATCAATTTAGCATAAACTTACATTGTTGACAGTTAGGGTTGATGGTTTTTAACAAGGTCCAGAATTATCTTATTTCTTATCTATAATTTCTGACAGGCTCCAGATATGATTATTTTTCAAGTTAGGTCCCCTTATTTTTATTGACTGAAAAATATTACTTGGTTTGTGCTGATTGGTTCGGAGAAACTACTTTTATGGTCGAAGTCTAAAAGATTTTTGCTGTTTTGATCTCACCTTCGTTTACATAAGTGATTTTTGATCATTTGCAGAATCAAAGTGTTAGTGTACACTTTGGATGCTATAAATGTTTTCAAGAATGATTTGTTCAGCTGGAGATAAGGCAAGAAATAGAGAAGTTGAACACATGAAACTAAGAAGGAATGAAGGAAGGAAATGTGATCAGAACTACCAGGCCAGACATCTCCTTCTGATCAGCTATTAGAAACCATCAACTAAAACTGTCAACATAGCTTTCTTTGGTTTTTAAGCTTGTCTGGCTGGCTATACAGACCGCACCAACTAGAGGGCTGAAAATTTCAATATTTACTGTATATCATGTTTATAAAAACTTTTTTTTTATTAAATTACCCTGCTAAGTAGGTTTTTAGTGTGTGTATGGGGAATTTGCAATGTAAGTTAATGCTGAATAGGTCCCTTAGTTCAACTACAACAACATTCACGCTTTTATTTTGAAAATTCCAACTGTTTTACAGATCACTGCACAAGAAAAGATGAGAGAAGTAACTTATCTATTGATCACCCCTTTTTTCTAAGTTCTTTTATTGATCATACCCAACACGGCATACTGCCAGAAGATGTGGCTCACATGATGGTTTCTATTCAGTAACTAACCGGACATATCTGTAGATGTCTGCCACTCGGCTATTATCTGATTACAGAAGAGTCCCCCCATGGTAGGTATCTCTTTTAATTCTAGTCCGTGTCAATTTAAATTACCACTCTGCTCAGAAAAGTGAATTGTTGAGATTGGGGTTGCTCTAACGGACTAAGGAAAATGAAAGAGAATCAGTAAATGTAAGAAATTGTGTTTGGGGTGTTTGTGAGGAAGAATGGCCAGTTAATAAATGGCTTTGAGGAACGTCCTACTGCTGTCCAAGCTGTGATTTGTCACTGCTATACAAAGGTCATTAAGTATATCTTGCTGGGCTTAAGTAATCAAATAATCCTGCATCACCTCTAAAGCACTTACTGCCTTCATTTCCCACATTGAATGACTGTTTGATTCTTTGCAGACAATGGAAGCTTTACAAGCATATTATTTATTCAAAAGAATCATAGTTTATATATAGTACATGCTTGTTTAGGTATTTATCATAAATAGATTTATCATCATAATCCTTTGGTATTCTTTTGACGTGACCTCCTGTTGTAGTGATACTACTAAAGGATTTCTAAAAAAAATATTCTTCAGCAAAAAAAAATGTATGTGAAATTGATATGTTTAAATGTTAAAAAAATTCAGATAATATCATCAAAAACAAAATTGAAAAGGATCAAATTTAATTATCCCAAGAAAAAAGATTCCAGTTTTCAACAATATCAATGTACTCTTAAATCCATGGACTGCTTTTAACCACTTGTAATTGACAATGGAACTCCTCAATGAATAGAGATAAAAATAATGGAACTCTTCTGTGAATTAGATAGAAAAAACTATCTCCAAATGGCCAGAGAATAAAATTTTACCCAGGGGTTATTTCCCTTGATCATGACATCCAAACTTTTTTTTAAATGAATTTAAGAGTTAATACTAAGTATTTTGCAAATAGCAGTTCAATTTTCTACATTTGGAGGATGTTGAAACAAAACTGATCTTAGTAAAATTCTCTCATTTGCTTGAAATTGATTTTTGTTGTTAACATTGTTTTTATTTGATGTATAAGTTTCTCTATTTTCTGTTTTCACTGAATTTCCCAAATAATCAGATTGTTATCCAGATCTTTCTTATTGATTTTTGAAATATAAGAACAGTCAAATACACACTGATTGAACAAACATACATGCATAAATACATAGATACTATCAAATTGATAGAAGTATCATTGTAGAAACACTGGAATGAATAAGGATCATTTAACAGAAGCGGAATAGATAGTCGGGGTTTCACTTTTGAAAAAATTTTTGGCTTTCTTTCAGGGTCAGAGATTGTTTTCATATCACCTGTAGATTTTTTCTAATTGGTATAGAACATGAGATGGTCTGAAACATTTGAGTTGTTGAGGAATCATTGCTTTATGGAGGTTATATATAAATGAAGTCATACTCTAAAGAATTCGAATAACTGCCTTGCGAGAAAGACCACATACTGAAGCCAAACATTTTGTTTCTCTACACAGATAAGGTGTGTGTATTCAAAACTTCAAGTAAAAATCACTGTGTTGGCCTTCTATATCCACTGACAGTGTTGTCAATGTAGTGCTTTTTGCCCCAAATTTAGTGCATTTCCTGTTTTGGCAGAGTGAAAATCATTAATTTATCACAGAAGTGCTTAAACACTTTGGCCATTTTTTTGACTCTGCTTTTTTTTTTATTTCGGCGCTTCTTGGCAGTCAAACTAGCATGGACAAATCATTTGAGTTGGCTACTATTTACAGATATCTTGAATTCTATGTAAGTCGTCAGGATATCTGAGGAAAATGTCAATGAACGGAACTTTTTTCCATTAATCTTTTTCTCCTTTCCCCTAAGGAATATATTTGAAGGTGCAACAGCTTATGGATTGAGAGGGTTAAGTCATTGATGGTAATATGTAAATATGTAAATATTAGTACTATTTTTAAATAATGGAATGTTTTATACTTTGTTAATATATTATAGTTATTTTGGTGGTATTATTTGATAAAAACAAACATTAAAGAATGTATTAGTTTAATCCCAATTTTTGAATGATTGACAATGCTTGCCATTTTTCATTGCCTAACCTTGAATATCACCTGCACCCACCCTGAAATTATCATAGCTCAGTGATAACTCAATTGACTTCTTTGATCCTAACACCTGCATTATAACAAAGGTTGCCTGTACTACTAACATAACAACTCCCCGAAATTTTATTGGATTGATATATTCTAGGTAAGAGGATGAAAACAGAAACACACACTGAATCTGAAGACCAAATACAACAGGTCTGGTTAGTCCCTCAGTAGAAACCATCACATGACAAATGCTTTTTGGCAGCATGCCATGTTGTGGGTGATCAATAGAAAAATCGGAAAAAGATATGATCAATGAATAAGTTTTGATCACTAAAAAATCTGAATTTTTTTAAAAAAAAGCTCAATTGCTGCCAGACACAAGATGAGTGACCAATATAAGAAAAACACATTGCAAATTGAACCCCCAACTCAAAGCCTTTTGGGGAAGGATTTTCAAACCAAAACAAAGTTTTTTCTAGACATATTTTCGGTCAATAAAATTTAGATGTTATCACATCCATCTATCTAGCTCCATTGGTGTAGCCTGTAATCATGATAGATAAACAGCCAGCTAGAAAACTTAAAAACTGAAGAAATCATTGATGACAGTGTTGATTGGCAGTTTCTAATGCACACTTATAAGATGCTAAAATCTGGATTAGTAGTAACCAAATTAGCTTCACAGGCAATAATTATTGTAATGAGTTCAATCTCAGTGAGTGTCGTATGTTTGTGGCTCTTGTGCTATATGAAAATATTAATAATACATATGCGGAAATGCTGCATATAGATTTTATAAGTATTGAAATGTACTGGAGACATGAAGAGTAAAATTCTTGACTAGAATTTAGACATTTGATTTAACCCTTAAATTCGTAGTAAAAAATTCAAATCTTAAATAAATGGGAATAATTTCTGATCACAGTTACCTCTCTTGCACTGTTGGATAAATTTTTTAATTTCTTTTTATTCATTTCCCAATAGAGTTCCATTATTAAAAATTCTATCCATTGAAGATTCCTCTATGTCTAGGAATGGTTTCAAGTGGTTCATGAATTTATGAGTTAAGGAACAGCTGATTGAAAAGCTATTCAGAATAGTCATTACACCGAATTCTGAATATAAATGGGCACTTCTACACAAGAAGCTAAAGAATTACTTCTAAAAATAAAAAGGGACAAAAATAATGAAATTCTTTTGAGAGAACAAAATTGATAAAAATTAATGATGACACCCTTTTCTCAATGGAGAATAAAGATGAAAGAACAAAATCAGTTTTTATAATTCCCTTTTCTCAATGCAATAATTCTGATCCTTTTTTTTTATCTGGTAAAGGTAGTGATCGAAGGAGATTGGAGAGTTAGATTATGTTTCATGTCGTTTTATCTTCTCATTCAGATATAATAATTTTTTCAATTCTTCATTCTTCATCCCTTAAGGACAATTTGATGCATTAATTCCAATGCAATGCTAAAGAAAGCAGTAATTTACCTTGTTACATCATTTAAGATGACTCTGCTAAAAGTCTGCGCTGACAATTACTTTTGGTTAAGCTGAAAAGGTTCAAAGAGGATTTGGGTTAAGCTCAGTGGCCTCTCAGAATTGAGCCGTGATTGCTCTGGCAATTGATCACTCCTAAATGCTTAGTCAGTCAGGATCATTTCTGATTGGTTGATCAATGAGGAGGAGGAAGGAGATCTGCATCCAGATTACAAGAGATCACTTACTATTATTGATCTTTATCTTTCTTTTTTTCTTCCACTCTCTCTTTCTTTCTCATGTGCTTATCTGAGGATTAAGAGAAATAAGGGAGGTAATTCAGAACGATTCCTGTAATTCTATTCTTATTTAGTTCATTCCATTTTTTTTGTCAATTTTCTGAGTTTTTTTTACTTGTACTATTAATAGGTAAATTCATACATAACTCACATGTAAGTATATAAGTATAGATTTCTGTGCATGTGTGCAAGAGAAGAGAGACAGAGAGAAGAGAGACAGAGGGTTTTGAGTAATGTTCAATATTGTTCAAAAAAAGACCTTAAGTATTGAAGGTGGTTTGTTCGAAGAAGTTAAGAAATACATTCACCTAGATCAGACTATTAAGTTAGAGAAAGACCACGGAAATGAAATAAGATGGCACAAAATGATAGTTTGGAAAGCATTTGATATAAATAGAGACATATTGAAAAGCTAATTGCCAATATGCTTAATCCAGGAAATATACAATCAATGCTTAATACCAGCTATGATTCACAGGTACAAAATCTGGAAACTTACAAAACCATTCCAAAACCTACAAAAAAATCTCACAGACGGCAATAGAAAGAGCAATGCCAGGAATAAATCTCAGCGATTTTGGTGAGGACCAAGATGAATGATATTGTACATAATTAAGCAACGAAAATGGAGATGGAAATGGCACTTAGCAAGAAGAAGCGACAACAGATGGAGGAAAAAACTAACTGACTGGTGCCCGTGTAACAGTAAACACAGTAGGAAAAGACCAGACACAAGATGGAAGGATGAGATCATACAGTTTGCAGGTAAGACATGGTAAGACTTAGCGCAAACACAGATGGAAAGGCCTTTGTCCAGCAGTATACTTATAACAGCCGATTATGATGATAATAATGATCATGACACAAATAATTTGAGGGCAACACCTTTATACAACAACCTATATGCATGGACATATACATATATATATATATATGACAATATACGTACATATCTATGTTTGTTTGTGTGTGGGTAAAGAAAGAGGAAAGGGGGTGAAGAAACATATATACATCTATGCTTATCATCATACTCAAATGTATATAATTTACTTACTTATGATGCTCCTCTAAGATACACAATAACCATGTATAGAAAAGATCAGAGACGTGTGTACATGAATATGTAAATAATAGCTGTTTCAAATTAAATATACTTATTTAAACAAACACATCTGGCGTCAATACACATATTGTACATGCCAGCATTTAAGTCAACACTTGAAGCCTGAGAAAATCTCTTCAAAACAAGGGGTCAACTTATGTGCTGAGTTTAAATTGTGAACCTTTATCCCAGAATTGGACACAAGTGGAACAGACTCCTAACACTTGCATGCACTACTTACCGTAACTTCCATAACCTGCCATGAATATTTCCAACTGAAATTCATGTTTGCTCAAATTCATCATAGAAACGGTACCATATAAAAACGAATCACCGTATAGATGATAATAGAATAGAAATGATGATAACGGATGATAATAGAATAGAAATGATGATGAGAAATGATGATAGAATAGAAATGATGATGATAGATGATAATAGAATAGAAATAATGATGATAGATGATGATAGAATAGAAATGATGATTATAGATGATAATAGAATAGAAATGATGATGACAGATGATAATAGAATAGAAATGATGATGAGAGATGATAATATAATAGAAATGATGATGATAGATGATAATAGAATAGAAATGATGATGATAGATGATAATAAAATAGGAATGATTATGATAGATGATAATAGAATAGAAATGATTATGATAGATGATAATAGAATAGAAATGATGATGACAGATGATAATAGAATAGAAATGATGATGAGAGATGATAATAGAATAGAAATGATGATGATAGATGATAATATAATAGAAATGATGATGATAGATGATAATATAATAGAAACGATGATGATAGATGATAATAGAATAGAAATAATGATGATAGATGATAATATAATAGAAATGATGATGATGGATGATAATAGAATAGAAATGATGATGATAGATGATAATATAATAGAAATGATGATGATAGATGATAATAGAATAGAAATGATGATGATAGATTATAATAGAATAGAAACGATGATGATAGATGATAATAGAATAGAAATAATGATGATAGATGATAATAGAATTGAAATGATGATGATAGATGATAATAGAATTGAAATGATGATGATAGATGATAATAGAATAGAAATAATGATGATAGATGATAATAGAATTGAAATGATGATGATAGATGATAATAGAATAGAAATGATGATGATAGATGATAATAGAATAGAAATAATGATGATAGATGATAATAGAATTGAAATGATGATAGATGATAATAGAATAGAAATGATGATGATAGATGATAATAGAATAGAAATAATGATGATAGATGATAATAGAATGGAAATGATGATCACTATACGCCATTTTGAACAGCCGATGGACTGGAAACACTGAATTACTGAACTTTGTAGTTATGGAAGTAGTGCTGCTTTATTTAGCAATCAAGATGTCAGTTCTGAATACACCCAAGTGGCAATTTTTTTTAATAAGAACTGGATTTTCTTGAAGTGTTTTCACATCTGTCTTGGCAGGTTGACTTGTACGACAAGTATAAGATTTAAACCAGAATTAACACCTCAATGTTTCGGGCTCCATTTATATGCTCCGTCGATTTAGAGGTTAGTATATATGGTATGAGAGTCAATATACATAAACACTCACGTATGAACATGTATGTAGTAATTTTAAATGAAACAATATTGAAACGTTCATTTCAAGTAATGATATTCATAGAGTTTTATAGACAATGTTCTCCTCTTTTTGTGACATTTTGGTCGATTCATTTTACGGCCTTCTTTAAAATCCAATGTTCAATGCTAGTCAACAGAATGCTTTTTCTTTGACAGAGTAATCAGTAAGATTTCTGTTCAGCTCATAACATTTATTTAAACTTTCTATATACAAACGTTAACAACAGTAACAACAACAATGATAATCAAGGGACATTAACTCTGCTCATTAAACTATAATCTTTGATTTGTCCAAAAAACTTTTTTGATTTTGATGACCTTTCTTGAAACTATAGACAGTATGAATAACGATGTCTTGCGATATCATTGTTACTTGAGATAAACTAACATTTCAATATGGTTTCATTTGAAATTGCTTCTGTGACAAAGCCGAAAGGCGAAACATGTTTGTAAAATAAATTTTATCTAGATACAACTATTTTCCATATTGTCGACTTGATATAGATTTCCTTATTATTAATTTCTCACAACTACTTACCTTTATTTTAATCGTTGTTGCTTTTTAACACAACTAAACTCCGGCTGGGTTCCCCTTAGCAATAAGCAAATAAATTTTAAATGAATTATTATTGGATAAATCAAATCCACAGACTCATCACACATACATATTCAGATATATGTGATGTACTTCAATTAGTCTATCTTTATGATGACAAAAAACATTAATTTCTGATAAATTATTTTTCAACATAATCTTCTTCCTTGTCAATGCACCAAATCCAATGCTTCTCCATAAATCATATATATATATATATATATATATATATATACATATTTCATAGTGAAAATTGCAGATCTAAGTTCAGCAAAATACAGTGTCAGGCTACAGACTTATTGATCTTACTACTACAACTACATGCACACACACTCATATACACATGAATACATGCACACACACACATACACACACACACACACAGAGGAATACATGCACACACACACATATATGCATGCATGCATATGCACACACATATTGGTGCATCAGTAAGTCTGGAGCCTAATGATGAAAATTTATTTTGTTAGACGAACTGAATGGAAAAAGCAAGAAAGTTGGTTTTCACTGGAGCTTCAGCAAAATGAATGTCATGGACAACAAACTTGTTGAGGACAAAGACAAAATGATCAAAATTGAAATAGAAAATGCAGAGCTAGTAAAAAGTGAACCACTCCATCTACTTAGGACGTTGAATCTTCATGATATCCTCAAAAGAAGAAAAAATCAAAGAATCACTCTAGGATGGCAAGTATTCGGTTGAGCAAACTTCAAGAACTAGAAAATCCCATTAGTCCTAGTACAAGGTTATACAACCAATACATCCTTCCAATAGTCACCTATGGAGCTGAAACATGAAATCTAATTAAAAGATTGACTTGCAACGCTGGTGAGGTCTGTCAAATCTTGAAGCAGGTCTATGGCCAATGACTGACGATAAAAGGCTGATGATTTTATTTTATACAATTTTTATTTTTTACAATATTTTTTCAAAATAATCTCCTCTTCTTGTCAATGCACTTGATTCAGTAGTATTGAAAAAATGTCCTGAGCATTACCATTGACTATGAACTTAAATGATTTTTATAAGTAAATATTTGTATAATACATATATATATATATATATATATATGTACCATCATCAGCTACAGCCATTATAAGTCCTCTGCAGGACAAAAGCCTTTCCCATCTCCATCCATGACAACTTTGATTGTGCTAATTTCCGCCATAACTTACTGGCAAACTTCTCTACTTTGTCTCTTCTTGTGTCTGGTCTTTTCCTACAATGTTTACTATCCCATGGCCTTTTGCTCCATCTGCTGTTTCTTTTTTCACTATGTGTGCTGCCCATCTCCATTTTTGTTGCTTATTTACTCATGCAATGCCCTTCAGCCCAATCCTCATCCAGATCAACGTTGATCTTTTTCTCACATTAAGAGTTGGTTCTCAAGTGGTTTTGTGAGTTTCAAAGTTTCAAACCTGTCATAACTGGTATTATGCATTGATTGTATATTCTATGTTTTAAGCTCATTGGCAATTTAATTCACAGAGCTGAAACACCAAATACTTATATATATATATACATATATATATATATATATATGTGTGTGTGTGTGTGTGTGTACATGAATGACTATCATTCTGTTTTTTTTTTCTATCATAGCATCACATATAATTAACAAGATAGTTTTGCTATATGCAGACCACATAACCAACCATGATATATAAATATCTTTCATACGATTTACTTATTCTTTCAAGAATGCAAAATATGTGAATTACTTTAAATTATCTATCCTTGAATTATGTGTATATTCTCAGAGAGTTTGCATGTATCTACAACTCTATATGAGTTGCATAAAACACATATGTGCAATTGTTAAAATGGTTACTATTTAGAATTAACTGTGTTTTATTGGATTTCTTTCTTAACTCAACATATTTCTTCCATTTTAAGCTCTTGAAATATCCATTATTAATTATTACAGAGAAGTGAACAATATATTCCTGGTTTATCCATTTTTTATATCAAAGTCTGGTTAATCACTCAATGAAAACTATCGAGTGATCAATGTCTTTCGCCATCATCCCAAGTTAGGGGTGAACAATCAAAATTTGAAAAATGGTTCGATCAATGAATAAGTTACTTCTTTTGCCATTTATTGAACCAAAATCACTTAAAAAGTCTGAATTTTAAAAAAAGAAAAAACAATTGTGAATTCTTTCAGACACAAACTAAGGGACAAATTTAGCATAAATTTGTATTGCAAATTTCATGAAACAAAACATTTTTGCTCAACATAATAAGAAGTAAATGTTTAAATTTTCAGCCCTTTAGCTTCATTGGTGTAACTCGTACATGCGATACATAAATAGCCAGCCAGACTACCTTAAAAAGCTGCAGAAACCCATATTGATAGTTTTTGTGACAGTATTGGTTGACGACTTCTAACTGAAAAGGGAATCCTGATTTATCCATTCCTTATAACAATATAGATGAGACCTTCAATCAAAACTGTCAGCATCAATATAGTCAACACAGGTTTCTTCAGTTTTTGGTCTGGCTGGCTAAGTATCTATGTGTGATGTATATAGGTTGTGGCAATTGAGCAAAAGGGCTGAAACTTTCCCACCTTATCTCTATGAAAAATCTTTTTGTTTTTTGAAAATTCACCTCAAATAGGTTTCTTAATGGAGGTGGGGGAAATTTTCATTGTAAGTTTATGCTAAATCAGTCCCCCTGTTTATGCATGGTAGTGTTCATATTTTTTGAATTTAGATTTTTTTCCTGTGATCACTGTCCTACAATAGGCAAGAGAAGTAACTTATTCATTGATCTCACTTTTTTCTGATTTTACAATCAATAACCCCCAATATAGCATGCTGCCAAAAGATATTGGTTACATGGCAGTTTCTATTGAATGACTAACCAACCCTGTATACAACTTATTTTCAGTAAAACCATTGCGTAGAAATGACAGTAAGTTCTATTTTAGATAATGTGACTGGAAAGGTTTCAAATTTGATTGAAATCCATTATCTCTCAAATAGCAGAAGATGATTTTTGGAAAAACTCGGCTGTAAACTTCAGCCAACACCACCTGGTGGTAACTTTACAAAATTCATTCCAGGTTTATTCAATCTGAAAATTTCTTCTTTGCCATTTGATCAGTACAATGACATTGGATATAATTGATTAGAATTAAGTCTGAAATCTTGGGGCGTTAAAATGGAAGAATAAAGAAGAAAAGATAAGAAGAACGAGAACCATAGATTCAACGATGCATCAACCATCTATAGTAGTAGTATCAGGAGGGAGAGAAAAATGAGGATGGTTCATCCAAAGGTCCATGTTTCACATCAATCCAATTTGATACAGGTAAGAAAATTGATATTTACCGTTACTGGTTGTGATAATGATAGCAGTAGGAGGAGAGGGAGTAGGGGGAGGGGGAGAAAGATGAGAATGGTTTACCTGAAGGTTTGGAACAAGTCCCATATCAATCCAACATAATACGACTGAGAAAATCAATATTTAACATATTCAGGACAGACAAATTGACCAACCAACCAAAAAGTCTCATATAGAGATGCATAGGCAAATCTAAAAAGTAATAAGAACAACTCACCATCACAGTCAATAACTGAACAACCGTACCGTCAAAAATCAAAGTAATGCCCAAAAAATTCCATCAAAGAATAGATATGGTCATAACAAATTCTACTTATGACATCATTGGTATTTTCCAAAGAAAAACATACATGACAGAATGAAAAATTTATAAATCATACCTGTCACAATATGAACCCCAAAAGGTCAAAAAGGCTTTTTTGACAAAAATAGGGTATTGTGAGATACTGTAACCAATTTTCTAGTTTGCAGACAAAATGGTATGTCCAGGAGCAATGAAACATGGAAACACATACACAAACATACACACATGTAAAAAAAATATCAACTTTTGCCAACTTTGGTGGCTAGGGTTGTTCAACATGAACAGCACTAACCCAACATTCCTCAAGGATTTGCAAGCATAACCCAACTCTTATCCTTTATGAAAACAAAAACATTGCAAGTCAGTTGAATACTTCTAAACTGTACAAATGACAGAAAGTAAGGGTCCAGTTTAGCATTGAAGTTATATTGTAAATACAACCCTACCTCTAAATCCTTAAAAAAATGATATGAAATGCAAAGTATTAAGATGTACCAACTAACGTTAGGATAGCGTCATTATATTAGAAACTGTACAAGAAATAGTTCCAAATAAGAGCAGAATAAGTATAAATATATAAATGACAGGTCTGGTTAGTTACTCGATAGAAACTATCACTTGACCAATATCTTTCAGGGTTGATCATTGGAATATTAGAAATCAATGAATAAGTTACTTGGATCTTTATTGGGCAGTGATCACTGAAAAAGTCTGAATTTAGAAAAAAAACAAGCATGGACACTGCTAGACAAAAACTAAGGGATCAATTTAGCACAAACTTACATTGCAAATTGAACCCATCCCTAAAAAAACTATTAGGAGGGTGAATTTTCAAAAAACAAAAAAACATTTCTTTTCTGGACATGATATGGAGTAAATGCTTGAAATCTTCAGGCCTCAAGCTCCATTGATATGGCCAAAATGTATGATACATAGATAGATAGACAGCCAGACAGACAGGCAGACCCACTGAAAATCTGAAGAAACCTATGGTGATAGTTTTGATGACAGTTTTTATTGACTTTTCTAATAAGAACTATAGTGTGATTACATATACACAATTATACTAATAACAATTTAAAGACAAGCAGTATTTGTTCCTTTCATTGGTGATCGATACATTTTGCTGATTTTGTCACCAGTTGATCTTCTCCTGTTTAGAATGGGAAGTACTAACAAGGCTAATGAGAATAACAAACTAATTAGGTTTGATTCTCATCAGCCTTGTTAGCACTTGTCGTAATAATCATATCAACTCATAATGAGTCATGTGACAAGCAACAAGCAATCAGCTCAACCACCAGAAACCTTATACAAATCAATAAACAATATTAGATGATACTCAACTGGTTTTCCAATATGATTGATAAACTCGCCATTCAGTCAGTCACTGAATAGAAACTATCATGTGACCAACACCTTTTGGCAGTATGCTATGTTTGGGGTGATCAACTAATAAAATTGGAAAAACGGGTGATCAATGAATAAGTTACTTCTCTCACCTTATGGTGATTAGTGATCACTAGAAAAAGTTTGAATTTGAAAAAAAAAAACAAGTATGAATGCATAAACTAAGGACCAATTTAGCATAAACATATATTGCAAATTAAACCCACTACTAAAAACTTAAGGGTGGAATTTTCAACCCCAAAAAACCCTAACAACTGGTTAGCTCAATACATATATACATAGACAGCCAATCAGGCTCAATTACTTGTAATCTGTTAACTATGTCGACGACTTTAGCAGACAATTTTTAATAAATTTGTTGAGATTCAGAAAGAATATTTCAACAAGGATCTCATACATACAATAAATCAAATTTGGATTCTCTTGATCCAGTTTTTCTAATCCAGAATGTTATGTAGCAGGCAAATCAAGCCAAAAAAGCTCTGTCTCTTCTTATAACAGTCTGATTTGGAAAACCCGCAAATATAAGTGGAATACAATGCTGTTATTACTTCTCTTCATGCTACGAAAGTCACAAGAAATTAAACTTACTGAATATGCTGGACTATAAAAGATTTGAAACATTTGAAACATTTATTACAGCGTAAAGGAAAGTATACAATTTGTATATAAAAGCACACATTACATAATTGTGATTACATAATATCTGAGTCATTAAACATTAGCATTAGCAGTGGTGTAATAAACATGATTCTTTTCAAATTCATTGACATTGGTGGTATAATAAACATCATAATTATCATTAACCTCATTCACATTTGTTGTTAGCACTATAATATTTCGGTAACCTATTCTATAATCCTTCCACTCTATTACTAAAAGAGAATTTTTTGATATTCAATCTACTCCTCTTCACTTCCAACATATACACATTGCCTTTACAGTCCCTTGTACTCCCTATTGGTATAAAATATACAAGGATCTACTAATTCTATACCGCACATAGTCTGAAACATTTCTATTAAGTCTCACTGATCCATTCTTTTTTCCAACTATGCCAACCCTGACGAATGATTTACAAGAACATTCAAACAACTACCACTCTCTGCAACTCATCCAAGCCCCCTAACAGTCCATATCGAGCTTTGGTAGATGGCTTCCTGGTCATAATACCAGCTGATTGGACACAGTGTAAAAGCTCTTTTGTTAAATCAAATATCTATCTTATATACTGGCATATACAGTACATGTAATTCCTTCTCAGCTAAATTCCCCTAGAACTATTCACTCAATAACAGGGTTTCTCCTGAGCTGCATGGATGTGTGGTCTCGCACAAGAAAAAAGTTATGCCATGCAGTGGAATTTTGTTATTAGGATTAAATAATGATGAATAAATAATAAATGAAAATCAGTACATCGATAAATCATTTCTTTTATAATACTTTTTTGTTAGAAGTAATTGGCCTTTGTTTCATAAACTTTAGAAAATAATGATCATCTCAAAAATAAATACATTTTCCATACATTTCACTTGCTCACAGGCTTTCTGGTCCAACATGAAAAAAAGATGGAGGAAACATTGATTGGCAGTCAATGAGAAACAATTTAGTTCAAAAGAGATCCATAGATCATGAAATAACAATATTTTCCAGAAAAAAACAAAGTTAATGTTGAGAGGTTTTACAGAGAGAGCTAAAAAAGAATCTATCTTTCTTTTCTGATGTAAACAATCTTAACTACAAAATTCATAATAATCATTTGAGTAAATCTACTTAGACTCTGCCTCATGCATATGTATTTGCATATATACAATGCAAACATTTTAATCTAAGATGTGACATTTATAACATTGTAAAACCTTCACTTGGTCTAGCATTGACAGTATTTCTGCAAGTATTAGGATGAGAATAATGAAGGATGTTTAAAGACTTCCAGATTACCAAATAAACCATAACAGTAACTTAATGAATAAAAATAAATGACCTTTCATCCTTCAGTTTATTTATCATGTTCAACACTTGAATTCATACAAAGAAAATAGAATACCAATTCAAAGGGAAATAACTTGTGATTAAAATTATCTCCCTTTGACTATCAGATGAATTTTTAAAATTCAATTCCGAGAAGTCTACTATTTCTTTTTTATTATACTCATTGAAGAGTTCCACTATCAGTTACAAGCAGTTTCAAGCAGTTTATGAATTCAAGAGCTAATTAACCTTCATACTCTAAATCTTTTTTTATCAGTGTACTTTGCTCAAAATAAGCATCAAACAGCTACTAAAACAAACTCCGACTGTTTTCAGAAATGTCTGCAGTTTCGTCCCACTCAGTTACCCCTGAATTACAGCAGTTGAAACCCAGGCAATTGCCACAAGGTGTTATACATTTCAGACCATTTATGTTGCCTGTGCATGGAATTTCTTTGAGAATCTTCGCAGTCTCACCGAATTTTAGTAAATTGTTCCATGCAGGAATCCCATGTCATGATTGGTTCCAATTTGTTTTCCACCATTTTCCATCACCAGAGCAATGGATCAGTTTCCAGTTCCGTCAACATCTTCAGTTGAATAATCTGCAAGTGAACACACTTTTCACATTATCAGCGAGCTAGCCGGAGTTTTGCCATTCTTGAGGTAGAAGAAAACTTTTGTTTTCTTGATTCCGTGGAGGCCAAAAGTTTGCAAAACTCTTTTAATTAGTCCAGGTCATTATTGGAAACTCTATCAAAGATCAACTGATTAGAAAGATTTTACAGTTCATCAAAATCAACATTATCAAGCTGGCATGTTTCTTCTTGAGTCTCTATGTTATATTGGTTCAGTCGTTTGTCAAACTCGTTCTCACTGTCTGTTACTTCTTTGTCTTCAGAGCTCTCACTTCTTTTCTTTAGCTCTACTTCATTCACAGATTTGATTTTGCTGACAGGAAGCATCTCTTCCATGATTGTCATGTTTAAGGCAGTATCAATTAACAAATCCTCTCAGAGCTCTTGTCATGGCTTTTCAACATACCATGCGTCTGACAGAATTCTTACTATATATTTTTTGCAATGCTTTTCAGATTCAGATCTTGCCATCAAGTCACCAACGCAATCCAAAAATCTAGTCATAGTAGGAAATCTTCCAAGTCTGTACACAATATTCTTTGATTTGGCTGTAATGATCTCCATCGCATTGAAACATACAGTCTGGTCAAGTGTAATAAGAGGTGTCAGTATGTTTAACCCCTTTGTTTGATCTCCTATGTAGATGAGAATACAAAAGATGCAAGAGTAGAAGAGTGGTTAAATAGATTAGGATTGATTTAGAAATCATTATGAGTGTTGATTTAGGAGGGCGCTCTCCCAGGGAATTGTGCTGCATGAACCCAGACCAGTTGGGTCGTGATTGTCCAGCTACTTCAAAGAATGTTGCTGACCGGTGAGTGCACAGACTCTTCAAGTGTAGGTTAAAAAACGACAGATGTCTAGCCTTTCTTATTGAGAGAATCATAACACTTTATTTGAATTCCGTTTCTCCAAAACTATATCCATTATCTTCATGACTTCCTAAAGTCTTCCAATCAGTCTATCTCTAGTTACAAAACTTTCTTCTAATTTAATAGATACAGCCATCATTCCCAAGTCATGGACTGTTATCTGCAACCCATTGTGTGAAAGAACCATTAAATGCAGGACAACATCTGTTGTCCTCATTCAATTGTTTGTTTGTATTTTGTCAATCCTGCAAACGAAAGTGCAACGTTTTTAACATCAAGTGAGTGCATGTGTGGGAAATTCACTGAAAGAAAACAGAAGTTAATACATAAATTATATTGGGTAAAACACACACTCCACAAACTTTATGCACCACTTTTAATATCAAATGACCGAGTGTATGAAACTTTGTAATTGGGTTAACCATTTTATAGCCATGTACAATGCGAGTAGCCATTACAATCAGGTTAGCCATTTTATAGCCGTTTATGATTGGAATGGGTATTACAATTGGGTTAGCCATTTATAGCCATTTATAATCCGGGTAAGCATTTCATAGCCATTTATGATTGGAGTAGCTATTACTATTGGGTTAGCCATCAGTAGCCATTCACAATTGGGGTAGCCATTTTATAGCCATTTACAAATGAAGTAATTGTTACAACTCGCTTAGACAGTTTATAACCATTTACAATCTGGGTAGCCATTTTATAGCCATTTACAATTTGAGTAGCTATTACAATTGGGTTAGACAGTTTATAGCCATTTTGAATTAGGATTGTCGTTTTATAGACATTTGCAAATGGAGTAGCTATCAGAATTAGGTTAGACAGTTTATATCCATTTACAATCCGGGTAACCATTTCATAGCTGTTTATAATTGGAGTAGGTATTACAATTGGGTTAGCCATTTATAGCCATTTATAATCCAGGTAACCATTTTATAGCCATTTACAAATGGAGTAGCCATTACAATAGGGTTAGACAGTTAATATCCATTTACAATCCAGGTAACCATTTTATAGTCATTTACAATTAGAGAAGCCATCACTATTGGGTTAGCCATTTTATACCTATTTACTGGTTACCCATTTCAGGGTAACCATTCCATAGTCATTTACAATTGGAGTAGCCATTACAGTTGGGTTAGCCATCTATAGCCATTTATAATCAAGGTAACCAATCTTTATGCTTTGTTTGGTACATAATCAGTTAATGGTGTATTTACTTTTGGGCTTGGCCATTTTTTTTATGAAATTCAGTTGGATTATATTACTCACCTCTTTTTTTCTAATGGGTATCAACTATTCTTCCATCAGGTTTAATGAGCAATTTTATACTGCTGTTGTGCTTTTTCTGAAGGTATGTGATTTCACAACTGAAGAAATAGTAAATTATATTACAAATTACCTTAGAAGGTAAAATTATCTATGTTCAGAATTGACAGCCTACAGTATTATGGAAATAGTCTGTGAAATGAAAGCAGTTTGACAGTACAGCCAATCAAACTATGCCTTGAAGCATTCCTTTTAGAATATGGCACAACTAGCCTGTAGCATGTTCAACATTGAATTGTCTATTAGTCCAATTATAAACAGATCACTTCAAGGTCTGGCACAGATCTATCAATGTCTTGGAGAGTGGTTTGTTTCATATGTATATAGGTACAATTTTTACTCTTTAAAACTGGAAAGTTACATTGTACTGGCATATTCTTATAAAAGGAATTCTTCAATAATCATTTTATCAGCATTCTTTTGTGTGCATGTAGCATAGTTCTCAGTTTGAGGGTCAGTCTCTTGGTTAGGTTCCATATTTTAGCTCTATAGGTGACCATTAGTTAGTGGTAGACCCCTTTTCTTTATGGATAAATGGGATTTTCTTGCTCTTGAAGGTTGAGCTTGCTCTGCCAAAGACTTGCCATTCTAGAATTATTCTCTACTTGATCTCTTCTGCTTTTGAGGATTTCATGGAGATTCGTTCATGTTCAACCTCACATAGAGAGATCACAAGACAGCACAATATATTAGAGAAAAACAGGAGTCTGAGACATTATAGAATCTATTGGAAAACTCAAATGGCAATGGGCAAGTGATGTTGCAAGAATGGCAGACAAACAATGGACATCATAATTCATAACATGGATTCCCAGAGACCACATGCAAAACCGAGGACAACAGAATACAAGATAGAGAGACAAACTAGATAAGTTCAGAAAGTATTGGTTCCGTGAGGCCCACGATAGAGAGGTCTTGTGAAACCTGGGGAAAATCTATATCCAATGACGGACAATAAAAGACTTGATGATCATCATCTTCACTATTAACTGGCCTAAGATAAAGAAAGTTCATGCTTGATTTGATGTCTGTATCAATGTAAAGTAAGCTACTGTTCGAAGGTTATGTATCTGACCTTTTAAAAAAATATCTTGGCATTACATTTATTGAGCAAAATATTTTTTATTTTGTTCCACTATCTCCTGCCAGTGTTCAGGTAACCTCATAATCCTATCCTCCCAGAACCTTTTTATCTTTCTTAGCTAAGAACAGCTTTAAGTTCTTTTTTGTGTCTTCCATGGAATCAACTTATTTCATCATTAAGAGAGTTTTACAGAGACCAGAATAAATGGTCAACCAAAGCCGCAATATCCAGTAAAGATGGCAGATGAGTGAAAAGTTCTTTTTCAAGACGTAACATTTTTCACCTGGTCATCAAAAAAACATGTGCTCCAGTATCATCCTGATGGAATATTACACCATTTCTCTCAGCTTATTCCGGACACTTTTCATCGAGCGCCGCCTTCACTTAGCCTCACTGGGAGCAGCACTTGTTCAAATCAATCATTTGCAACACTTGGAGAAGCTCATAGTATAAAGATCCTTTCCAATCCCACCATATACACATCATAACTTCCGGCCTTTGTCTTAACAGTGGAGCATTCAAACACAGCCCAGTAGGTCTTTTTTACTTAACATCTGTAGAAACCACACATCAAAGCAAATACCATAATCAAGCTGTCAGAAACTTTATTTGGATGTTTTGGATATATCAGCTTGTCTCCTTGCCTTGTACAACATTAATTTTCAAGTGATGCCCTCATTTGATTGTTATCCACCTCAGCTGGTCCACCTGATTGTGGAGCATTGTTAGGAAAGAAATCTGCAGCGAAAAACTTAATAAACCACTTTTGACATGTTTGATCTTCCTCACTAACCTCTCCATAAAGAGTCCAAATCTTTTTTCTGCATCTGAATAGCATTTTTTCCTCTCTTTAAATCAAAAAGTATGGTATACCAAAAATGTTGCTTATTCTTCTCAATCATCAACTTAGAATCAATAGACTAACATATGCCAGTTCTGACAACTTTTTAAGAAACGCATGTTGATATGATAACTGTCACTCAACAATCAAAAGCAATCTTTCTGAATGAAGTGAGTTAAAACCTCCTAAAGCCATCCATTTTAAAACAAATATTTAGTGAGATTGCATACTTGCTGCAAGTACATGATAGTTCTTGTATGTATCTTTAATTTATCAATTCTTATTCCATTCATTTTTGGTGCTGTTTCTGCTCAAAAAGTTTTTGAGATATCAGCACCATTTTAATGCTAATTGGAGCATCTTGATGCTTGTGCACTGCACTTACATGTATTTTTTTTTTTAAATTAATTTTTCAAGGTTGGATGGATGAATTCTATTTACACAGTAACCATAATACTAAACCGGGCATTTCTTTTCTGCCATTCATACAGTTTCAAAGTATTTGGTTACTTCCCCAGTGAAGGTAGTAAATCTTTTTTACATGTAACTTTTTTTGTGCTTTCATTAAAATTTTGGGTGGGGGCTACGCTGCAGCTTGATCACATGACGGTTTCTCTTGAGTGACTAACCAAACCTGTTGCTCCTGTATTATTTTCGTAATTTTAACTTCAAGTAGCGTTAAGAATCTTCTAATGCTTCCAGATTAAATTCATCCATCAGAAAACGGTCAAGTGGAATATTTGGCAGAGAAATCTCCATCCTGTTTATCTGTGGAGGCACAAACTGCAAACCTTCTCCCATCGCCCCTCACCGCTCGACTGATGAAATGAACTATACATAGCAGCTGGCCCAACTCTACCAATTCTCAGTTAAACCTGTACCTCCAACTGATAATTCAGAAATTATGTGCCCACTGGGAAATGAAGGTTGCCAAAAGAAATACTATAGAATAATTCGACCTTCTAACAAGATGATTATCTACTTCTCATTTGAAAGAGACGCATGTTACTGCATATTAATATCAACATAAGATTCTTCAGTTTTTCAGTGGGCAGGCTGCCTGGCTAGCTATCTATATACCTATGAATAAATGAGTTGTACATACAAGCTTCATCAATGGAGATAGGGGACTGAAATTCAAACATTTAGCCCTTTAACATTTTTTTTGTTTTTGTTTTTTGAGAATCCCCTCCTCAAGGTTTTTAGCAGGGTTTCAGTTTACAAAATAAGTTTATACTAAATTGGCCCCTTAGTTTGTGTCCCGAGTGTTCATGCTTGCTTTTCTAGAATTCAGACTTTATTAGTCATGACAGCCAAACAAAAGGTGAGAGAGTCAACTTTTTAAAATTTTTCAATTGATCAACACAGCATACTGCAAAATGATGATGGTAACATAATGGGGTTTCTAAATAGTGACTAACCAGACTTGTGTACTTCTCGTTTGGAAGAGGATCAAGTTACAAAACTTGAATTGTAATTCAAAATAATTTGACATATGAAAAATTTTAATTCAGTTTAATACAAAAAATGAATGATTTTACTTTAATTCCTTTTGAAAGACATAATTTTAATTCAATTCAAAAGATTACTTTGAATTTGATTAAATTTAAAAAACTAATAATTTAAAAAGATTATTGATTCTTATTTAATATGATTTAAAAGATTAATAATTCTAATTCAATTAAAAAGATAAATAATTTTGATTCAATTCAACTTGAAAGAATAATGATTTTAATCTGATTTAGAAGATTGATAATTTTAATTCAATTTATTTTAAAGGATTAATAATTCAAATTCAATTTTAAAAAATTATTACAATAGCAATACAAACATTAAGAATAGGAATATTACTCTTTTAGTATTGATGTTAAAACAGATAAGGCCTCTTTAGATCTGGTTAAAAAAGGATTTTTGTAAACATTAATTCAGTACTAAACTTTATTTTTTCAACATTTCAAGCATATTTTTTTCTGGTCTTATATTTCTTTTCTTCAAAGTTAATAGGTTGGAACTAAATGAAGTTTCTTTTGCATTGACCAATTTGCTGGAGCTCAGTTTTCTAAAATGTAGGTAATGGCAGAGTGAAGAGTCACGGGAAGTAAGGCAGTGGGTCAGATTAAAGTATCCACCCACCTTTACTCTGGCAAATTTAGTTCTACCATTTTTTTTTCCTACAAGATGGGGGAAGATGAAGAAACTCAAGGAAATAAAGCAGCGGAAACTATTGAAATAAGGAGAGTTAAAAAGAAAAGAGAGCAGGTCTGGTTAGTCACTCAGTAAAAACCTACACGTGACAAATGTCTTTAGGGAACATGCTGTGTTCGGGGTGATCAATCAAAAAATTTGAAAAAAAGGCTGATTGATTATTGAATTACTCTTCTTGCCTTTTGCTAGGCCGTGATCACAAAAAAATGTCTGAATTTTCAAAAAACAAGCTTGAATGCTGCTTGACATAAACTAAGGATCTAACTTAGCATAAACTTATATCGGAAATTGAATACCCCACTAAAAACTTATTTGGGGGTATTTTCCAAAAATAAAATAACTTTTTCTTCTAGAAGAGATAAGGGGTAAATTTTAAATTTTTTCATCTCTTTCACTCCATTTATGTGGCAAGTAATGGTGACCTATAAAAAGCCAGACTGACATAAAAACTGAAGAAACCTTCATTAACAGTTTTGATGACAGTTTTGGTTGGCAGTTTCTAATAGAAGAGAAGAATACGGGAGAGAAAAGAAAGGAAAGAAATAAAAGAATGAGCAGAAGGTGACATAAAGGGAGGACTGAGGGGAGCAGAAGAGAAAGAAAGGAAGGAGAAAAGTATATGGAATAGAAGGAGAAGGGAAGAGGAGAGAAAGAGAGTAAGGATAAAGAAGAATGGAAAGATTACTATTGAATGGGAAAAAATAAGTCAGATATCAGTGAATTTATTGAGATCAATATGCAATTATAAAGGTATAAAAAAAACACGTATTTCTTCGGCAATCAGAATATAATAGAGCAAAAATGAATTATGTCTATAAAAATGTTTTTTTTTCTTTGTTGAGTCTCAGCTTGCTATCACATTTAAGAGATTATCAAATTAGTTTCCGACGACTGGCTGTTCCTTCTGTCTCTCCCAATTTTAGTATAATCATGAATTATATTATTAATTTCATTTTGGAATAATATAAATCTTATATTTACAACATTGTTATGAAAAGTTTGAAAAGAGGAAAATAAATAAGAAATAGAAGGGAAGCAATGAAGAAGAATGGATGGAGCTGAAGAGAAGGAAAATGTAAGGGAGGAAGAAAGAGTAAAAAGAAGGTTTTAAAAAGAGGGAAGGAAAGAAGGAAGGAAATAAGGATTATAAAAAGGAAGGTAGATTGAAATAGAAGAGAAGGAAAAAGACAAAAAGAAAAATAGGTATTAAATGAAGATTCAATTCCATATTATGATCATATTAGCCAGCATATAAGACACATTTAGGTTTGAAAAATACATGCAAATATTCATCATGATCATCATCATCAGTCGTTTATCATCCATCATTTGACATAGACCTTCCCCAGGATTCACCACACCTCTTTATAATGGGCATTACAGAGCCAGTAGTCTTTAGATTTGTCTAGTTCATCTCTCCATCTTGTGTTCTGCCAACCCTGGTTACGCATGTGATCTCTGGGGATCCACATTGTGAGGTGTGATGTCCAACAGTTGTCTGACATTCTTGCAACATGACCAGCCCGCTTGAATTTTCTAGTAGATTCTATGATGTTTTGGACTCCCGTTTTCTCCTTGGTATACTGTGCTGTCTTGTGATCTCTTCATGCAAAGTTTAGCATGATTCTCCCATGAGCACATTGCATGGTTCTCAGTTTGAGGGTCAGCTCCATAAGTGACTATCAGAAGAATACATTGGTTGTACACTCTTTTCTTTAGGACTAATGGGGTTTTCTTATTCTTGAAGATTGAGTTTGCTTTGCTGAAAGCTTACCAATGCACAATGCAAATATTACGCCACATCAAATATGCTAGAGAGTGACAGGGGTCATCTGAAAAAGTTCAAAATGGATAGCCATGGGGCTTGGATCAATTGCACCGAGCAGTACTTTCCCCAAATACCTCTGTAAACGATGCATCTTTTAGGCCTGCAGATATCATAATTGTTCATCAGAAACTGTCAACCAAATGTGTCAACATAGGTTTCTTCAGTCTTTAAGTGTGTCTGGTTGGCTGGCTATGTATGTATTGAGCATACAGGCCACACCAATGGAGTAAGATGGCTAAAAATTCTAACTTTTTACTCCTCATAATATCTAGAAAAAAACTTTTTCAAAAATTCTCTGCATATACTTTTTAGAGGGGATTCAATTTTCAATGTAACCTTATACTAAAAAAATTTATGCTTAATCAGTTCCCTAGTGTGTGTCCGGCAGCATTCAGACTTGTTTTTCCAAAATTCAGACTTTTTTAGAGATCACTTCCCAACAAAAGATGAGAGAAGTAACTTATTCATTGATCACCCTTTTTTTCCAATTCCTCCTCATTGATTATCCCTAACATGGCATGCTGACCAAAAATTTTTTGACAGTTTCTATTGAGTGACCAACCAGACCTGCTGTAAATAACATTTGTTTCTTCAAATCAGAATTGGGTGGACAATAATGATAAGTATCAAAATTTGTGGTGTATGCTGGTATAGCAGACATAATAAAAAAAGTTATTGTATATTCATGATAACCATCGGCAAAATCACAGTCCATGAACATGTCTCTATAATCAGGAAAATAAAGATTTAGATCGAGGTACGAAAAAGAATATAATTCTATTATCCATTAAAATATGCAATGCATTTTTTCTCCATGGCTGAAAAGTAATGAAGGTTGGATATTTTTCCCTTCAGATCGCTTTTGTGACCAAGACAGGGATTTGTAATCGTATTTCTTTGTTTACTCCATCTGATTAAAATTGTGCAAATTCGGCCATTGTCCAATTGAAAATAAGTAAATTTCAAATTACCACTTTCCTGGTCACAAAAGCAAAGTTTGACATTTTCTATACTTTTCAGACATAATCAATCAAAAAATTACACTTATCACCGAGAAACAAGAGAGAAATTTTAAAAAGTTGTTCAGTGTCCAACACTGCCATCCATATCCCAACCAAAATATCAGAAACCATCACCAGCATCAACATTGACATCATCATGATCATTGTGATGAATATATCAGTGTCTATTACCATCACTACCACCATCACTACCACCATGACCATCACCATCATCACGCGATTATTATAGCACTACTGCAAACATTAATTCCAAGAAATGCCTGAAATATGCCAATTCTATATTTAAAGTAAAACTCATAATCAAACCATTAGGTTGCAGTTGTAGGTATAAGTTTGTTAGAAACTTTTAACCAAAACTGTCAACATCAGCATAGTTAACATCAACATAAGTTCTTCCATTGTTAAGATGGTCTGGGTGTCTGGCAAGCTATATATATATATATATATATATATATATATAACATTGTGTCATCCACAGACAGCTGTTACATCGAAACAGTGTAGCTATAGACTTTCCATTATCCCATCCAGTCCCGCGAGGCAGAATCGAAACCTTCATTTCAGACCCTGAGGCTGATATCCTACCTCTGGACCACGGAACTGGACAGTCACTAAGGCTGAATTTAAGCGATATATCTATTTACACAGAAATTCCTCATCCACCAGAGTGCTCTATTTATATATATATATATATATATATATATATATATATATATAAATATATATATACATATATACACAGTATATGTGGTACAAATCAGGCTAGCAGTATAACATAATATAATAATATATCAATAATGTAAAGCCACTTCTGAAATGTAATGGATTTATTTCATAGAGTGCTCGATACATACAACTTTTTACTCATGGAGTTAAGCTGTTTTGGGCTAGAGCTGGAAATAGATAGTAGAATGTGGATTCGCTACACAAACTAGCTCATGTTTCTGCCCTCTCTGGGCTTCATCAGGTAAATGATTGTCTATGTTTTTTGGGGTCTATTTTTTTGGAATTTGGTGAGAATGTTGTGAGTGTGGTAGTGGGTGGTATGGGGATATTCATTTTGTCAAAGGGGTATGAACTCCATATAGGGGTCATCTCTGCAAGAATCCTTAGTAGTGGTCTGGGAGTAATTTCTGTCTTGACCTAGGTATCTTGGCATTGGGTTTTATTGCCCCTGTTGGTATCTTCTGTTGCTCTAGTGGATAGTATTAATCTTGATGTTTAATTTATAATGTGTTTGGGTATGTTTGAAGGTAAAAGATGGTGATAAGAAGTTTTGGGGATGGTGGACATAGGGATGAATTGTCTACTTTACTTTATGATTTATTGGTGTTGTTTCATGTTGATTAAAAGAATTTTAGAATGATGCCTGCACTGTATTATGGTCTCAGTCTTTCTATTCAGTAGATGTTCCTTGGGTTTTTTTGTGATTCTAGTAAAGTTTAAAATCTTAAATTTTTCATTATTAGAAAATTCTTGCAATCTCTGCCTTAAAAAACATAGACAATCATTCACCTGATGAGGCCCGAAGAGGGCAGAAACATGAGCTAGTTTGTGTAGCGAATCCGCATTCTACTATTTATATATATATACATATATATATATATATATATATATATATATATATATATATATATATATATATTTATACATATACATATATATATATATATATATATATATATATATATATAGATATAATGTGTACTATAGAGAGTGAGACAGACTCGGGAGTGAAGTTTTTGGTGGTAAGGTTTATTAATCCTTATATGTCAATAGTCCATACATGTTTCGGGATTCTTCCCATCATCAGTGGTGTGTGTTGTGTGAGTGTATATATATATATATATATATACATACATACATATATATATATATATATATATATATATTGTCTAGCTCCATTGGTGCATCCTGTATATATATATATATATATATATACATACATATATATATTGTCTAGCTCCATTGGTGCATCCTATATATATATATATATATATATGTACAGGATGCACCAAACTGGATCATTCACTCATTATGCCTAGAAAAATGTCTTTGTATCTTTTGAAAGTGTCCCTTCAAAATAGGTTTCAAGCATGGGAATGAGTTTTATTTACAATTTAAGTTTACGCTAAATCAACGTCGTACTTTATGTGTAGCAGTATTTATTCTTAGTTTTTGAAAACTCAGACTTTTTAGTTATCACTGACTAACAAAAAGCCAGAGAAGTAACTTATTCATCGATCACCCCTTCTTCCAATTTTTTGATTGATCACTCGCAGTAAAGTTTGCTGCCAAGAGACGTTGGTCACATCACAGTTTCTATTAAGTGACTAACCAGACCTATTTTTATATTTTCATTGCCGATGGTCTTCTAAAAATGACCTAGATAATTAATTTATTCCAAATGCTCTTTCTATTAGTCGATTTCCATTTATTATTATTTTTTTCTTTCCACGTGTAATATATATCGATGGATACTGGTCTCGGTTTGTCTGCTTCCAGACAATGAAGAGACTAACGCTAATTCTTATTCATGCTAAACAAAATGATATTCAGTTTCAGAAGAGCTGGAAAAAAAGATCTCAACATTCCTGCAATTACACTGCACTGCCGTCTGAGGTAACTAATGTATCTGGCGAATGTCAACTTTGTACAATTGTCTCTTGATGAGTGATCACAGTGCATATATACACATGCATGCAAACAGAGATTGCTTCAATTGTGGTTAGATGTTTGCAAATGTGTACAGTTAAAATCATTGAATTATAACCCAATAATTTAATTTCTGGAATGACTGTGGTTTGTTTGGAATAGATAACAGCAGAATTATTAATATCAGAAATGGTGGCCGTGCTATAGTTCCGAAGGAGACTTTTGTTCATCTGTGAACTGTCAGATGGCTCTGCAACGCGACTAATTGAGTAGCGGAATCAAAGGTAATGCGTATGTCTGAAGTTGGTTGTTGGGATCACTGCATGTGTTGCCCCGTGGCATTGTTCTCTTGCAGTGATGAGTCTTTGACGCCAGGTCTCCTCAAAATTTGCAGAGGGTAGATGAACTACGTGTGGTCAGCACAAGCCATTTCCACCAAACTTCTCCAGCAACTTTGGTTTGATTTTATACCACTGGAGTCTTTGTAGCATTTTTTGGTCTGCCTCTGTCCTTTGCTACATATCGGCTCTCCATACAATTGACGTCTGAATATGTGGTGCTCCTCCATGCGGATAGCATTCCCTATCCATCGGAGTGGAGCCCCGATAAGCACAGACACTGATGGAGTCGGCACAATCCAGGACTTTTGTATCAGTATGAGCTATAGTTCGAGTTTAACCTACAAAGTTTAAATAGTGATTTTAGAAGGAATTTGCTTGTTGGTTTTGTTCAGTGAATTTTAAATGTACAGCGCAATATTTTTCTCACTTTTTTTTCTAGAGCCCTTAAAAAGTAGGATGCATTCCTTGAAGATACTTTTGTAGAACAAAGATAACCTAAGTATAAATCCAGAGTTTTGTTTAATAATCAGCATCTCAAAAGAAATTTTTTCCCTAATTTCTGAGATGAGGAATTATCATTATCAGCTCTCCCGGTCACACACATTTGTAATGTAAGCAAGTCCCGTCTAGTCTGTGATATGTCAGATGGTGCACTTGACCATTAATGGAGACATATAACATGACCCAGGGTTGACATGATGGAGCGAGTACCAGTGAATAATGATATCATCTTTTTTTATGGTAACATTAAGTTGAGGTCAGTAAAAAGAATTATACTGCATTATTATTATTAACTAACTATAAGGTACTCACTTTCAAACCCCCTCGCCCTTGTTGGGAATCCCTAATCTGGGGAATATGGTCTGTTTACCCTCACCCCAGTAGACACTCATACATAGGACATATCAAAATAGTATATAGCTACAAACATTAAAAAAATAGTAGAATGATGTCTTCTGGTGAGAAAACATACTTACAAAATCTACAATTGGGTATACTTTGTCTTGGAATAAACTGTGAGAGCAAGCTGTTTTGATAATTATTGAGTTCATATTTAAAGAAACTGACAGTTTTCCTCACTTTCATTCATATACCCAGATTCAATACAGCAAAGCTGAATTTCCAATAAGGAAGCCCTAAAATCTGACATAAGTGTGAATATTAAATCTATCTATTATCAACTCAACTGTTTGCAAATGTCATAACAGAAGATTACACAAAAT
>OY735212.1:5669736-5702236 GCA_963457665.1 Thysanoteuthis rhombus | reverse complement strand
TAGGACTGGACTGTGTACCCAGTCCTTTCAAACATGCATGTAGCTCAGTGAAGGACACATGACAGTATGCTCTCCAAGGAGATCCTATACTCGTATCAAGTGGAATGTTCAGTCCATCTGGAAAGAGGCCTCTTTTTCCTTACAGACTGCACATGTGAGAAAAATTATAGATAGTGTTTTAGGACTTGATCAAGGGCAATAGATAGATAGATAGATAGATAAAGAGAGAGAGAGAGAGAGATCCACATGGAATGATTTGATCAATTCTACTAAAATATAAAAGTTTTCTTCTCTTTTCTATAGAATACTTCAAAATGATTTAATCCATAACATATCAGATAAATCAGTGACTTTATCTCTTTTATATAGCCTGTATCTTTGATAAACCCCACATCTTTTATATAAACTGTATCTTCAATGTAGACTGTATCTTCTATATATCCCATATCTTTTATAAATCTTGCATCTTTTATATTGACTGTACCTTTTAATCAAATAACATTGTTAGAACAGCAAAGAGATATGAATTAATTTGAGCCAATCAAAATTTTCTGAGTAAGATTGCAATCATTGAAGTAGTCTATAAGCTACAATTTATTCCTGTTATAGCATTTTTGCTCTGCCAAATTGTCACTGAGAGGAACTGATTCAAAGCCAAATGTTTCAATCATTTGGCCATACCATTTGACCATCACCAAGTGAAATAAAGACCACTTACAAATTGAAACTTGGAAATTAACCAACTCAGGATTATAGAGCAAAAACAAATGACCACAGGCAAAGTGAATTGAAAGAAAATTCTATGCCCCAGACAAAGAAATGATAAATTCCAACTTTTATTCAGACAATCCAATTTCTTCTTCTCATGATATTTACAAAACGTTTCGACCAATTCATTGTGTTGCCTTCTCCAGGTGTAACGTATAATAACTGTGTGGAAAGACAGTCTCTTTTTCAGAAGGCTTTCTCCAGTAATGCAAAGTGAAAAATAAAAAATTCTTTCAAAAACTAATGTTATAAGAATCATCCTAAATATTGTATTAAAATCAAAGGTGGGTAGTGGAGATTGGATGGTCCGAATAAAAGTTAGAATGTCAATTACTCTTGAAAACTTGAGTTTTCATGTTTTCAGCTAGCTATCTATGAATGTATATATCATGCATAAAGATCACACCAGTGGAGCTAGAGGGCTGAAAATTCAGATATTTACCCTTTATTATGTCAGGAGAAAATCTGAGTAGAGGAGTTCAATTTTCTATGTATTTTAGGCTAAATTGATTCCTTAGTTTGTGTCTGGCTGCATCACACTTGTTTTCTGAAAATTCAGACTTTTTTTATAGTGATCACTGCCCAACAAATGGTGAATTACAAAAGTGAATTATTCTTTGATCGACCTTTTCCCAAATTCCTAATTGATCATCCCACAGATGGCATGCTGCTAGAAGACATTGGTCACAAGACAATTTCTGATCAGTGACTAACTGAACCTGTTTTTAATGAAAGTGAAATCAGATTTGTTCAGATTTTACATATCCGCCTCATGATTTGGAAACTGATAATTTATTTTTCTCAAAGGATTATCTTGAGGGGCTATTTCAGTGCAGAATATTCTAGAAGAAAGAATGTTTCTGTTGTTTACCCTAAAGAAAATGACACCAGTCAGCCTATCCCCCACATGCCAGGAGGCATAGGCATGCACCACCACTTTTCAGGGTAGGGGCATATACTTCCTTGAATAGATCTTGATGGTAACCTGGTTACATGATAGGCATTCCTACATTTGTGAAGTAAAAAAGTACAATCAGAAGTACAAGGAGATGTATGACCTGATCCACAGATGACTTAGTCAGCTGCAGTGAATTAAATTTTTTATCAATAAATATGGATGATTTCATAGACTGACTCAAAACGAAAAAACTTATATGTGATTAAGTGCTCAAAATCTAGCTCCTTAGCTAAAATTTCGGTGTCAAGTTATTAAAAAATCAAGACATCATCTATAGAGCTGACAAAGGTTTTACGGTGAAATGCAGAAAGCAGATTGGAATTCATCTCCTGTCCATGTTTTGGTCATCTGCTTATTGCATAGTACTTGACTTACTTGAAACCTTTTCCCCATGAGGAGCATGGGCCTTCAACGATATTCTGTCAGCACACTCGGCTCTGGGCAATCTTCTCCAGATCCCTCTGGGATTGTCCGCCTCTCTGCATTTCCACCTCTGTGTTTCCATGCATTGTGTTTCTGGGCCTTCTCCTCTTCCTTTTTCCTTATGAGTTCCAAGTCTGGGTCAGCCTAGTGATGTTGCTGGCAGGCTTCCTGAGGGTGTGGTTGATCCAACACCACTTTCATCCCAGGATCTGTGTGCGGCAAGGCCCATTCCTTGCTGTGATGATGTGGTTTGCATGTATCAATGACCTAGAGAGCTATGCCAGCATAAGCTTCTGATAGGGCCACCAACACTGGACAGGTCAATGGATAGAGGCCAGTCTAATTCGAACCATTTATCCTCAAATTTAAGCGGTTTGGATATGACTAACAACTCTAGATCAGAAAAAACATGCTTTTACAGAAACATTGATGACAAACCAAAATCTATTCAACTTAGGAGAGTAAGGGTCTTCAATGAGTATGCCAAATTCTAGATTCAAGATTGCCACTTAGAACTTCCAGGCAATGTTTGAATCTGGGAAGGCGGCAAAAGTGGCAACAGAGATGAAGAAATACAAGATATCCTCACTTTGTCTCTGTGAGAACAGATTGACATAGTCTTGCTACACCTAAGACTTAGAAGAGACACTCCCGTATTCAAGTTATGAAGAAGAGAATTCTCAACGCACATACTGAAGGAGTCACATACATGTATGGATGGTACTCCTAGATATTTCATGGCAAATTATTTGTTTCTTCCAAAGAAAGTCCTTCACAGAATTATGTGCCACAATGAATTTATGTATCAATTAGTTTCATATTGATAATGTTCGATAGTGCCTGATTAAAAATAAAGGAATCAGAATAGACAGTGAATATCTCAGTAACCTTATATTTGATGAAAACCTTCACAATCTCCAAGTAATGCTAAACAAACTGAACAAAGAGAGCAGGAAAGTTAGACTACACATGAACTTCAGTAAAATGAATGTCATGAGCAAAGTCACAAAAAATCCATATCAAAAACACAGACCACAACATCCACTAAGGACAACAAGTGAAGAATTACTCTAAGATATCAAGCTCAAACTTTAGAACAAGAATTTCCCATTAGTCTTAAAAAGAAGGGTTTACGACCAATACATCCCCCTGATAGTCACCTATGGATTTGAAACATAGAACCTAACCAAAAGATTGACACTCAAACTGAAAACCGTGTAAAGTGCACTTGAAAGAATCACGCTTAACATCACACAAAGAGGTCACCAGACAGCAGAGTATATTAAAGAAAAATCAGGAATCAGGGGTATCATAGAATCCAATAGAAAACTCAAATATCAATGGGCTGGTTATATTGCAAGAATGCCTGACAACCAACACTCACAATGTGAATCCCCAGAGGTCACATGCAAAACTGTGGCCAGCAAAATATAAGATGGTATGACAAAATACCTCTAAAACTATTGGCTCCGCAACACCCATGATTGAGAGATCTGGTAAGTCCTGGGGGAGGTGTATGTCCAATGACAAATACAAAACGGAGGAGGAGGAGGAGGATGTTGATGATGATGGTGATAAAAAATTAATTGCCAGTGGATATGATTGAAATTGCTGAATCAAATATCAATTGCCAGAGGGTTAAATTTTTGGAATATTTCTCTTTTTGAAAAAGGGTAGAAAATTCATAAATCTAAAAGCAAAGTTACGTCTTGAATTGATAAATTAGATTGAATTGATCATTGTGGTTTTGATTTTTAAGAAATTTTTTTTGCCATTCATTTCACCACTTGTTTCTAAGAAATTAATATGAAGTCAGGAACATTTCAAAGTGAGCATTTGTTTACTTTGTGACTTTTTAGTTTTGAACTGTGTATGTAAAGGAACAGGTCTTCACCAAACTTTCTTTAAATCTCTTGATAAACATTACTTTTTCTGGGAAAAAATTATTTCTCAAACTCAAACTAAGACATTACAGAAATGATTATTATTTAAGCTCCTTTTGAAGAAAGCAAGTAAAGCAAGAAAATTCCTTAACAGGGAGAGGGAATTAATTAGTTCACAAGTTAAAATAACATCAGCAACATTTCAAAGTGGGTATTTGGAATCAAAATGAGGGGAAGTAAGTCATGTATACAAATGGCAGAAAGTAGGGGTTCATTTTGGCATTATAGTTACTTTGCAAATAAAACATCTCTCTGAAACGTAGAAAAACAATTTTTTTTTTTCAAAACTAACAAATTCCCCGAGGAAAAGAAGGATTGAAATTACCCATGAAAAATCTATTTTTATTTTTTTTAGATGGGACGATCATTGATCAGAAGTGCCATAATATCTGCTACGCTCAAGTAATATCATGAAAAGATTCTGTGAATAGTTTGAATGGCAGTTCTGAAAAAGTCATTGACTTTTTACAAGTTTGTTTTTCTTACTCGACAATATTTGATGGCTATGACAATGTCATTGGTAGGAAAGAGCAACAACAAAAACTATTAGCTTAAATTTTAGTTTACGCAAGATATATATTGCACAAAACTGACATGAAAACATAGCCACATACATCAAGGGGAGAGGGCTATATTCTAGGGAGGTTGAAAGTATATTCAGACTATATCTTAGAGGCTAGCCTGTTATCAGTGAATAATGATAATCTTTTTAATGGAAACATCAAGTTGGGGTCACATCAATCAATTGCACTGAACCATTATCTTTTATTGACTATAAGATTCCAACTTTCAAATGTCCACACCCTTGATAAGAAATCCCAAGGCTGGACACTCAAGGAACACATACATCAGCCAATCCCAGGGTCACTAAAAACTGAACAATCAGATTATTGACGCCAAACTATTCCATGACATACCAGGAGAGTGAAGGAATTAGAATAGACGATGAGTATCCAAGCAACCTCAGATTAGCAGATGACATTGCCCTATTTGAAGAGACCCTACATGACCTCCAACTAATGATAGATGAAAGTAGATCACTACATCTTCCAAGGACAACGAAACTCCATGATACCCTCAAAAGAAGGAGAAATCGAGTGAAGAATCATACTAGAATGGCAAGCCTTTGGCAGAGCCAGCTCAACCTTCAAAAATAAGAAGATCTCATTAATCCTCAAGAGAAGGGTGTATAACCAATGCATCCTCCCAATAGTCACTTATGGAGCTGAAACATGGAATCTAACCAAGAGACAGATCCGCAAATTCGGAACCATGCAACGTGCACATGAAAGAATTATGTTCAACCTCACATGGAGAGACCACAAGACAGCACAGTACGTCTGGGAAAAGAAAAGAGTCAGGGACATCATAGAATCCATTAAAAATCCCAAATGGTGGTGGGCTGGCCATGTTGCAAGAATGGCAGACAACCAATGGACATCGCGACCCACGACATGGATCCCCCGCGATCACATACGCAACTGAGGCCAACAGAATATTATATGGAGAGACAAGCTAGACAAATTCGGAAAGTACTGGCTCCGCGATGCCCATGATGGAGAAATGTGGCAAATTCTGGGGAAGGTCTATGTCCAACAACGGACGTTGTTAGACTGGTGATGATGATTCAATGACAAAAGCTTGTGATAATTATTTATCAAAGACATATTAATAAATCATGGACAGTTTTTCAGCTTTTTGGTTGCAAAAAATCCTAAAAGCAGAAAAAATTGTCGCAATGTTATAAAAGCTCAAAATGTTAGCAAAATAGCCAAAAATTTCTCAGATAAACAATATTCAATCGATTGTTACCTGACTCATGTCCAATCCTTTTTCAAAATGTCACTTAGAATACATTTTACATAATTAGATGATAGACATAGCTCTATTATAAGTGTATAAACATAACTGTACAAATTCTACTTATGCTAGCAAACTTGTCTCGAAAATTAGAAAATATAATAATTTTTGCTTAAATCATAATTATTTTAAAATCATTTTTTATGTCCATTTTTCTAGTTTTTTTCTCATCTATTGACTTAGACACATTCTATCAATTGTTTTCATACATGAATATACAAAAGAAAATAGATGAAGTCAGTTTATGATCATTGTTTGAAGTGTTAAGGAAACGGCGGAGGAAAAACATCCAATTAATATGTTATTCATTTTTTTATCAGATGAAATATTGTAAACAATTAGTATCACCAGAAGCTTATTCTTTATTTCTGCTCCATGCTGTTTACTCACTGCCATAGATTGACGGCCTGAGTTGAGTTATGATTTTTTTTTAAAACAACACAAAAATTGGGATCAAGGTAAATAGTTGTCAATAATTGATAATCATGAAAGAATTCAATTTAGCAGAGAAACAGGAAATTGGAAATTATACTGAAACAAAATGGACGCTTGTTTAGATTTCATTCACTTTATCATTTTTTCTTTAAATTCTTTTGTTACCCATTGTGTTCAACTTATTATGGACTTCTGACTGTTTCTAGATTAGATCGTTCAATAGTATTGTCTCTAAGAATCCCAGGGTGGAAAATAATTGATCAAAATTGATATGTTCTCTTGAATTTTTTTTTTTAATGTGTAAATTTTTATTTTTGTAGCATTTTGGATGATTTGATTTTTGTAGAGGTGCCAGTAGCCAGGTAATTAGCAGCATGGAAAATAGAACGTGCGAGCTGAGTTCAAACTCCAACAGAGACAATCAATGTTGATTTCGCACTCTCAGGAAAAGCATGAATACTTTTCTCCTCCCCTATCCACCTAGATATGAGTAAAATGACAAAACTTGGAAAGTCCAACCCCACAACACTATTGATAATACAAGTCGATAGATAAGTGACTGGATGATTTTCAACTATTTTCTTTCTCTGCATTTTAGAAACCATCAACCAAAAACTGTCGACGTGTTTCTTCAGTTTTTAAGTTGGTCTAGCTTGCTATGTATGTATCACATGTACAAGCCGCACCAATGGAGCTAGAGGCCTAAAAAAAATTAAATTCTCCCAATTATGTCTACAAAAACGCTTTTTTGTTTTTGAAACTTTCCTCTCTAAATAGGCTTTTACTGAGGGTGAGGGTATCAATTTGCAATGTAAGTTTATGCTTGATTGGTTCCTTAATCTGTGCCCAGTAGTGTTCATGCTTATTTTTTTGAAAATTCAGACTTTCCAAGTGATCATTGCCCAGCAAAAAGTGAGAAAAATAACTTATTCATTGATCGCTCTTTAAGTGATTCTGGTTGGTTGGCTGGTTATCTATCTATCTATCTATCCATCTATATATATATATATATATATATATATATATATATATATATATATATATATATATATATATATGTGTGTGTGTGTGTGTGTGTGTGTGTGTGTGTGTGTGTGTATGTGTGTTTGACATATACAGGCCACAGCAATAGAGCCAGAAAGCTGAAAATTTCAACATTCAATCTTTATCATACCTAGAAAATATGCTTTTCATGTCTTTTGGAAAAGAAACCCAAAATCGGATTTTAGTGGAGGTTCAGTTTGCAGGGTAAGTTTATGCTAAATTGGTTCCCTAATTTGTTCATGCTTGTTTTCTGGAAATTCATACATTTTACTAATCAGTGCCTAACAAATGGCAAAACTTATTGATTGATTACATTTTTCCAATTTTTCAATTCATCACTCTAACATGGAATGCTACCGAAAGACATTTGTCACATAATGATTTTTTTTTAGTGACTAACCAGACCTTTTTTGCTTTTTATATGTTCCATTACTTTATGAATTAAAAGCAAAGTTACCAGTGTGGTTAAGATTAAACGCATTTTCGTCATCAAATTTTGTGAGTAATTCTACTTGGATTGATTTCCATTCAGAGAAAAATAACAAATTAAGCAAAGAAATAGAGAAGACTTTCACTACATTACTGATTCAAACTATTCTTTCAAAACCTGCTTGCAAGTGACTGCATGAAATGAAACTGGAGCATCAGTTGCTTTCTTGCAAAATAATTGGATGGAGTGAGGGGTTGAGTTTAACAGAAACTTTTCCAAAAAAACTTTGTTTATTCAAACAGAAAGTAACTTCTATTACAAATTCAAAGATATCCTATTCCCATGGGAGAAACTGAAAATAAAATCCTTATTGCAAGGCAGCAGAGTCTGTGAAAATCAACCCAAGAGTGGTAATATAGTATCTTCATCATCATCTTAAATCGGTCAACATCCCTGCGTTCTTTCCAGATGAGTTTTCACTTTTCGAATAGTGGGAGAGAGCAGGTCTAGAGATCACTAAGCCAAAAATTATGTTTGAACTGCTTGCAGTCCACTATCAAATATGACAGATTTCTAGTTATATTGTGAGGAGTGATATGAAAAATCAGTTATTCAGTTAAGCACTGAGAATATCAATTCAGAAGAAACTGTTATCTCTTCTGTTGGTGGGATTTATTTTATTTAATATTGCTGGAAATAAAGATGTCTATTTGGATTTTTCAGGTCTCTGAATAAAATTATGATATGCAATTAAGGCTTGAGTCTATGTTGTTGATTGAAGTAGCTACATATTTTTCTAAACATCAGGGTTGAAATAAAAAGATCTGCATAATCAAATATCATGGGTGATGGTTAAGTGCTTCCTTGTTAAATCATTAAATTTTAAATCTTAAATTTATGGACTGCTTATATTAACAGTTGAACTTTTCAATGAATAGAATTTAAAACAGAGTTACTCTCCTTTGAAAGGAATAGAAAATAGATCTTTTTAGATTTAACCAATGTCAAAGGGGGATAATTTCGATCAGAAATTATTTCCCTTCAAAGTTTTTATGAATTTAAGAGTAAAAATATAGTACTTGAATAGTTTATCCCTAATAATCAATCTTTATAGTAATTTTTTTCATAAAAAAAATCCAAGCGCATATAATATGCAGAGATAATAAAACCTCTTGAAAATCAGAAGAAATTGTGTCGGGTATGTTGTTATTGAGATCATCCAGGAAATTATGGCAATCCAGGATATAAAAATAAAAGTATCAAACATGAAATGGCATCAGCCTAACTCAAAGCACAACCAACTCTTCAGTATTATTGATATCATAATAAAGCAAAAACAAATCAAGCAAAGATTTTTCCCTTTCCTTGAAAAATACGAACACAACAAGAAATGGCTGATAGTTATGAACAACTTCTGGAAGTTGCACATTCCCTCTTGATAACTTATGGTTGAAGACTATAAAAACAACATGCAGAACAAGCTTCAAGTTGTTGTCATTCCTATGCTTATACATGCATGTATAGATATCTATATGTACAAACACGCCCATATATATATATATATATATATATATATATATATATATTTTGCACATCATGCTGCTTCAGAATCAAACTCCTCTCTTACTTCTAATCCAACTGAAGATGATTGCTAAAATTATTCTATTTTGTGTACAATAATGATAATAATAGTCCAACGCTTAACCAGGATGATTGTGCATGAAATTTCTATCATAGTACATACCATAAAATAAATTTTCAGGTGTGGAAGAAACTCAGTTTTGACCTCTAAGGACTGTGGGAGGTCAAATTCATGATGGCTGCCAGTTGACCTGGGCGTCATCTTGAAAATCATACCTTCCAGCAGTCACACTAGTATGTTACTGAGCACATCTGATAACACAAAAAAAAATGTTGGGCTGAGGAGGTGGGGGTCTTTAAGGTGGATTTTTTTTTTTCATAAATGCATCCGATTATGATTTTTCAGTGAGTTATTGCTTATAACATGACTGACATGCTGCACTGAATGTATTAGCAAAAGGATATTTTTTCTAACATTTTTATCTACTTTGACTTTGGTCTAAATGCATTTTCCTTGGGCTCAGGTGATCTCAAAAGTAGCATCAAAGGAATAGGCATTCCCTATTCAGTTGGAAGTGTCACCTTATATGTTTTTCCACACTGTTTGATTCCAAAGTTAAATGCATTTGAACATTAGATCTGGTTGACTGGCAGCCATCTTGGACTTGACTTCTGACTTCCTTCAACATCTAAAAATTAATGTTATGGAACGTACTATGTTAAGAATTTTATGCCTTTTTCAAAAAGTGTACAATGGATCTTATCCATTGCACTATAAATAAAAAGTTATAGAAATATATTTTTTAGTGTAAATGTATTTATTCATTAAAATGAAATAGGCCCTTGCATATCTGTAAGATAGTTTTTGTAGATATATAAGACTTGTCGGTTTGGCACAGTCAGTAAAAAAACTAGCTACCAATCACATGATTATGATTTCCAATCACGGTAGGTGAATGTTGATTTTATAAATTTATTTATTTATTAGAATGCATTTTTCTAATATAATTTATCACAGAAACATAAGACTTGTCAACATAGCTCATTAGGTATGAGAGCCACCTACAAATCAGTTGGTCCTGATTTCTAATCGCATTATGGGAATGTTCATATCATATTGGTTTGGTCAAACATGGTGGTACAGACAAACAGTAAAAAGTTCACTCATCTAAATTTGGTGAGGATTGTTCTTGTTTTGGTAGAAAAACAACATCAACTCCAAACTTAGACTGGAGTTAGTCAACAAATGGTTCCAAAACTAAAATTTCACAGTTTGCTTGACTTTCTCCCTCAAGGAGAAATAATCTATCTTAGTTACCAAGACTTTTCAGCTGTCACTTCTCTGCTGTACTTTCTGAACAAGAACCACAAGTGAATGAACATTTCTGCCTACCAGTCACCTGGATATTATGCTGTCAATAATATCGTAGAAAGGAACAAACAACCTGAGTAAATACTGTCCAAAATAAATCCTCTACTTAAGCCATTCAGTCACACTCGATATGTTATGTAGCCAATAGAAAGAGTATTGTCTGCATTTCATATTTCCTCGAGGAAGCAGTTGATTCAATATGTGATATGTTGCTTCTTGAATCCAAAAATTTCTATGACTATGCCTTTTTCTTAGCCAGTAGGGATTAGGAAATAATCACACATGACTAGACGTTGTGAGTGTGTATTATACATATATATATATATATATATATATATATATATATATATATATATATATATATATATATATATACATACATATATACATATATATATATATATATATATATATATATAAAATACAAACATGTGTAGATAATGCACACATTGTATAGATTTGAGCACTTTCATCATAGATAAAACAACCCCTAAAACAGTAAAGATATATATATATATATATATATATATATATATATATATATATATATATATATATATATATGTATATATATATATATATACATCTTTTTGTTGACTTGTCCTTCTTACAAGCACAAACTATTTGACCAAATTTTGTATGGAGTCATTTTATTGAATGGAGAAGGTTGGAACAATGTCAAGAAATTTATTTATTCTGCTTTTTGTCTACAGTATTCTTTAGGTTGTTAAATCAGCCATTGTGAATTTACAGTAACATGCCTCATAGGAATAATTCGATGTATGTGTTTATCTAGTATTATCCGACAGTTCTAAGAATATTTCTGTATCTAACAAGCACGAATCCTTTAATAATAATAATGATAATAATAATCACCACCACCACCACCACCAAACCTTTTAGATCATCAATACCTTCATGGGATCTTTGATCCTTCAATGACCTCCATGCAGGGCAGTCGAAAGAAATTTAACAAACATACCAATATTGCATCCTTAAATATACCAAATCTTCCAAAAATATACTAAATCCACACTTCATGATTACATATCAAATGATATGATGATTTTAATAAATCAGTACATTACATTCATTTTTTTGACCCCAAGAATTCAAATAATTTCTTTTTTTTCTGAGCTGTTCTGGCTGTCGGGCTGGCTATGTATATATGCATCATGTGAACAGGCTGTACCAATGGTACCTGAGATCTGTAGATTTGAGCATTTAATCATTATGTCCAGAAAAAAAGATTTCTCTTTTACCTTTTTTTGAAAATCACCCTCCTAAATAGGTTTTTAGTGGGAGTCCAATTTGCAATCTAAGTTTATGCTAAATCGATACCTTAGTTTGTGTCTAGCAATATTGATGCTCGTTTTTTTTTTTAAATTCTTTTCAAACTTCCTTTTAGGGATCACTGCCCAGGGAAAGGTGGAAGAAGTAACTTATTTATCGATTACTCCTTTTTCCAATTTGATCACCCCCAACACATGTAGCCAAAAGTTGGTGATCACATGACAGTTTCTATTGTATGACTAACCAGACCTTTTC
Source organism: Thysanoteuthis rhombus (assembly GCA_963457665.1). Classification (NCBI taxonomy): domain Eukaryota; kingdom Metazoa; phylum Mollusca; class Cephalopoda; order Oegopsida; family Thysanoteuthidae; genus Thysanoteuthis; species Thysanoteuthis major. The sequence continues at coordinate 5,689,874 of OY735212.1, read as the reverse complement.
TCATATATTGCAAAACCTTGGTTTACTTGAAAGTCAAGCCGGAGACAAATGGGTGTTGAAAAAATTATTAATATGTGATCACCAAATAGGGATGGCTCCATCATAACTATTTGATTGATTTCAAGTCTAGATAAAGGAGGACTGTTGGGGGTGATGTTAGCAACTCCACCCTGAAAAACGTATATGCAACCGGGATTGCAGCAGAAATTTACATTCACTGTTTACATCGTCTGTGCATAAAAACATTGGCCTAAGAAGATTTTGTAAGCTTTAAACAATTGAATAATGGGAGAAAAAGTAAATGAATCCATGGATGGAAGAAATTTTTACCTGATTTTTTTAGTCATTTTATTTTATCATAACTTTAATTCATAGCTTCATGAAAATAAAATGAATGAAAAATATACTTATCTGAGAAAACTAACATAGAATTGACAAAAAAAGAGCAACATAATTGTAGTCGAAAAATAGTTATCAAAATTTATGTATAATGATTTATAATAATAGAATGAAATCAAATGAAATATATCATTTGATATCTGTTATATCTCTCAGACTCAGAACCCTTTCATAAGGAATTGCTTTCATGAATGATCGGCCTTGAGAATCTTTTATTTTAATTCAAAAGTAAAAACTTCTTTTGACTCTGTCATTGGCACCCACTCTTGTATTAGTACCAAAAAATAAATAGTAAGCTTCAAATACCTTTGAAAGCACCTTCTTGTATTTCTTGTATTTTACTAAATAATGGTTAGTCAGATTTGGTCAAAACTGTATTTTGGGGTACATTTTTTCATCAACAACAAGCCTGGTTGTCGCAGGGGCAAACTGCAACTTCTACTCCGACTGAAGATAATTACTAAAACTGAAAATATATATCTTTTAGCATAAATGCATCTATTTATTTAGCTGAGACTCTTCTCTATGGGTGAGATAAATATTCGAAGAATTTGGCCCAGTCAGTAAGAGAGCTGTCCAACGATCAGTTGGTCGTAATTTCAAATGTTAATTTTATGTAACAGGACAGACAAACGGTGAAGAGTTCACTCCCCTAGATCTGGTGAGGATTGTTGCTGTTGTTGTTGATATGATTATGGTAGAAGAACAAAGTCAACTCTAAACTTGGACTGGGGTTTGGCAAAATAAATTCCATTATTAGAAGCATTCTTCATTTATTCACTTTGTTGATTGTTTCATGGGTTCCAAGTACTGATTGCTCCATTGAACACAACAGGGCTGCTATTACTCGGGTGCATTTAAATTTATACAGCCTCAACTAACGGATCACCCAATGGGGGGGAAGGAGACAAGTAGGAAGTATACTGGAGACTTTTCTGCTCCCATTTTTTTTCTTCTATTTTAAAAATCTATCATTATTTCTAAAAGCCGAAACTGAACAGACTAATGGAATTGGTTCTCTCTGTTTTCGATGATATAATTTCTTGGAAAGAGTCAGAAAAGAGAAAAAGAAAGGGAAGGAAAAGGAGAAGAAACAATGAAAAAGTATTCAAGAAGCCTGAAGAGTTCCACAAGTGGAAGTGTAGTATGGCTTCTTTGGATTTGGGAATCTTCCGCTTTCTTAATTGTTAGAAACTGTCAACCTAAACTGTCAACAGAGTTTTTTTTCTCTCGGCCTTTAAGTTGGTCTGGCTGACTGGTTGGCTAGCTATGTATCAATCATATATACAGGCTGCACCAATGGATGTAAATTTAAATGTTACAAGAATGAAAGACGACCGATGGACATCACTACTCACAACATGGATCCCCAGAGATCACATAAGTAATGCAACAAAAGGCGCAAACAATAACTTGTTAATTGATCACCCTTTTTCCTGATTTATAATTGATCATGCTGCCAAAAGACATTGGTCATGTGATGGTTTCTATTGAGTGACCAACCAGACTGGTTCTTTTATGTTTGGATTGAATTGTGTATATGTTGAAGAATATATATCTGTGTGTGTGTGTGTGTGTGTGTGTGTATGTGTGTGTGTGTGTGTGTGTGCATAAATGAGCTTGTCTTGATACATTTAAATGTTTATACATTCATGCCAGTATATGTACATGAGATAGAATAAGTATGTTTACAAGTGTTTACAAGTAATACTGGCAATATCCTTGAGTTAATATATATCTCTCTGTATATTCAGTTTGTGTTTACAAGTAATACTAACAATATCCTTGAATTAATATATATCTCTCCATATATTTAGTTCGTGTTTACGAGTAATACTGACAATATGAAGAAAGAATGACAATATTGGAAGTTTTGTTTTAAATTATTGATATTCCATTCCCAACGTTTCATCCTTTTTACCTAGACTTCTTCAAAGGTGAATGATGCTAGGAAGTATGAACAGTTGTGTCCTCATTTCTCGCATCATTTGCTTTTGAACAAGTCACAAAAAATGGACGCAACGTCAGGAATAACATTTCAATAATCAATTTAAGAAAACCTTCCAATATTGCCCTTCATTTTTCTAGTTTAAGTAAGCAAATAGATATGTGATTTACAATTGTATTTAGGTACATACATATGCCTAAATATGTTTGCATACATACAGGTATGAATTTGCAAGAGTCAGGGACATCATAGAATCCATTTAAAATCTCAAATGGCAGTGGGCTGGCCATATTGCAACAATGGCGGACAACTGATGGACATTACGACTCATGACATGGATCCCCGAGATCACATGTGGAACCGAGGCCAGCAGAATATTAGATGGAGAGATGAGCCAGACATGGTTATATATTTCATTTGTTTGAAATCAACCAAAGCTGTCACTAAATCTATTGACAAAGGTTTTTTTCAATTTTTAAGTTGTTCTGGATGGTTGGCTGGCTACATGTGTTGCACATACAGGTTGCACCACTGGAGTAGGGGGTTAAAAATTTAAGCATTTGCACCTTATTATGTATGCCTAGAGAAAATATCTTTTTTAAAAATTCCCCCAATAGGTTTTTAGTAGGTTGGAGTCAATTTACAATGTAAGTTTATGCTGAACTGGCACCTTAGTTTGTGTTGAACAGCATTCACACTCGTTTTCTGAAAAAAATTTGTGATCACTGCCCAACAAAAGGTAAGAGAAATAATACATTGTATATGTTAGAAAATGTACACTGTTGTCAATAATTAATGTTGGTTGCTAGAATCAAAGCTTACATTGAGAGACTAGAATCAGATGATAAATGTTCTACCAGCTGCATGTCTAGATATTAACAGGTATTTGGGGGCCTAGTGGGATTCACTATTTGAGGGCCCTCTCACTTCAATATTTAGTGAGATTTGTCAGTAAAAATGTTGTGAACTACTATTTTTAAAGCTTTTGCGGCCCTACTCTATTGGAGGCCCAGGGGGAAGCCCCCAGGTAAACCTTTGTATTCTGCCTTTTTAACTTCAACTTAAATGAAAGACACAATGTCACCAGTTAAAACAGCATTTAACAATGAAACCAGATGGAGACAGGATTATTTGTTCATTTTTAAATGGGAAAAGCAAAATTAGATTATTTGCCCACAAACAATAATGTCCTTTTCTTCTTTTGCCAATAATAGCAACCAAAAGATAAAACAAGAGTGGTTAGTTACTCAATAGAAACTGTCATACAACCAATGTCTTTTGGCTGCATGTTTGGGGGTGATCAATTAAAAATTTGGTTAAAAGGATAGATCAATGAATAAGTTACTTCTCTCAACTTTTCTTGGGCAGAATAGAGTCCAAATAGAAAAAAGTTTTCCTTATTTTTTTTCATTGGTATGGCCTGTACGTGCAACCAAAACATAGCCAGCTAGACCTGCTTGGAAACTGGAGAAACCTATGTTGATGGTTTTGGTGACTGTTTTGGTTGACAGTTTCTAATTCATTTGATTATGAATTTTTGATTTCGATAGAGAGAGAAAAGGAAGAGAAACAAGTCTGGCTAGTCACACAATAAAAACCGTCATACAACCAATGTCTTTTGACAGCGTACTGTGTTGGGGGTGATCAATTTTAAAAAATTGAAAAAGAGGGTGATCAATGAATAAGTTACTTTTCTTATCTTTTGTTGGGTAGTTACCGATGAAAAAGTTCAAATTTTCAAAAAAATAGCATGAAAGGTCCCAGACAGAAAACTAAGAGACCAATTTAGCATATACTTACATTGCATATTGAACCCTCAATTGAAACTCTATCATGGGGCTGGTGGTCTTAGAAAACAAAAAAGAAAGAAAGAAGTTTTTTCTAGACAAAATAAGGTGTAATTGTTGAAATTCCCAGCCCTCCAGATCAATCGATGGGGTCTGCATACAACATTACATACATAGCCAGTCAGATTCACTTAAAAACTGAAGAAATCTATAATGGCAGCTTTGGTGATAGTTTCAGTTGACTGTTCCAAATTCACTTCATTAGTAAAGTTTTACTGTAAAAATGAAAATGTTCTAAAGTGTACATTTGAGTGTAAATAAATATACAAATTTTATATGCAAGCACACATCATAACGATCATATCAAAACCTATTAAAAAAAACTGAAAGTGTACACGCAGGTTTAGTTAATCACTCAATAAGAACCGACACGTGACCAAGGTCTTTTGGCAACATTCTGTGTTGGGGGTGATCTATCAAAAAATTGAGAAAAGGGTGATCAATGAATAATTGCCTTTTACTGGATCACTAAAAAATTCAAATTTCAAAACAACAAGTGGGCACAAACTAGTGACCAATTTAGAATGAAATTACATTATAAATTGAACACTCAACTAAAAACCTATTTTGGGTAGGAATTTTTAAAAAACAAAAATAAACTGTCTTTTTAGACATGATAAGGACTGAATATTAACATTTTCAGCCTCGTAGCTCCATTGGTGCAGCCTGTATGCATAATGTATGCATACATGGCCAGCCTGCTAGACCAGCTTATAAACTGGAGAAACCTCTTTTGATTGCCACCCATGTATTCTGTTGCCACCCATGTATTCTGATTTTTACCTCATAAATTAAGCAGTGCAGGTAGTAAAATTAACTTATCTTGAAAATACTACCAGCATGGTTTGAACCAAAAGATTTATGAGTAAAAAAGAAAAATATGGACATAAACTAAGGGACCGATTCGTCATAAACTTTCATTGAAAACTGAACCCTCCAATAAGAAAAAAAACTATTTAGTGGATGGGGTTGGTGGGATTTTCAAAAAGCAAAATGATACTATGAATGGCTAGGGCTAAGCAAAGTTAAGATTGATAAATTGATAGATATAAATGTCAGAACACATGAATGACATAAACCCAGCAACAGTGATTAAACGGATCAGTTGTAGGTGGTATTGTTTATCATATAGACCAATGTATTGCATCAGATTGTAGTTACTCAACACTGGTTGTTTCTTGGTTGTTCTTTCAAACAAGTTCACCGACCACAGGTTCCAGAGAAGATTCAAGAAATTGGAGTAAAACACCCTGAACAAGTATTACGCTATTCTCTACTTTCGTGTAAGCCTTGCAGCCACTTCGAGATAAATATGTGAACAAAAAGTTTCTCAATAGTTTCCCTTTCAATCCCATCATAGATGATTGAAACTTATAGGAGAAGGTGTGGGTACAGTAGAATTCATTCACCTAATTTCATATAGGCAGGTTGTCTTACAATAAAAATAACCAATGTGCAAAATTTTATTGTCGAAAGCTTTAATACCTGTTTACCTCTGTTGTATGTCTTTGTTTAATAATGAAAGTGTTTTTCAATCTAGGCTTTATATAAATAAAAACAGGTTTGGTATGTCTTTATTCTGATTTTTGAACAGCCGTAAGATTAGATATGTACAACAACAGCATGGCAAATTTGAATCTTGTAACAAACAGGACTAAAATTTAAAAAAATGTGAAGTTTGCAACATTGAACATTAAACTCATTTGATTGAGTCAATGTTGGACTTTATTAGACGAGTTTTCTCTCAAGCATATTTTGACTATGGATATATTTTGGCATCTCATTTGATTTTTAACATACAGTCAACAATCTCTGAGAAAGTTCTGAGTAGAATTTGAATTTTCCACCTTTCTCTATTTCTTGTTATAGAGAACATAAAAATTGATTATGATCAGTTCCACCTAGCTTTCTATATTTAAAAAAAAAATCTATCAAATGTTTCAGCACAGAGAAAATGTTGGTATGTCCTCTAACATAAAATCCATGGTACATTCAGACCTTTTCTGATTTCAGGAATCATTTAGAGCAGAAAATTAATGGTAGACAAGCAAACCAAAAACAACTCAATTCCTTCACACTGACAGAGTGAATACGTGCAACTGAAAATGAGAATCCTCAAAATGTTGACAAAAATATTCTTAGCTCAGCACAATGATTAATTCTAGGAAAATTTCAACTACTATCACATTATTGAAGAATATATTGTCTCAATTTAGCAAGTTTTTTGTTTTGATAGTATGGAGATCCAACAAGCATTTTAACCCATCTTGGTGCCATTTATTTAGCAATTTTTTTCTAATTTACAGCTGTCGTAGCCATATCAAGACTGATCTAGCCATTTTTAGCCATTTCAATGGTCCTAAAATGGCTGATATTGTTTTTAGTGCAAATTCTTTACGCTTTTTCATGGTTGATAAAGTTAAAAAAATTTGAGTTGACGAAACTGCCTGGACCTCCCACAAATTTTTGACCTGACTTGCAGATACTTGCATAGTTATCAGATGCAACAAACTGAATTCTGCAAAAAGATATTTTACCTAGTAACTTGTGAACTGGAAATCTCAAATAAAATTATTTCAAAATTCCTCAATAATTCTGAATCTGTTCTGCGTTTTTTAAATCAACAGAAAATATATTTTCAGTTTTTTTCCTTTCATAATTAAGATGATACTTTATCATATTTGTTAAAGGTCATTGAAACCTGATTTTGGCAGAAAACCCTGCACTGTACATGATTGTGTATAAGTTATATAAACAGTTCTGGTTGGTCATTCAACAGAGACCGTCACATGACCAATGTCTGGGGTGATCAATTAGAAATTGGAAAAAAATTGGTGATCAATGAATATGTTCTATCTCTTGCTTTTTTGGGGCCATGATCAATAAAAAAAAGTCTAAAATTTTCAAAAAACAAGCATGACATATGACATAAAATGAAGGAACAATTTAGCATGAACTTACACTTGATGAAACACACATATATAGATAACCAGCCATAACTTAAACACTGGAGAAACCTACGTGGACAGTTCGAAAAAGTTCTGTTTTGGATCTCTTTGGTCATTTTGAATGAATAATGCCAAATACTGTGCTGGTATTTCTTGGATAATTTTAGATAAAAAATCTGTTTGTATGAGCACACCACAAAGTAGATCACTACATCTACTTAAGACAACAAATCTCCATAAAATCCTCAAAAGAAAAGAAACCAAGCAAAAAATCACTCTAGGATGGCAAACCTTTGGCAGTGCAAGCTCAGCCTTCAAGAACAAGAAAATTCCATAAGTCCAAAAAGAAGAGTATATAACCAATGCATCCTTCCGATAGTCAACTATGGAGCTGAAACATGAGACTTAACCATGAGACTTACCCGCAAACTGAGAACCATGCAACGTACACGTGAAAAAACATGCTCATCCACACATGGAGAATCGCAAGACAGCACAATATCTCAGGGAAAAAACAGGAGTCTGAGACATCATAGAATCCATTAGGAAACTTGAATGACAATGGGCTAGTCATATTCTAAGAATAGCAGACAACCGATGGAAATCACAACTCATAAAATGGATTCCCAAAGATCACATGTATAACCAAGGCTGGCAGAATACAAAATGGAGAGACAAACTAGACAAATTCAGAAAGTATTGGTTCTATGAGGTCTCTTCTTCCTAATGATCTCTTTCAGTTTTTCAATGAAAACTTTTACAATCTTACAAAAATTATGCAACGCCTAAGACATTTTTAAGGACTGCTAATAAATCCTCCTTGGATCTAAATCATCTTATACTACCATCTCATATCACAAAAACAAATCTCTATAAACAAGAATGCATTACATCAGAATCCTATCAAATCTCTCTTCTAGACTTTGAGCAATTTTCATTGGATTTTCCATATTTATGGCTTTATGCAAAAGTTTTCAGTCCAATGTATATCTATTCAATTATTTTTTTGGGTGCTAATATTTTTAGAAGTATTTAAATTGCATTGAGCTAAGAAACAAGCCTATTTATCACTTATTAATGATACAAAAAAAGTCATGTTTTGAAAAGTACTCCTTCTTGTTTCCATACTAAAGTCTAAAAGCAGAAAAAAATTAACATTAGATTCTTTATACAGCGAAAAACTATACTTTCTTTCTTTATATTTGATTTTTTTACCAATATTTGAATTGTTGATTAGTTATTCAAAAATGAAACGACTATTTGTTCATCACTGTTTATATCATAAAACATTCCAATGTTCTCAAAGTGCTTATTCATATAATTTATGGTGGTTTATTTATCATGAAAAAAACATGTAATTTCAAATCGTAGTAATTCATGTGTTCAAATTACTTTTATTGTTGTTGAGGTTCAAAATATGAAGAGAAATTTGCATTAATGATTATAAGTATAATTGCTGTAAGCAAAGTATAAAATGAAAGGAATTTACTTTTGGCTGGGTTGGTGAGGCATCGTTATTGATGTTTAGTAGCTGCACATGTTACAGACAAATTGCATTGTAGTTCTGATAAAATCACCAAAGTTAAGCAATGTCAAGCCAGGTCAGAACATAGATAGGGGACCAACTGGGCTCACCAGGTGCCATAAGTAGCCGGGGTTAATGTACAGCGTCTCCCATTGCAATCTCATTAATCTTCCTAAGGAGGAGAAGAATCTCTACTCTACTCAATAATGCAATTAAAGGTTACCCCTCTCCCTGAACCCTGTGGCAAGAAATGGATGAATGATATAGTTGTCTATGGATGACAAACGGGTAAAATAGAATATTGACTTTTAAATTCATATAAAGAAAATAAAATAACAATTTCTAGGGAAACAACATTTGATTGAAATTATCTACCTTTGACGATTCAGTGGATTTTAAAACAAATTTCCAATCTGATTCACAGAAAAGTTCTTCTATTTTCTTTGTTATTCATTGAAGAATTTCGCTATCAATCATAAGCGTTTCAAGAGTTTATGAATTTGAGAGCCAGAGTTCAACCAAGCAAAGAATCTCAAAGTTCTGCTTCAAGATTTTCACTTGCTTTTCTCTTAACAGAAGCCTTGTAAGCCTTTCTCATTAATATAAAGAAATGAATGGAATAGATACATGCTTCATTGGAGTCAATTATATTTTCTTCTATTTTTAAAGCTACAATTCAAAAGACACAATAGATGAAAAAAAAGCGTAACTCAGTGAGGATATTGAGAATGTACTAGAACATGGAGGAGATTTGGTATCACTTGACACCCAACAGTAAATGCCAGAAAATATTGCCGTGGAGAAATATAAGAAAATTCTAGTGTAGGATTCGTCAAAAATGACAGGTAACATTTTTGTTGTATAGTGATAACCAACAAGAATTTGGATCTTTAGGTAAATTCAAACCAGAAGTAACCTAGCAAAAACAGAAACCATGTCAGTTTCTGTGTTTGTGTTGCATTTTTATTTCATTTTGTGTTTTATGTGTTCAATAAGTGGATAAAATATATTAATGATTTTTAGCTACAAAAATATGTACTACTGATTTTTAGCTACAAAAATATATTTTACTACTCTTTAGCTACAAAAATATATACCACAGATTTTTAGCTACAAAAATATATTTTATTACTCTTTAGCTACAAAAATATATACTACTGATTTTTAGCTACAAAAATATATATTACTATTCTTTAGCTACAAAAATACTTATTACTGATTTTTAGCTTTAAAAATAAATGTTAGTGATTTTTTGCTATTAAAATATGTATTAGTGATTTTTAGCTACAAAAATATATATTACTGATTTTTAGCTTTAAAAATAAATGTTAGTGATTTTTGCTATAAAAATATGTATTAGTGATTTTTAGCAACAAAAATATATATTACTGACTTTTAGCTACAAAAATACATATTAGTGATTTTTAGCAACAAAAATACATAGTAGTGATTTTTATCTACAAAAAAATGCATAACTGATTTTTAGCTACAAAAAATATATTTCTGATTTTTAGCTATAAAAAAATACAAAACTGATCTTTAGCTACAAAAAATATATTCCTGATTTTTAGCTACAAAAAATATATTTCTGATTTTTAGCTACAAAATTATATATCACTGATTTTTGGCTATAAAAAGTGAGAGTCATATTATATTCAAAGCAGCATTGTACTCAAGTAAACATGGTAATAGATATTGAATTGATGAAATTAAACATTAAATCAATAAATATTGTGATATTGTAGAACATGGTATGTTTTTTCAATCCATCCGTAATTTGAAGGTCAAAGTGATCTGCCATTTTGTGGTGACATTATTGTCTTGTTATTTTTCAAATGAGGCTGACTGTCTAGTGAAAATTGATTCTTTTATGATGTCCACTCCTCCCAACCTAATGTGACTGATTGACAATGATTCAAGCTTAAAATCCTGCATCATTTCATCTCTGTAACAGTAGCTTGTGGAATCTTTTAACCTATAGAAAGTTCAGGTGTAGATGTAAATACTTGTTTGGGTGGGAGCTTCCTAAAGGCGTTAATTTTAACTCGGTGAGTGACATGTGTTAACTTCATAAGTGATATATAGCCAGATTTGATACCATGACAAGCTTGAAATGCCCACATCTTATATTTAGGTCATCTTACAGCTAAATCATCTTACATCTTCAAAGTTCTAGATTTATTACTTATTAGAGCAGTGCCCGCTCCAAAGGTGCATGCTTGGAAGGGGCCAGATTTTATTCTGTGGGGAGCAGCCTGCCATAATTTTCATTTTTGTTGTACGAAACTGTGGCTTCAAAGTATTTCTATAACTTTCATTCAGTGTTGCCAATATAGATATTCTGTATCTAAATTCAAATAATTCTAAAGAGTGAAAGTTAGATATAATTTATATAAACTATGAAGAAAGATCTATAGTATTTAATGTTTTATCTATTTTTATCCGGTTTTTATCAAATATTTAGAGAACCACAGATTCAGAAAACTTCAAATTTGACTCTGCTCTGACTCATGTGCTGACTAATATATCTGGCAAATGACCAATTGCTGAAGAATTAGTGTGTGTACATGCAGGCAGAGATTTCTTCAATTGTTGTTAGATTAATTAAAGCTATGAACTAAGAGCCATTAGTTTTGTGGTTTGATTCTTAATCATGAACATATCATATTTATTAACCCCTAAGCAAAAACAAGTCTTTCATATACATAGTAAGATAGCACACACAAAATAATTATCAGCATACCTGGAGAAATATCTATACACTAGCTGGTGTACATTGTACATACAACTCTCTCTTATAAAACCTTTAATTATTGCCTTTCTTAAAACTGATAAATTTCCAGAGGGTTTGAAGGTCTAATAGATTGAAAGTATTTGAAATTGACAGAGAAAAAAAGAAAAAAATTATGAATTTTTCATCAGGTTTTGAACTCAGTCTACTGACCTTGTTTCTAAACACTGACGTATTGTTGTATTCACTGATTTCTATTGCAATAGAAGTAGCTTTTTTCATACAAGCAAGAATGCTGAACCCAAAGAAATCAACAATTTTTTGGTAAAATTCAAGCTAAAAATGTGCGCTGTAGGTAAATCAAGACCTTGTTTTTCCTCTGTGATGCATAGTTCTCAACTTACAAGACTACAAACACACATGCACATGCTTCACCATTTAATAATATAAATAAGGGAAGAGTGGGTGTTATAGCTTGTTTGGTGAATTGGCTAGTTCCTTAACTAATCATCTTTTTATAAACTGACACTGTTCAAGTTTAAGCTAATGGAAAGGAATCAAGTTTCCCTAGCTCACTACAATCTGTACATTTGTAACATGAGCAATAGACAAGAACATTAATATCAAGTATATTTTACATACAGATATATTCATCCTGAGGTGCTGCCCGGCATGAAGTCAATAGGCAAGTGGTTCTCAAACTGTGTGCTGCAAAACAATAGTCTGCCACAACTATCTCCCAAGCATGCCATGTGAATTTTCACAAATGTGCAAACATATATTTGAACCCTACAACCACAGTTTCCAATCTAGTGGTTTGATCATTAGATTTTGTGTGATCTGAACTTTTTTAGCCATGGTTGAAAGGGATAAGGGTGATGAGTATGTATACCTTTATGCTGGTATGAAAATTTGATCCATTCGCAACTGAAATAGTTTTGTGTAATTTATTTTATTTTCACAGTTGTTGTGCTACATTTCGTAGTGTGTTGTCATAAGATAAACTTGGAGGATCACCTCAGAAGGCTGATAATCTAATCGGCCTCTCTCTAGTTTCAATACTTCTGAGCTATTAACACAGACAGATTTAACATTGACGGGGCCTACTGCATAACATTTCTTGGGTCCTTTCTATCTTTTCCAACAAATCAATACAAAAATGAAGTATTCATAAAATCCTGATATTTAATTTAATGCAAAGTCCTTCATAGATCAATAATCAATCTTCATGTAAGATAATAAATCCTCAACCGAGTTTAGTTATGCCACTTTACTTTATCACCCACAAAAGATTAAAATATTGGCATATTCTAAAGGCATATAGGGCGGAGGGAGGGGCTAAAATCTTGGGGCCCTGTCCATCAGCATTGTTTTCCTTGCTTTAAATACGGTCATGGCTTCTGAGCAACCCACAGCATTCTACCTTTGATGGATGTAAAAGATCTCAATGAATTTCAATGACATTTGGTGGAAGGATGGGTCACCAAAAAAAAATCAAGATAAATATTACAACTTATGCCTGAATTGATGAACATATTTTTCTTCCTATTTCTCAGACGTATTTTATTTACTTCAAACAGAACCACCTACATAAATCCTCAAAAGTGTACATAGAAAGTCACAATGATTGCTTGGGAAATTATGAGTCACAGCCACCCATATATTCTGGTTTTTTTACCTCAGTGATGGTGGTAAAATTAAGTTACCTCAATGAAAATACTACCAGTATTTTTTTAACCATGAATTCATAATTTTTAAAAAAAAACAAAAAAAAAACAAACAACATGGACATAAACTAATGGATCATTTTGGCATAAACTTTCATTGTAAATATGAATCCTCTAAAGGAAACCTATTAGTAGTGGGGTGGAAACATTTTATTGAAGGGTGCGTGTGTGCAAAATGTCAAATTATTACTGTGAACAGTAAAAGATGGATGAAATCTGGATAGGCAGATACATAGATACATATAAATGTCACAACACTTGAATAACCTAAACCTAACCTTTGTGATTAAACTGGCACGTTGTGGGCAGCAGTGATTAATACAAAATGATCTCTGCTTGTAAAAAATATCTCATATGTAAAAACCAAACATAGTAACACCTTAGTGTGCACACTAGATATATCCCTAAAAAATGCAGTACTAAACAACAACAATAACAACAAAATTGTGTAATTATAACATAGAATAAATTCAGCCAGCAATCATTTTTAAGAATATATGATGTTACTGAGCCTAAACAAGATGAATTAGTGCTGTTTATCTTATTTGGTAGCTACTTTCTGGAACTAGTGAAATATCACTGGGTGTCGATAAATATCACTACATGAGAAATTATTATGTATTTGTATGCCTATGTCTATGTGTTTAATCTCATAAATGTAGGCATATGAGTAATGTGGAAAGAAACATAAATTGTTTGTAAAATTAACAACTTATTAATATATTTATCTGGTTACAACTGCATCAGAATAAGACACAAATTCTCTGCAAAATCAACAATTTATTGATATGTTTAGTTGTTTATAACTACATCAGAATAAGACACAAATCGTTTGTAAAATCAACAATTCATTAATACGTTTTGCTGGTTACAACTACATCAAAATAAGACAAAAATACAAAATAATGAATTTTGAAAGTTGCTTTATTTATGTCACCATCACAGAACAATCGTTATGTGTCAATATTTAAAATTTTTTGAATATGCTTGGAAAAAGTCGTCTGTGCATAATTTTAAATCGAATCTATGGGTCGGCATGAATCGATGCCTCATTTCGGGGAATCATCTATAATGTCCTTTTATCTTATTCTGATGAAGCTGTAACCAGCAAAACATGTTAATAAATTGTTGATTTTATAAACAATTTCTGTTTCTTTGCACAATGTCAACAATTAATATCATTCATTATACATAAAGGTATACAGTTATCCCTTGATAATTGCTTGTTTTCTATTTGTTGTTTCAATAATTCCTGATTCAGTCTTAAATAGTTTGATTGGAATTTTTGGGAGAGTTTCAGGGCGTACCATAAAAAACTACATCATAGAAAATAAACAAGATGTAAAAAGTTTATACTTTTGCATTCCCACAGAGGATTTCTGTACAGATCAAGGTCGTTTTTACATTTTTGACCAGAAAATATTGATTCTGCCATAATTGTCAGATCTGTCAGCCAAAAAAAAAAGTTGTTATAAAATCTAAAATTTTGACACTATGATATATTGTATTCATTAATTCATTCATTTGTACATTTACAATTCAAGGATGGTAAAATGTTTGATTATTGTTTATGGTATAAAATTTATGGTTTTTGGGGATTGAAAGTATTCAGGCGGTGGGAGGGGTTAGCAAAAATTATTAGGGGATTTTCGTATTTGCAGCACTGGTGCCCCCAACTACCATGAATATAAAGTGATAACTGTTTTTTCATACATCTAGACAGAGAAATCTATACACACAACCATAGAATAAGTCTGTTGAAGCTTAGGCAGAGCCTCGTACCTTTTATTAGGTGATTTTCGTATTTGCAGCACTGGTGCCCCCAACCACTACGAATATAAAGTGATAACTGTTGTTTCATACATCTAGACAGAGAAATCTATACACACAACCATAGAATAAGTCTGTTGAAGCTTAGGCAGAGCCTCGTACCTTTTAGGAACATGTTCTCTACTCTGTTCATTGCCACCCTTTCATGGTGCTGCACAAAGAGGTGGTCATTCCATAAAGAGACCGATTCATGCCTTTCTCAAGGGAATTAGTACAAAGTATTTGTCCCACTTGGAGCTTGAACTCTATTCTATTTTCCATGATGCTCACTGCTTGGCCACTTGCAACCCCTCCCAGCACAATCATAGATAAACAAACAGGTCTGGTTAATCACTCAATAAAAAATTGTCTTATGACTAAGGTCTTTTGGCAGCATGTATTGTTGGGGGTGATCAGTTAAAAAATTGGTAAAAGAGGTGATCACATCTTTTGTTGGGCAGCGATCACTAAAAAATCTGAATTTTTTAAAAACAAACCTGGATGCTACCGGACACAAATAAGGGACCAATTTAGCAATAAAATTCACATTGCAAATTAACCCCCTACCACAGTAAATGATTAGGGGGGTATATTTCAAAAAGATAAAATAAATTTTAGGCAAAATAGGAGTATACTTAAAAATATTCAGCTTTTTAGATCCATAGGTGTTGTCTGTACATGTCATACATAAATAGCAAGCCAGTCTGTCAACCAGATCAACTTAAAAACTGAAGAAACTTATGCTGACAGCATACAGACATGCATATACGTCTAGTATACACACATCCACCTGCGAACATAGAAATGGAAATAAACCAACAAAGCTTGTATGTATCATCGTTCTCCGTATATACCCTTATCAAGGTTATCGCAGACTTAAAAACACACAGGTGATTTTTAGTAAGACCCGCGTCTGGCTTACCCGGCCAATCAAGGTTTTATTCCACTCACGGCATCCAGTATTCACCAATGGTCACCCATCTAGGTACTTACCAGGCTAAATGCAGCTTAACTTTAGTGATCTCAGAGAGAGGTTAGTTAATCCTAATCCTTGCACCAAGCACTTAGAAGGAGACATTGAGTGACCATTTTTAAAATCTTCAGTATTACTCAGTGGTAGATTGAACCATGGCCTACTTAATTGGAGGTGAGCATTCAACCATTAGACTTTGATGATTGGTAACCCAATGAAATTGTACACATAACATACAATCCATCACCTCAGAACCAAATAAGCCAGCTTGATTAGTTTGCCAACAATTTCTATCCCAGAACTTTTTTTTTTATTTTTCATTTTTCTAATTTGTTCTTTGTATCCTAAACTTTTTTTTCTCCATCTTCTTCATAATTCCCTTTCTTTTTTTTTTCTCATTTCATGCCTTCCTCTTTGTGCTCAATTTTTATATAGAACTCTGCAACCGGAACCATGGGCGTCAACTGCCACTTTTCCAGGCGAGAAGGCAAATGCCCTGTTCCCTCCCCAAAGCAGACGCCCATATCCGGAACATTCTGTTTCTTCTTCAACAACGTCTTTTCTTATAATTATTATTACTATTATTGTCATGACTTCTTTGTTGATTTTTTTTTTACAGAAATTACTCTTATTATCCATGGTCTAATAATCATTATTCTCACATGGCCTTTGTTTGTTTGTTATCACCACTACCCATTACAGATCAGCTCAAATACTGTTGCTATGTTCAGATTATTCCTATTCTCACATTTACATATATCTCTGGGAATGGTTGGAGTCTGAGTGAATTTGTATTACCCATTTCTCTGTTCACTATTGTCGGAAAATTCAAATTTTACCAATAGTCATGAATTAAGAAATGAATAATATAAATGTTCTCAGACTACTGCATTTCCACAAGAGTGTTGTTTGCTCAGTGGTAAGAGCAGAACCTGTGTATAAGGCTGCTTACAATATGTACCAATCTGGACTTCAACAAGCCCTTGCCGTTCATTGTGGAAACTTGAAATTTTGCACACATGCTACTTTCTGAGTGGGGAAAAATTTATTTTCTATTTTTAGAAAATTTCTGCCAAAATAGGTTTTTAGTGGGGTGTTCAATATGCAGTGTAAGTTTATGTTAAATTGGTCATTAGTTTGTGTCCGCTTGTTATTTTGAAAATTCAGTCCTTTTTCAGTGATCACAGCTCAACAACAGATAAGAGCAGTGACTTATTCATTGATCTCCCCTTTTCCCAACTTTCTAATTGATTACCCCCAACACAGCATATATGGATGGTAGTGATTCATAATTTCCCTTAGAATGGTGAACATCTTTCTATTTTTTAAATTTTTCCTTGTTGGAGAGTCAACCTTATTAATATAATGCTTCTCATCGTCGCTGTTCTCCTCAGTTTTCAACATTGCTTTCTCTCTCTCTCTCTCTCTCTCTCTCTCTCTCTCTCTCTCTCTCTCTCTCTCTCCTAATTGTTCATCTTTCTCCTTTATTGCCTGTCTTCTTTCTCACCCCCTTTTCTCCCCACCCATTGTTTCTCAACAGATTCCATTTTGTTCAGCTTCCTAACTTCAATTTCTTTCTTTCTGCTTCTTCTTCTTCTTCTTCTTCTCTTTCACATTTCTTCTTGAAATTAGTAAATTTTTTCCCTTCATCTTTCTTTTTTCAATCAAGTCAACAATTAAGCGAGAAGATCCACAAAAAGAAAACACCAAACAGGAAACTCAGAAACCAGTAAGACATAAAATCTTTGCCTGAATTTGCTCTTTACACTCAAGGCACACTCCATCAGATAAGGCTAAGGATGATGTCGAATAGTTCATTAGTTTTTGCCAGCTTAGGCCTTTTTCAAAAACTATTAGACATTGTCAACCAAAACTCTCAATATAGGTTTCTTCAGTTTTTAAGCAGATCTGGCCTGCTGGCTGGTTCACTGGCAGACATGTTGGCTATCTATATATTACACGTACCAGCAGCAAAAATAGACTCTCTATTATGTCTGGAAGAAACATTTCGTTTTGTTTTCTTTTTCAAAAATCTCTCACAGGTTTTCAGTGTGGAGTTTAATTTGCAAAGTAAGTGTATGCTAAATTGGTCCCTTGACTTATTCACTGATCAACCCTTCTTCCAATTCATCTATTGATCACCCCAAACTTGGCATGCTGTCAAAAAGACATTCGTCACACAACAGTCTCTTTTGAAGAATTAACCTATTTCTCATTGTTATATCTCTTTAGTTTTTTTTTGTTTTTTTTTCTATTCTGGTTTTTCATGATGCATTGTGATTTGGGAAACAATTGAACATCGAAGCCAATCAGCAGACACTCATGAACCATGGGTAAAAGCCCAGCAAGAAATGGAAGCAGAATACAGGGACCAAAAGATGGTCTGTAGAGTAGCATAAGTATGTACATACATGTGATATCAAATGAAGGAAATGTTAATATTAATGAAAGGCAAATTTGATCTGGCTATAAATAAGGTCCCCACACCGTTGACCAAGACTGTCAGTGCTGCATTTGCAGAGATAAAATCAGGCCACGGCCATCCCTAAGCAATGTAGACAGAGAACACAATAAGAACCTACAAATCCAAACAGCCAATGGAGTTGAAAGGCATTTCTTCTCAGACAAATCCTCTCCCATCTGGAACATTTTATCAGCAGCCACAGTCTCTTCTCCAAATATAAACATATTCAAATCAAATCTCGCAAAAGATCTCAGACACTGAATGTTCCAGTAAGAACTTTCAAACTAAGTAATAAACCACAGTAGGACTCCGTAGGTTGACCTCACTAACCTAATATTGTCCTGATTGGGATACAAATTGAGATGCAAAAATCTGTCTCCTATCAGGAAAAAAATTATAAATTAAAAACAAATAGGAAAAATGGATGAAAAAAAAACATAATTAAAAAAGTCTGGTGAGTCACTTATTAGAAACTGTCATGTGGCCAACGTGTCTTGTCCGCATGCTATGTTGGGGTTGAGCAATTAAAAAATTAGAAAAATGGTTGATCAATCAGTAAGTTACATCTTTCATCTTTTGCCGGGCAGTGATGTGTAAAATCCATTCTATGGCCTTCTTCAAGTGTACTATCCGAACGGATGATAATGACCCTTCTCAAAACTATAGAGAGTAACATACATAGATAGCCAGCCAACCAACCAGACTGACTCGATAACTGAAGAAAACTACGTTGACAGTTTCTGTTGATGGTCTCTAATTTGTTGTTACACTGAGAGACTTATGCATTATGATACGCAAATAATTGTTTTGCATTGATTAAAGAATAAGGATTGAAGAAACAATAATTTCATAGAAAATTAGACTATTATTTTGTTGCCCTTTTACGAATTTGCATACTAGATGAAAAATGTTTTTCTTGCATATTCATAGGAAAGATTGAGCTTACATGAGGGGCAAAATGGTGACAGGTTTTTCTCCCTCGAATCAGTGTTGAGGTAAAGTTCAAGTTTTGAATACTAATTTTTGAAGCAAGTGAGTGTTTTTTTCCACTTTTCTTGACAACGACAAGCAGATATATGCTGCCTCTTTCAACTTTTTCACTCTCCAGTATACTCCCTGTCAATTATGTGGACCTCATCCTAGAGAAGGTAATGTGTTCTCTTTTCAAATATGGTCTGCCATACCAGATTTTTCCACTCCCCTTTAGCTATGTCTCTCTTATGTTCCCAAAGTCTAAATTTAAAGAAATGACTGTTTTCCTCCTCACATACTTTTCTCATTTACATGGAATGATATGCATGCATTTCTAGTAAAGAGGCTACGAAGAATAGTTTTACTATTGAAAACCTCCCAGATGTTGAGACATCAAAAAGTCTTTTAGATCTGTCTCATCACACCTTTTACTGATGGTATGTTTGCTATAGCTTTACAAGTGATAATACTTGAAGTTCTCCTCTTTTTCCCAGTCTTAGAAACAATCAAGGATGGATTGTTGGTTGAATGGATGGAGATACTAATTTCCCACAATTTTTTCCAGCTTTATGGGATTACAGCTGCTAACTTGAGCCCGGTGTTGAGGGCAACAAACTAATCCTTTCTTATCACAGAAGGGATAGTTAGAACCAGGGCTTTTGAGAGGGGTGTGCCGTCAGTGCATTGCACCTGAGCCCAGTGAGCCAAGGGGTTCAAGAGGGCCAAGGATGAGTGCTCAAGAGTTTCTAAGGCAGAACTGTGTCTCTAAACTTCTAAGTCAATACAATATGTCCG
>OY735212.1:4949736-5002236 GCA_963457665.1 Thysanoteuthis rhombus | reverse complement strand
GAAGTTTATGTCCAACGACGGACGTAAAAAGAGCTGCTGTTGCCGCTGCTGATTTAATTTATTATAGTGTAAAAATTTTACGACCAACTCATGTTCAGTCCAAAAAAATCACCCAATTCGAAATTCCTGCAACAACATTCAACATTATCGAACATTCATACATTTTTCTCTCAACAACATAATAACGAAACAACGTTAATGAGGTGGTTGGTGTATTTTATATGTATTGTTCCGTTTTATGTTACAACCCATCTGATTTTGTTGCTTTCTTTAGATTAGAGACATTTTCACTTCTGCATAATTTGTCTGATTTTTTTCCCGTCATAATCATATACCTAAGAACGAACATAAAAATCGTGACGAGGATGCGAAGAGATTAACGCAACGAAAATTGATTGGTTAGAAAGATTTTTTTCCTTTCCGCACCGAGAGCTAATTGGCCAGAGCAATGATGCATCCAGTACAGATGGTGAAATGGTTAGCACGTCTGCATCACACGCGGAAGGATCCCGGTTTGATACCTGGTATGAGCGATAGCACAATACATCAAGGAGAAGGTAGGAGTCAGGGACATCATAGAATCCATTAAAAAAAAACAAACTAAATTGGCAACGGGCTGGCCATATCGCAAGAATGGCGGACAACCGATGGACATAACGACTCACGACATGAATCTCTAGAGATAACAAGCGCAACCAAGGCCGGCAGAGTACTTGATTAGATGGAGAGACGAACTAGACAAATTCAGAAAGTACTGGCTCTGCGACGCCCACGATGGAGAAGTGTGACGAATCCTGGGGAAGGTTTATGTCCAACGACGGACCTTAAGAGACTGATGATGATGATAATGATGATGATGGTGCAGCACTCTTGTGGTTCTGCACCGTACTAAGTAAAAGCTTATTAGCCTCGGGTAAACACCCTATTCGCTTATTAATAAATACAAATCAATGTAGAATCGCGAGTGTGTTAGCGTATACGTGTGTGTGTGTGTGTGTGTGTTTGTGTGTGTATGTGTGTGTGTGTGTGTGTGTGTGTGTGTGTGTGTGTGAGAGAGAGAGAGAGAGAGAGAGAGAGAGAGAGAGTTTGAAGGGATCCAGAAAGAAAGACTGAGACAGAAAAAAGTCAAGTATAAAAATTCCCGGTAGGAAACGGATTAAAAATATATAAAAAAGGAATGGCATGTCGTTGTTTGTTAGGTTTCAGAACTCTGAGATCCACTTTTTTTTATTCTAACCGTAAAATTCTTGGAAACGTTTTTATATTTTCAGTAATTAGGTACCAAAGAACCTATATAACAATTTTCATTCTAATCAATTCAGCAGTTCAGTCAAGATTTGAGAATTTTTTTCCAACTGAAAACAATAACAGCATTTTTGTTTTTAAGGCACTTCCTGGGTTACAAACGAAATCTGTTTTTAGTCGAGTTTATGAGTAAGTCAAAATAAGTACATACAGTTCATATTTGGCGCTGGTTAGTGTAATTTTTGTTTATGACTATATATATATATATATATATATATATATATATATGAAAAGTTTTTTGTGGTACAATAATTTATCATTGCCGTAATTAATGGATCCAAATTAAGCATAAAAGTGGAGGAGGATAAAAGTTTTAAACTTGTTTGAAAAAAGATTTCTTATAAACATCTTTTAACTGAATTTCAACTGATGATGATTTGTAAGAATGATATTCAAACATGTAGAAATAATTCGATTGAATTCGAAAAATGTCAAGTCGTTTCTACACTACATGTCTATTCGGAAGAAAAAGTTCAAAACTGTCTCTTTTATGTCCTATTATGCATCCAATGATTACTGAATATATATATATATATATATATATATATATATATATATATATGATATAATATAGGTATAACATAATATGATATATATTACATAATATATATATATATATATATATATATATATATATATATGATACATGATATATAATATATATATATATATGATAACATACATACATACATACATATATATATATATATATATATATATATATATATATATATATATATATATATATGTATATATGTATATGATATATAATATATGATGTATGATATATAACAGGTATATATATATATATGATAGAAATGTATAATATACATCATAAACAATATATATTATTTTCATTTAGTTTATACAATATATATAATATATACGTATATGGATGGGTTAAAGTCTATAGCCACACTGAAGAGATGTAATACATCGAAACAACTGTCTGTGGATGACACAATGATTAATGCTCCTCTATTCAGGGTTGAGCACTCTGTAAGTGAGGTAACTCATCCGCTGTAAGTTTATGCAATGCTCTTCCATAGGAATAGAGCACTGGTGGATGAGGAGTTTCTGCGTAAAATGAATATATCGCTCAAATTCAGCCAGTTCCGTAGTCCAGAGGTAGGATATCGGCCTCCAGGTCCGCTGTGACGGTTTCAATTCTGCCTTGCGGTACTGGATGGGTCAAAGTCTATAGCCACACCGAGGAGATGTAATACATCGTAACAGCTGTCTGTGGATGACACAATAATATATATATATATATATATGTATATATATATATATATATAAAACTGGCGAGGAATTCTCTACTAGAATCACCTTCACTTGTTGCAAGTGCAGCTTTAAAACCATTAAAAAGGCCTCGAGCCTTTTTCTTGCACCAAAGTAAGTCTAATAGGAACATAACATTGATTTTGATTCGAACAAATTATCAATGGAGTTTCTTTGTGGTAATTGAACCTTCCATCCGGACAGAACCTTTTACGTGTCTCATTATTCTCTTTTAATCCTTCCAAAATTCTTTCGATCGTTGACCGACTGGAGCTGAACACTCTCCCCAATGGCCGATGGCATTTCAACTTTTTCCAGTCACTCCATTAGAAATAGCCTAGACTGTCAACAATAACATAGGTTTCTTCAGTTTTTAACTGAGCCTGATTACGTATGTATCGTGCATTCGGGCATGGAACAAGAGGGCTGAAAATATTCAACATTTACTCAATATTTTGTTATTTGTTGTCGTTTTTTTTCCAAATATTCACCAATTTTGGTTTTCGGTGGGGGTTCTATTTGCAATGTAAGTTTTTGGTACAGTGATCCCTTAGTTTGTGTCCGATAGTATTCACGATTAGTTATTGAAAATTCGTACTTTTTTTTCAGTGATCTTTGCCCAACAATGGGGAGAGAAGTTCCCTATTCATTGATCATCTCTCTTTCCTATTCTTAATTGATCACCCTCAACACAGCATGGATGTTATTTCCGCTTTATTCTCAATCGTAATTGTTTCCCTTTCTTTGATGCATCACTAGTACTTTCACTGAATTAACGCTTTCGAGGCAGGGTTACAACGATGAATAAGAAGAGGAAAAAAAAACGTAAGGATTTAATGTAGTTAACTAGTCAGCGGTTAAACTAACAGGTCTGGTTACTCATTCAATGGAAAGCAAGACGTGACCAACGTCTTTTGACAGCATGCTGTGCTAAAGATTGGAAAAAAGGTCGTGATCTAATTTCTTCTCTCTTTGTTGTGCAGTGACTACCAAAAAAAGTTTGATTTGAAAAAAAAAAAATCAAAAACAAAATAAGTGGACACAAACCAGGGGATCAATTTAACATAAAGTTACATTGCAAATCGCCCCCCCCCACACTGAAAATCTGTCGGGTAGTTTCTAGGATAACAAAAAAAAACACTTTCTTTCGAAACATAATAAGGATCAAATTCTTGAATTTTCAGCCCTCAAACTCCAACGGCACGGCCTGTACGAGCGATGCTCACAAAGCTAGTCAGCTAGACTAACGGAAAACTGAAGAAACCTATGTTTATAATTTTGGTGACAGTGTTGGTTGACTCTTTCTAATAGGTAGAATTTGATCTGTTCGTAAGTAGGATTTGTTCGTAATTTGGACATCCGTAACTCGGGGACTCGCTATAAAAAAACTTCTGATCTCATTTTTCAACTTCATCTTAGTAGCGTGATAGTTTATTAACGAATTGCTGTGTTAGGCGTGCAATATCGTTCCTAAATTGAGTTGCGACTGCATCTTTCAAAAATGGTCAGTCATATTGAGTTTCTGGACTTGAGTTTCGAGTGTGAGGAGTGGGGTCACAATGTTATCAGTGTCTCACAAGGAGACATTGCAGGAAATGACTCAGCAGATTTTGGACGTGTTTTCCGAAGAAAAGTCTTCTGGGTTCAACCGGGTAATTTTCTCACGTTTCTTCATATTATTCAATTGTTGTGGATATATTCAGATTTATAGCCCATGATTTATTGCCAAGGATGGCGGAAGAAATATTAAAACGAATTTTTACATATGAATACGTGAAAAAGAAAACAAGTTATAACAAATAAGGAAAGAAATATGAAATTTTCCACAGGACCGAAAAAATAAACAATTTATACAGAATAAGATGGAAGACATTGTACTTATGCAAGATGTAAAATAAGATACTTTTTTGTTTTTATTCAATTCATGATTATTCTGTTTAGACACACACACACACATAATACATACATACATATATACGTACATACATACACACACACACACACACAGACATATATATATATATATATATATATATATATATATATATATATATATATATATATTATTTGAATATCAATTAAAAAATTCAAGAGCACTTTGCCCTTGAAGGGATCCACGCTTGTTGTAATTTATAGAGCTGTTATGTCTTTCGTTGAGAGAGAGAGAGAGAGAGAGGGAGAGAGAGAGAGAGAGAGAGAGAGCAGGAGAGGGAGAAGGAGAATCGATAAAAGGAAAAGAAGGAAGACAGATACATAGAAAAAAAAAGAAAGAAAATAATAGCGTGGGAGAGAGAGGATGTAAAAAAGGTACATCCCTGCCTTGAACAGTGCAGTTAATTTGGTCCAAATCTTTCCTGTGCTGTTCAAAATCGCACTGTTTAAGGTCTTATTAAAATTCAATGTTTTTTTCAGCAAATACTTTGTTCGATTTGTTTGTAAAACAATACCTTAACTGTACTACATCAAAACCAGTTCTACATCCATGTATTGTTATGAATAGATGAATAGATAAATATGAATAACCTGTGGACGATAGATAGATAGGAACAGACTGAGGAAACAATAGTGCAGACGCGGACAGTGAATGAATAAGATAGAAACGTGGGAATCAAACAGTTCACTTAATTATTCTGTCAGATCATATAACCATTTCTTAATTTTAATAATGGTTGATGGAGGGTTAAAAGAGAAATAAAAGAAATCAGAAATAAAAAAAGAGAGGTTGAGAGAAGAAAGAAGTATCGATAAAGCAAGAGAGAGAGAGAGAGAGAGAGAGAGAGAGAGAGAGAGAGAGAGAGAGAGAGATGGGGTGTCCTACTAAAGGAGAGAAAAGATTCAGAGAAATAGTGTATATGATATATAGAGAGAATGTTTACAGAGAAGATATCTTCAAGGGCTTTTATCTTTCAATGGATAACTATCACTCTCTCACCTGTCGCAGTTGGTGGGTTAGTAAATGTTATGCGTACGAAACCTTTTCGCTAACCCAATAAAATTTCCAGTTTAATGTGATTGATGGCGACTCAGTTCTACCTGTAAGCCCAGGATTTCATTTTACAATGGATTATATTGCAATGGATTATCTAGCAACTGCTTATCTTGCAAGGGACAAGGGCTTTTATCCTGCAATGGATGACTATTACAATTGCCACCTGTTGCAGTTAATGGTTTTATAACTGTTCTCTGTGTTGCACTTCATGAACCGGCGCTAACGGCTTCAAATCTTCCTGACATGTTTCATTTAAGCGGAAACTGTTTATTGGCTGAATTACGACCATCTTGAGGAGTTCATGCGACGAGAATGCATACAATACAACAGATGTTCCCCTCAGGGGATTGAGGTAGCGGTAGGGGGATATCAAAGAGAAAAATAGATTGCATTTATGGGGAGGTAAGGATGGAGATAGACTGAGGGAGAAGAGAAAAAGATTAGAGAGCATAGGACAGGAGAACGATATATATATATATATATATATATATATATATATATATATATAGAGAGAGAGAGAGAGAGAGAGAGAGGAAGAAGGAGAGAGAAAGAGAAATGCAGAGGGAATAAGAAGAGGAAAGGAAAGATGATAGTTAAGAAGAGAAGTGCAAGAGGGGAAAAAGGAGAAGAAAGTTAAAAAGGGAGGAAGAAGAAAGGTGTGAACAGGAAATCTAAGGAGAGAAATAGAAAAGAAAGTGGGAAAAACAGGCCAAGAGTAAAGGAAACAAAAGAAAGAAGTACAAAGAAGGAAGCAAATGATGAAGGAGAGGAAGAAAAAAACGGGAAGAAGAACAAGAATAAGATCTCAAGATAACAAGGAAAGATATTTTCTAAAGGAGGTTAACAATGAAAGTGAAGTATGGACATGTTACAGAAGATTTTCTCAATATAATGGATTGAGCACTGGTCCTAAGAAGAATCTCGTGGAGAAGCGATTTGCTTTTGAGGCGAACCAGGCTTTTGTTCTCTGGTCAGTCTACTGTGTAAGTTCCAGAATCTGGATGACGGTACTCAGTTACTAAAACAGAAGCTACGTGTTCATTCAACAGCTCGCCAGCCCACATGGTTGGTTCTTTTCATCTTTTCGAGTCGCTTAGTGTGGAGGAAGTGTTGTTCCACTTCCCCATTCACAAGGGCTTCCAAAAGAATGTGATGCTCAATAGGATCAGTGTAGCCGTAGGAGATGCCAGATGAATGTGATGCAGCATCTTGCCACCCATCTAGGCACTGACCAGGCTCAACGTTGCATCACTTCTTAAATCCATCCATTTTTTTTTCAAATAAATTAGAAACTTGTTCAAGTTCCATAATCAGGAATAAACAGGTCTGGTTAGTCACTCAATAGAAACCGTCACATCACCAACCTCTTTTAGTAGTATGCCATCTTGGGCGTGATCAATCAAAAGAATGTAAAAATGGGTGATCAATGAATAAGTTACTTCTCTTGCTTCTTGTGAGGCAATGATCGATAAAAAGTCAGAATTTTCTAACAAACAAACATGAACAATACCAGACACAAACAGAGGGATCAATTTAGTATAAAAGTATATTTTGTATTGACCCCCCACTAAAAACCAATTCAAAGTAGGTTTAAATAAAGTTATCTCTGGACATAATAAGGAGTAAATGTTTCAATTTTTAAGCTTCTAGCTCTGTTTGCGCAGCCTGTACGTGTAATACATTCATAGCCATCCATCCAGATCATCTTGAAAACTGAAAAAAACAATTTTGATGTTGAAAGTCTCTGTTTATAGAGGGTAATAAAAGATACATCAGCGATGTCTGTGTGTCTTTCCCCCGGGAGACACCCGCAGAGAATTAATGGAAAACAGAATTTGGGTTAGACGCTAATATCACGAGATAATAATGTCCAGTCCGAATTTTGTTTTTCTTTCATTATCTTTTTTTTTCAATTATTTGTTTGCCGTTCGCAACATCGTATGAGCAAGGGTGTAAAACTTCAAAAATTACAAGCTGGGCACCCTTCCCTACACTGTACCGAAAAAGCTTTTTACAGACACTAAATTGTTTTTGCGTTTTTGCGTACCCGTAGCTGATATCATACCCAAGATACAAGGCCACTTTACGTTAGGAGATTAGTTTGTGGCAACTGCACAGGAAGATTTCAGTGAATTATTTTTAAAACTAAAATTAGTAAACCTTGCAAATCAATACTACCTTTTTGTCCGTACTTGTTAGTTCCTCATTATTTATACAATTTATATAAAGTCCACCTGTGATAACGGCAAATTCATTATAACTGCATTACCCAACTGGTCTGGTACAGTTAAGTAACGCCGAACCTGGTCAATACTCCGATGGGCAATCATCTAGGGTCACCTGGTTCTAGTTCGGTAGGCGTCTCCTGCAGTCAGACTGATTTCCGAACGCATTTAACACATATTTTCTTTGGACGTCTTCAGCATGGTCAGGAATGGGAAAGTGGAAAATGGGCACAAGACTTCCTCCATACTTAGCGCCCAGGCACAGCTGCTCAAAAACCTGTGGCTGCTAAGCCAGTCCGTCAAGACGAGAAGAGTCGTGTGAGGTAGAAGCCCGGATGGTGTTGTCATAATGGCGTCACGATTGATAGCTGAAGGTCTGGCCTGCAATTTAATGAGCAATGACTGACTTGCCAGGGGCCATTAAGTTGTGGTGGCTCCGGACTGCCACCTGTGCTGACAGCAAGTCACAATGCGTTCGATATACCAAGTAAAGCCAACCTTTGTGTATTTACTTTCTTGGCAGACTAGAATCTGCAGCTATCGATCGGGGCGACCTGTTCCCCCATATTCATGAAAAGGTAGCCAGATGTCTTTTAGTGCACAAGATCAAAATTGTATGGTCTTGGGGCCAAATTAAGTAACTTCAGTACAATAATAGTCAAAATACTTGAAATCCAACCTCAGACTAAGTTTGTTGGAAAAATGAATAAAAATACATATTTTTAAATCCAACATTCATGGATATCTATGCTGTATCATGTTATTCGTGTATAAGAATTTGCTATCTTTTGTGAATTTTCTTTCGTACCAAATCTTTATTTTCGGAACCAGATAGCTTCATTCTGCTCCAAATTTACCCGATTTTGGCATCGAAAAATACCAAATGGCAACCTTTTTCCACTATTAGAAATGTGGTCGTTTAATAGCTGATCTCAGATAGTTTTTTATATGCTTTTATACTTATAT
The DNA here is from genome assembly GCA_963457665.1 of Thysanoteuthis rhombus. Taxonomy (NCBI): domain Eukaryota; kingdom Metazoa; phylum Mollusca; class Cephalopoda; order Oegopsida; family Thysanoteuthidae; genus Thysanoteuthis; species Thysanoteuthis major. The sequence continues at coordinate 4,993,470 of OY735212.1, read as the reverse complement.
AATAAATATCATTTTCTTTCCGAAAGTTCGCTTTACGACACTTTTATGAAAGAAAGCGAAAACAGAAACAGTATCCAACGTTTATTTTGCAGGGACCTATTATATAGGCAGCACGCACATCTTCATTTTTCCTATTTCTCAGACACCAGTACTTTCCACCGTTCCAACATCCAGTATTCAGCCCAACACTTCATCATCATTTTTAGGAATGGGAACACTAAAAAAATGAGGAATATTGTGCCTCCAAATAGTGGGGGAAACTTGTATTTAAGAATTATTCACTAATTTTGTTTATAGCACATTAAGACTAGTTGAATCTTAACCATTTCAAAATTTTATGTATATATATATATATATATATATATATATATATATATATATATATATATATATATATATATATATAGATATATATATATATATATATATATATACACGCACGCACGCACACGCACACACACACACACACACACACACACATACATATTTCAAAATCCAAATCCAGATCTATGAAGAGAAGTATATATATATATATATATATATATATATATATATATATATGTATATATATATATATATATATATATATATATATATATATATATATATATATATATATATATATATATATATATATATAATATCATTACTCATCTACTTAAATGTCCATAGGAAGAATGCACTTTTGACAATAAAATATACATAGGATACACCACCCAATTCATACTCAGAAGATTAACATACCTTCTACTCGATACAATCCCCATTTTCCAACACCTAAAACAAAAGCATAATTGCACCCCCTCCGATATCCGCAAAATACTCATAAAAAAATCACAAAACCTGCAGAAACTGCTACAATCTAAGAAGATTCCAAATATTAGAGGCATTCTAATTAAAAACAATAAAACGTAAAAAAATAAAAAATCATTAAAATCCCCCCCCCGAAATAAGTGCAAACATTCTAAAATACATATAAATAGAAAAAAAAAACAACACTGTACCTGACGTACCTAAACATATAAAACAACAAACCAATAACATACAAGTATTACCACTACCAAAAAATAGGATTTCCACAATATATCTTGTGAATGATCAGCGAATTGTCGAAAGTACCTGATAAATAATAAAATCAACGATGATTCTGGGGAGATGTCTGTACTCTCATGAACCTGCAATAAAGAACGACATTTGCAAATAAGAGAAGCTAACCTGAAGGTTGAGCTGACAAAAATGTTAATACCATGCAATGAAAAATACCTTTAAGTGAAACTACTGCCATAATATACAATATATGATGTGTTGTTTGTTCAATGCCCGATAGCCATGTAAATATAAGTGTTTTGTTTGTAAATTTCCGTGATGGGTCAACCCCAAAACAGCTGATAATCCCATCAATAAATTCGCATATTGAATTATGATATCTCATTCTATGTAAATCATAAAACCTTACATTAATTGCCTTAATAGATATTCAGAAATAATCGACTGAAATGACATAAATCAACAATAAAGTCTATTACATTTTTACTGTTTAAAGCTGTGAGGCTTTCTAGACCATATATCAGTGGCATATAGTGCTTTACATTACGGGTGTGCTCTAAGATACGGATGCACAAAAACAAAAAAAAATATCCTAGTGTCTGGCATGACCCAACACACCCGAATAGTCCGCACAATTGGAATTTAACTGGTCGTTCCTGCTACGTCATCGGTCCCAGAAGGCCCAGTCAAATTACTTTCTTTGGGTCGGGATGATGTGCTCTAACGGCGACTGCAATCCCCAGACCACCACCTAGATAACAACATTATACATTGGCATCTACAACGTCAGACCATTCCCAACGGACATGCACCTAACCGATTTTGAAGATAAAATAAAAAGTATCAAATGGAACATAATCGGTATTAGTAAAATGAAAAGACTCGAGGAATAACTAATCGAACTGAAGAGCAAACCACATCTTTACAATTACGGAAAGGAGAAAATAAAACAAAGCAGAATAGGCTTTCTTATCAATAAAGATTTTGAAGACAACGAGGTATGTTTTAAAGTTGTCTAGGACCGCATAGCCAGTGTCAACGTACAACTTTCAAAGAGGTACAAACTGAGTATCATACAAGTAAACGCTTCACATTCACTGTCAACCAATGAGAAAATAGACAATTTCTACGATGACTTGAACTCTATACTGCAAGATACCCGAAACCCTTGTATATTTAAGCGATATTTCAACACACAGATAGAATAAGGAAATGAACGTTGCGTTGGCAAGTTCAGATATAAAGTACGGAACGAAAGAGGTGAAGATCTCGTAAATTTCGGAACCGCGAACTGATAAAAAAACAACATCTTCTCCAGGAAGAAACCTTATACAAAATGACCAAGAAGAATCCCAATCATGAAACCAAGAACGAAATAGACTTCATCCTAGCAGACAAGAGCGACACCGTCAAAGATAACCACAGAATGGTAAGATGTAAAATCCAAATTGACTACAAGAAAGAATGCAGGAATAAGTTGGACACTTAACTGCAACCACTAAAAGTACCAAAAGAGCTCGCTCGATCCTTCAAACTTCTTGGCAAACCAGAGGAGAATGGCACTAACCTTTCGAATTGAGATCACCATCATCTTTAAACCAAAGAGCACAAAAAACATCCGTGAATTCTCATGTAAAACCAAGAGTCTCATGGAAAAACCCAGAAATATCAAACCATTGACAGCAACAAGAGAGAAGGTAGAAACCGAACTGAACCATAAAAAACGAAAACAAACAAACAAACAAACAAACAAAAAACAAATAGAAGAAAAAGTGAACATTCACGACAGTAATCATCAAAACAATTACCGACAAAGGTCAGGGTCTCAAAGGTATAAACAAAACTCTCAATACAGGACGGAAACAAATAACTAGTATACTCGAAGAAAAATAAGAATTAACTACAGACAGGGACCGGATCCTCGAACGTACCCGAAAATTCTTCTAAAAACTATGCTCCTCCAAACAAGGAACACAAAACAGGGTTTGCAAGACTCGAGCAATCAATTTGAGAATTTCCCAGAAATCACGGAGGCGAAATAAGCCATCAAACAAGCAAAAAACAAACAAAAAAACGAACAAACAAACAAAAAAAAAAACAAAAAAAAACCCAAAACAAAAAAAAAAAAAGAAAAAAAAAAAAAAAAGGAAAACGGAAAGGCCCCTGGACCAGATAGCGTTACCATCGACCTACTTAAAAAGCTGGTAAAGGCATCACTAGGAAACTAGCGATTCATTTTAACTTGAACCTCGAACAAAGTAAAGGCTTAGAAGATTGGAACACTGCAATCATAATGTTATTTAGAAAAAGAAACGCGAAAGGCCCAAACAACTATAAACCAATAAACCTACTCAACTGCATCTACAAACTTTCACCAAATTTATCTCTAAGCGAATAACCGAAACGATGAAAGCCAACCACAGGAACAAACTGGCATTAGAAGCTACTCGACCATAGACCATCTCTATTCGATAGTTCAACCGAGGAAGAAGGCAGCAAAATACAAAATTCCACTCGTTGTAGCATCTACCGACTTCAAGAAAGCCTTCGAACCAGTAGAAATCCCAAAGGTCATTGATACTATCACCCGACAAGGTGTAGATCCCATAAATGTCAGAGTATTGTAACAGCTCCTCTATCATGCTACCTAGAGACTCAATCCATTCAGTTACAGGAAGGAAACTCACCAAAACTCTTTACAGCCTTCTTGGAGATAATTTCCCGAATCATAGACTTGGGAAATAAAGGAATCAGAATAAACAGCAAATAACTAAACAACCTTAGGATTGCAGACGTCCTTTTTGCAGAAAAAAAAACACTCCACAATCTCTCACTAATGCTAGACAAACTGAATGAAGAAAGCCAGAAAGTTGGTCTTCACATGAACTTCAGTAAAACAAAGGTCACGAACAACAAACGTTGAAGATAAACACACAAGGATCAAAAATTGAAAACGCAGAGCTGGAGAAAGTAAACCACTACATCTACCTTGTGCAAAGAAACTCCATGAAATCCTCAAAAGAAGAAGAAATCAAGTAAAGAATCATTCTAGTATAGCAATCCTTCAGTCGAGCCAGTTCAACCTTTGAGAACAAGAAAACGCTATTAGTCTTAAAGAAAGAGGTTTCCAACCAATGCATCCCATTGATAGTCACCTATGGAGCTGAAACATGGAACCTGACCAAGAGACAGACCTGCAAAATGAGAACCGTGCAACGTCATAGGGGAGATCACAAAACAGCACAATATATAAGAGAGAAAATAGGAGTACGACACATCATATAACTCATTGGAAAATTATATGGTGATTGGCTGGTCATGTTGAAAGAATGTCAGACAATCACTGGATATCACGACTCATAACAGGGATCCAGAGAGATCACATGCGAAACCATGGCCTGTAGAATATAAGATATCTAGACGAATTATACAAATTCAGAAAGTATTGGCTCCGCGACAAACATGATACAGAGGTTTGGCGAATCCTATTTCCAACGACGGACGATAAAAGACTGATGATAATGTGAAGGAAGGCGGTTCCGAATGTACATTGTAAACTGTCCTCATTCGATAATATAAAACACACCCATGATACATACGCCACTGATATATATATATATATATATATATATATATATATGTTTGTGTGTGTGTGTGTGCAAATACCTTTGTCACTTTGTTTGTGCACATGACAATCGCCTGTCACGCTATCCCAAACTGACATATAAGATTAAGAAACACTACTGCAGACGAACCGGTTGCTTGGCGTAATTTTAGCAGTCTAATGAACTACCACTCAGAGCTGCCTCTACAGAGATAAAATGATACAGGATTTCAACCGTCAGTCGGGTGGGGTAAGGAGAAGCGGATATCAAGTCGCTAAACAGACAGCCTAATTTAAAACAAACAAACAAAGTAAAACAATCACATGTAACCAGAAATTGCAGATCTCTTTGACAAGGAAATTATGAGTGAATTGAAGAGACATGCAATTACAAAATATTCATTAATTCAGAATTCAATTTCATTAATGTATTATCTAATGTATATTACCGTATTTACTCGAGTAAATGCAACTTGGAATATATAATACGATTTCCATTTTTGAGACTAAAAAACGAAAATACAAATATCATAATAGACATGGTTCCTACTTTGCTCAGTAAATTTTGATTTGAATTTAACAAAAGATCCAAATTCTATATATTTGTTGCTTTGTTACCGTAATATATATATATATATATATATATATATATATATATATATATATATATATATATATATATAGTGCCAGTATTGCAGAGGCCCAAATAATTGTGTTCACTCCAAATTCTCGTCTGGTTTATTCTCGGTCTTTCAATGTGACAGTTGAGTATCAAGATGTATTGGGATCACGTATATCCATTCTTGAATATAAACTTTGAAAGGAACGAATAGACCAAGGATAAACGAGAGAAGAATTTGGAGTGAACACACACATACACACACACACACACACACACACACATATATATATATATATATAATTTTATTACATGGATTACTACACCTTGGCCTGATATTTCTATGCCAGGGGCATTTTTTTTTGAGTGAGCAAATGTTGGAATTGTAATTTGGTAATATGCAAACGTCTGTTTTTAATTTTTTTTTAACCATAACTCGCCTCCACCTGCCTTCACCCGCCGAGTAAATATGAAAACTAAAATCTAAATCTAAATAAAAACATAAAAAATCCCCAAACAAATAAATAGATAAAAATAAAGAAAAAACCTAAAGCCGACGTATGCGTATTACCCAAATACAATTTTAACATTGGATCTCTTCTAAAAATGCCTGTGGCATAGAAACATCAGGCCCAGGTGTAGTCACCGTTTTAATAAGATTAATCATCGTAAGCACTGTTTTATTGAATTATAGTTTTTTTTACCTTTAGTGATCCTTTTCGGAAATATAGAGTGCCGTACATTTCTAAGAAATACGCAAAACAACTGCAAACCAAGCAACTTACTCGAGAGAGAATCATTCTTATCATCAAATGGAGGAATCACAAGAGAGGAGACAGAGATATCACATAATCCATCATAAAACTCAAAGGGCAATGCGCTGGTCGGGTTGCAAGAATGGGAGACAATCGCTGAACATCAAAATTCAGAACATGAATCCCCAGAGATCATATGCGGAATCGTGGCTGGCAGAAAATAAGATTGCGTGACTATCTCGACAGGTTCTGGAGATTTGGGTACCGTAGCGCATATCCAGTGGATCATGGGGATTGTCTATGTCTAACAATGGGTGTTGAGAAAATTGATGATGATGATGATGATGATGATGATGATGATGATGATGATGATGATGATGGAATGCAGTGTTGAGTTTGATTGTGAGGGTCGGAGCAAAATGATCTGAACACTCTGTTTTCTTTGTGAACAATGAACCATTCCACAAACAATTACGAAAGCCTCTCTTCCTTGCTTTTTTTAATGTCAGTAACTCAGGGTGGAAAGGTCCATTGTTATCAGAGAAAACAAACTACTTCCTACGTAGATCATTATGAATGCTCTAATGCTTTAACCCTTTGTTAGGCTCTAACTATACTTTGTAAATAACTACACACTGTAAGATGTGTGATTTATGTTTAAAAAGGGTTCTTTCTTGTAATATATTAAAAAGGGTTCTTTCTTGTAATATATTGCTCTATTCAAGCTAAAGATGAAGATATTTTAGTAATCTTAGCTGAGTCAGGTACAAGGCTCAAACCTTAAGGTACTCGGACCAAAGCAAGTTTGTATATTGTGGAGGAAAATTGCGTGTTGCGATGTTCCCATGTCAAAGTCGACGAGATTCACTCATTCATTCTTTAGAGGATTAACGAGATTGCCACTGAAGGCTTTCTACATGATCCCCAGTTGCTTACGGCAACTGCTATTCCTGGACAGTCATCCATCTAGGTACTGACCAGTCGCAACGTTTCTCAGTATCGGTGATCGTTCGAGAAGCGGTGCATATATTATACCGAATCGTTAAAATCGCCTAATTGGCGAAATTTACATACTTTTTGTAAAAAAAAAAAAGTTACAGTTCACATGAACGTTCGATCAAAATAATTGATTTAAAAAAAAAATAGTTGAAATTTCGCCAATTAGGAATTTTCACTGATTTGACGTAACATATCCAACACAATTTGGCCGTGACAGCCGGCAAGATAGATTTCTGTACCATTAATGGAATGTGCATTAATTTGACAGGAATAATTGTTTCCTCTCTATAATCTTGGAAAAATATTTCTTTGTGAGTCGCTATCTTTCATTTAACACCATCAATCAACAATTACCATGGAAGTTTATCTCTATTAGAAAATCTTAACATTGACATCATTTTAAAAAAATTCTGATTTTGAAAGTAATATTGTCTGAGTCGATCACACACACACGCCCATATATATATATATATATATATGCTATGATAGAATATTGTTTAGTTGACATGGATCCTGAAATGTTAATATTTTCTGAATAGAAATACGAAAATGTTTGTCATAAATGTTCTGTCTTGAAGTGTGCTCGATGAGATATTGCTAAAACGTTTAAGAATGCTTACTTTTAATACTGCTTATATATGTATCCGAACACACCCAAACACTTCATCTATACATCTATTCTGACGTAGAAAGGCATACAATAAACTGCTAAAGTCTACACGAAAATGAAAAGAAATTGTGAAATGCGTGTTCAAAGACCTTTGCAGACGATTGAACTCCTTGTTGATTATGTTGATCGGCTGATTTTTCTACAGCTTTCTTCAGATGTACTGTGCGAATGTAATATCAGTAAACAATCGATTTTATCCAATTGCGGATACACTTTAACTCTAGACTCAGGTGTTTTTGCTTCCTTTCATTGTTAGGCCAGAATTTCTACCCTCGTTCAAGTTGAGTAACAGAAGCCAAATCGAGTTGAATTTCTCTTCAGTCTAACTTAAACACACAGCCAGCAAGTATAAAGCTTGTTTTTTTTTTTTTTCACGTTCCAACGGCGTTCCGTGTCAATAATCTGAGGGCAGTGTTTACGTTTGTCTCTCTCTCCAGATGTGGTCCGCCGTAATAGACTTTTCTATTACGCCGTTGGTTATGGTCTTCGTTTATATTCCTTGAGTCTGACTTTGAGAGGGTGGCTAGTTTATCCTTTATAGTTCTTCCCACATCTAGAAGGAAATTTTATAGATGTAAGTATTGATCAGACTGATGTCTGGTGGTGGTCCAACTCTAGTGAGCATATTGCCAAGAGTGGAGGGACCACTAAAAGTGTCCTGGATGTTCCAGCAGGCACAAATATTTCAAATACGTTCAGTTGTCTCTTTTATGCATAACAAATCCATTATTTGGGAAGGTTTCTTTTTATGAAGGATGGATATCCATGTTAGGAAAATAAATTTGAGAATGTCCAAGTCGAAATAGAAGATAAACGATTGTCATAGCCAAGCCAGTTACCTGCTAAGGACCACGTTGAATATATCAGCATCATTCTTGATCAAGAAACACAGTAAGTATTTTCACATGTTTGGTCAAATGCACCACAATATAAGATAGCAAATCTGATAAATTTAATGTCTGAAAGAGGAAAGAATTGCGAAATATACAAATGGCATATCTATCAAATCCAAAGTTGTCAATACCGTTTATGAGCCACCCCCCTAATGAGATTGCTGCGCACATGCCAGAGAAGAGGGCAGTAAGAACGGGTTGTTATGATAAGTATTTCTTCCATGGTTAAATTCTCCGAACTTTTAGCACCTTGCAAAATATTCTTGAATTACGTTGATCATTGTATAAATGTTGTTGCAAAATTGGTCTTCTTATTTCTCGTTTTCCTTTTTCTATATCTGTTAGAAATTTTTGCCATGTAAATAAATGAATTTTAGTTTATTCACACACACACAAGTATACTATTATATGCGTATAAGTAAAGTACAAGATGCTTCATAAAGGACACGGCCTTAAGAATAAGTGGGTAGAATTTTATGCTACTATGTGAGTCCCGTGGCAACGCTTAACTCAGAGACGACAGTGTTTAGCAGGTGAAATGATTGCATCATGTACTCGTCTCATTCGAGTGTCTGTTCCTTTGCGTTGCATCAGCTATGTCATTTTCAATACAATAAAATGTCCATTTCAAGAAACAGGTACGAACCCGCATCCAAATTAAGAGAAATCATTTTCAACATCAATTGAAAATCAAAATGTATTCGTAATTAGCATCTTTATGAAACCTTTCTGAAATTCGTATCTTTGAAAAATGTTTCCATAGTTTTAATAATTAAAATGGTTTGAATACATATTATCAAAAAAAAAAAAACAAAACAACAAAAATCAATTTAAAAAAAAACGATTGCCACCCTCCTGAAACACCTTGTACTATTTATGATTATTTGTATTTATATCAGAATATAGAGACACAGGCATACAAGACAAACCTCTGGGAACGTCATCAACCAAATGGTAATCAGCAATTCTTATTTCAGTCACTCGATTTACAGTCGATCTCTCGAAGGACATCCCAGTGAAAATGTCCAGGGAAGCATTTTGGATTGGGAAAGGAGGCTGTCTGACTAAAAGATTTGCTTAGTGTTTCGAATGCAATCTCGTCGCGTATATTACCAGAGAACCCAGAAATCTGATAAGGTCGATATCTTAAAGTGCAAATGCCTGCTAATCTCAAGTTCTTCAGAGTTTGATTTGTATGATGCGCTGCCAACTGTTAGACCATCCCCATAGATATAGAAATAACCTCTATCCTAATGTAAATTCTCTGTTTAAGTTTCTGATCCCCTAGGAATCCCCTTTTCAGCGCTTTGAGAGTGAACAAATGTTTCTCTCATTTTATGACATCAAAATCACTCACGGGGAAAAGGAAACAGCTAACACCGAATCAACTTTCATATTATCTCAATATTGATACAAATTTTATTTTCATTTCTTTTAATTCATCAGAAACATTGGTCCCATTGGAAATCACAGTAAAATTTTTATGAAAATGACGGTTTCATAATGATTAGAGAATCTGATTCTTTTTTTTTTTTGAAATAGCTTTCTCTCTCTCTCTCACCATCCCTTCTTCTTCACTCATTTTCAATATATTTATGATATCGATGGGAATCATGATTATATTCATGATGATGATGTCATTCTCACCGAATCAATTTTGTTTTCCTTCTGAACAAACTTGCTTATTATCGACGGTGTCCTCTCTACGCCGGCATAGTCTGCGTCTAGCGTCCTCTATTCAATGAAGCACAAAACCCTAAGGATAAAGGGTAGAATTTAAGTGCATGTAAATTTGATGTAACAATATTGCTCAGGTGGCAACACTGTGCTCAAAGACACTAGTACTTAGCAGTTGAAACGATTGTATCATGCGCTAACCTCATTCGAGCATCAATTCCTTTGTGATGTGTCAGTTATGTCGTTTTCCAATGTAATGAAATGTTTTTTTTTAATGATAAAGGTACAAACGTGCATCCAGATGAAAGGAAATCACTTTCAATATTTGCAGTTGAGTTAAAATGGATGTGAAATTAGCATTTTTTGTACTTTGTGTCTTAAAGAACAGTTTTTTCAGTTTTGTCATCCTCATTATCAGCCTTTTAACGTTCATCACCGGGAATAGACATTCCCCGAGATTCACCAGATATCTCAATCGTGGGCGTCACGGCACCAATATATCTTGGACCTCTCTAAATTGTCTTGCAATCTTATTTTCTGCTGACCACAAATCCGCATATCTGGGGGTGTTGGGAGTCGTGATGTTCGGCGGTTTTTTTGACATACTTGCAACATGGCCTGCCCATTGCAATTTGAGTTTTCTAATAATATCCCTGAATCCTGATTTTTCTCTAATATGCTGTGTTCTCCTGTGATCTCTCCGTGCCCGGTTCAGCATGATCCTTTTTGGGGCCCATTGCATGGTTCTAAGTTGTATCCTTTTTTAAACATTCTGTTGCCAGCATTGATAGGGATTTAGTTTCAAAATTCCTCTTCGCAGCCAGGGTCAAGTTATCTCATCAGTAATTCCTTCTATTTGTCTTATGAAATGTCTGTGTGGTCACTGTCTCTGATTTTTGGAAAAGTCATTAACACCCAAAGAGTTTTTCATTATATATATCACACCTGAACAGAAAAGGTCGAGGAGAAACGGAAAATCACTTAAGAAGAAGAGACACAAAACAAAGTAGAGAAGAAACAGCTTAAAACAGTGCACAGTGCTAGAGTGGAACAGTTTTCCTAAAGACGTGGCAACAGCACCAAGAGTGAAGATGTTTTAAGGGAAAATGAATGAGCTACAGGAATATTGGGCCGTTTATTACTACCAGGAATTCACGATTACCGGCGTCTGAAGCAAAGGAATGACCCACCCAAGCGGGAAGTACAATTCCTGGAAACTGGAGTAAAAGATCTAATCTAATCTAATCGAAAGAAGGTCGAAGAATGAATGAGCCGAAACATCATGTGAACAACATAAACAATAATAGTCCGAAAAAACTGTGCGTAAGTAAATGTATCGCTTAAATTCGGTTCTATTGACCGTCCAGTTCTGCATAGGGCAGGGGTTAATTGCCAGCCTCTAGGTCTGAAGCGAAAGTTTTGATCCTGCTACGTGGCACTGGATGGGATATTGGATAATCTATAGCCACCCTGAAAAGTTGTTATACAACGAAACAGCTGTGGATGACACAATATTATATAAATATATGTATATATATGCTTTTAAAAATATTTGAACTTTTCTTCCCATCTTTGATATAGACTCAACGTTTCGGCCGATACATTTAACGATCCTCTTAAGGTGTAAAATGAAATATCCGCAAAGAAAGGGGGTTTCTCTTATCGATCTCTTTCTCTGATTGCACAAAGTGAAAAAAACGGTAGCAAACAGATGATTTAAACGTCGACTGCGACGCTTGGAAGAAAATATTCTACTCAAGCAAAGCGTGAAGCGCAGCCGCTTCATAATAATTAACGTGGGAAAGTTCATTTTTTCTCTTTTTTAAACAGAGAATTCCGTCTGGTGTCTCCGAGGAGCAGTGTACAAAAGTGTGCTTTTTATTCATTTATTTTACTTATTTTAAATAAAAATGCCTCTACACGGTAGAAATACTGATTTCTATGTTAGAAATACTTATTCAACATTGAAATATTCAATTAAGTTATAAAGATGTATAAAACTTAATGAAAGATTTAAAATTTTTTTTTAGAATCTTACTAGTATCGAGGAACATTTGCCAGACACATTTTATTCGTTTTTCCTCAATTCTTCTGAATATTTCAGCTGATAACTCCCAATTGGCCCAATCAATCTATATGCTATCCGATAGGATCTAAATTTATCTGTTATTCTTAGAATTATTCACTTGCATTATTATTATTTTTACATGAGATGATAAACTATCAATACAACAACAATCCATTTTTGCTGTGTTTGCTATAGATACTTGATCATCACTTCAACCAAACACTCCAGCAATTCCCCTGTCAAAACTATACACGTTGGAATTGTTTAACGCCTGTTGTTTGAAGGAAAGTCTTTGTTTTTTTTTATAGTTCGTATTTTCGTTTTTTCCTTTTGTATGCTGTTAGTTTTAATGCAACTTTTGGCTGATATAATCTTTCACTATTCTGACTTATATAGCCAGAAATTCTCTTGACAGCAAAATGGACAAGACCTTCCACAACAAGTCCTCTGCTCCCTTTGTAGCCTTTTCGCCTATTGTCCATCAACGTTATCTCATGAGAGCAAAGCTTTATGCATTGTCATCAATTTATTCTTCTTATCATTATTTTATCCCAATTCCCACTTCACATGCAGGAGACCAAACATCTTCCCGTTTCTTTGGCTTTCAAGAACTGTCTGAATATATTCGCCATCTCTAGTGCTAATGTAATATTTATAATTTCGGCTTCACTTAAGATTTGTATTTGTTTCCGCTTTCCTGAAAGTTCGTAAGTTTTGAAATTAAACAACTGAACTTACAGCCGTAGTCGAAAGTTTAGGAAATTTAGGAAAATTGTCGTTTTGAATAAAGGAATAAAACTCCAATTTCCTAGGCTGAACATCAATTTGGGATATACAGATATATATATATATATATATATATATATATATATATATATATATATATATATATATATATGCCATGCTCTTCCATTGGAATAGAGCACTCTGGTTGATGGGAAATACGAGCTAAGTAATAATATATATCGCTTAAATTCAACCTAATTGACCGTCCAATGCCGTGGAGCAGAAGGTAGGGTACCAGCATCCGGGTCTGAAACAAAGGTTTCAATCCTACCTCGTGGTACTGAGCTGGGAAAATGGGTAGTCTATAGCCACACAGAAGAGTTGTAATACAACGAAACAGCTGTCCGTGGATGGCACTATATATATATATATATATATATATATATATATATATATATATAGTCTAGAAAGCTTTAAACTTTCGAAAAAAGATTTTGTGTCTCTTCACTCACTTATTTCCCAAAATCTATCAATGCAATTCATGTAATTTTCTTCAGTGTTTTCTCACCTGTCTTGCATATATTTTGTTATTATGGTACACTGTATAGATTTCTATTGTTGAGATCATCAGTTTTCTATTATGTAATCGTTTCGGGGATTTTACAAACAAAACAGTCATACTAACATGGCACCCTTGCAGAGTTGATCAAACACCATCTCCTTTTATCAAAAAGGTTTTGCCATGAATGTAGTTCGTCACTTTACATAAAGTTTTACGTGTATTACTTGTTGATATTATTTTATACTACATATCACTTTTAGAAACAGTGCTTACTTACGAGGCTTAAAACCAAAATGTATTTAAAGATAAGGGATCAGTAAGGAAAACAACATACGTGATTTGCAGTTCGTGTCATTTTTATTGAACATCAAATCTATCAGTTTTAATCTCAGGCTGCATGCAAACCAACTTATCATATCATCTTTAAGAATGCTGATTACACATAAAAAAACCTTCTCTGAGCTGATTCTCCATCAGCATATTCAACCGGAGAACTTGACAATTTTTTCCACTAACCTTACAGTCCGCCATTAAGTTTCTGTCAAATGTTTATCAAACACTTTTAATTATTAATTAAATTATCTTCATATGCACAGTTGAAAGGAAACAAAACCAATTTCTAGCAGATTTTTACAGATCAATGGGCGATTATGTTGATTTACTTTGTCAATTTGTTTCATGGCATTCCATGTTCGATCTCCCAGCTCGCTTAAGTACCTATCAGTCTGACGAATGGACCAGAGCCATATATATATATGTATATATATAATGAATTAAGTAACTGTCCAGGAGGTGTGTATCTTTGAGGGGAAACAATTATATAGTCTTGGAAAAAATGATTTTGTAAAAAATCACCCGTAGTCCTTGACAACTGTTTACAATGAACACAGATATTTAAGAGCACATATTGTAAGAAGAAAACAAAATAAAAAGCTTACTGGAAAAATCCTTCATGCTAATAACATCTCTCCTGGAGAATGGAGAAATTCCATTTTCCTCAACAGATGTTATATTCATTGAAATACCGTACTGAGAACTTTTTTCTGGGTTTTTTGCTTTTTTTTTAAATATATATATATATATATATATATATATATATATATATATATATATATATATATATATATATATAAATATGAATGAATAAAACTGGAGAAGAGACAATGTGGAAGACAAGTTTTCATTTGAAAAAAAACTTACTTATTCATTTTTGTGACGACTCCCCTACCGAGGAAGAAAGTTTTTCTTTAAAAGAAAACTTCCACATTGTCTCCTCTTCATTATTAAAATTCCTATCATATCGTGCAATATATATATATATATATATATATATATATATATATTATTCTTAAGATATATATAATCCGACAGAAATGATTATAAATGAGTTATATAACTTTGAAAATTTATTTGAAATGATCTTACACCGATAAAGTAGCCGTTTCGACGTAGCGTTGCTCTCACCATTGAGCTAAACAGCTACCGGTAACGCAAAGGCCAAAAAAACTGCCTTACCTCCAGCGTTGAAGCGGCTACCTTATCATTTGCAGCTTCAATTTGTGCTGCAGCCCCACTTTCTTCGATTGTTTATTTTATTTACGCTGTCTAGGACAAATCATACATTCACTGTATAATGATGGGATATAGTTTCAAATAGAGCATCAAAGTAATATAATGCACACACACACACACACACACACACACACACACATATATATATATATATATATATATATATATATATATACATATATATACATATATATATATATATATATATATATATATATATATATACGTAATTGTTATACTAATGGTTACCACAAAAAAGATGTTACACGAATTCGATTTTCTAGTGGTATCGTGACGAAACGAATTTGTTAGTTTCACTTTATTACTTGGTTCTTAATTACTTCCCTTGCAACTGTTGTTTTCGTATTTATTACTTAATTTATTTTTGTTAATTTTCTTTTTTTTTTTTAATTTCGTTTTTGTTGGTTTAGTTATATTATGTAATTTTCAGTCGAGGAAATTGAAGAGTCAATTTTCCTAGACCGGATATGACTTTTGAACACGGCTGTGTGTGCGTAGGATGTACTTTTTGGCGTAGTGGTTAACGACAAGGAAAATGGAGACGTTGAATTGAGTTCGAGTTCACGTAATTGCAGCACTAATACAACTCCAGTCCATAAAAGCCAACTCTTTACAGAATTAGCCTCCTCCTCCCAGCAGACTATCAGTGAGGGTGTTGCTGCTGAACTTGAAGAGGGAGGAAGAAGAGGAATCGTTAGTCGTGTGTTTACGACCCAAATACTCCACAGGGGGTATTCAGTCTTCAAGAATAAACATTTATGCGTGTGAGGGCTCTGTCCCTCAGTTGGTTGCAAAAGTACTAAAAACTCAGACCAAAACGCAACAAATCGTCCATAAAAGTACCATTAAAGCCAACATGTTGAATACCAATAAATTAAAAGAAATTGATACTACACCAGACCCACTGCAGTGAAAGTGGTGGTGGTCATCCCTACCCACTCCATACTGAATCGTAGTATTATCCCACCTTACCTTACTTAAGTATGTTACTGGAAGTGGAATATATATATATATATATATATATATATATATATATATATATATATATATATATATATATATATATATATATATATATATATATATATATATATATATATATATATATACATAGAGAGAGAGAGAGAGAGAGAATTGAAAGGAATTTTTGCGAATGTACCAAAAGTAGCAGCCCTTATGTGTGTGTTTGATACAATCGTATCGGTAGCCCATGCACACCAAACTTCCTGTTCAAGCATAGAGAATGCCATTAATGATTATCGATTTATTCTGAGCGTTATTTGTTGATGTTGGGTAATATTTCAAAATACGTTTGTGTTTGTGTGTGTGCATGTAGTTGTTCCTTTGCGTCGTAAGGGATTTCTGGCAAACCAAAATGATCGAATACACTTAAGGGGTTTTTGGTGAAACTGATCCTGACCCCAGGGCAACCGCTGTAATAAATCCCTTGTATTCAATCTATCGCATCAAAATAAGTGCCAGCTCTATTATCGTAGACAGTGTCCTTTTTGGCGGCAGTAAATCACTGGGTTCAAATGGGGTGCTACAGAGAGACAGAGACAGAGAGAGAGAGAGAGAGAGAGAGAGAGAGAGAGAAGAGGGGGCTAAGGGAAGCTAATAGATTTGGGTGAATTTAAGGGTGATACAACAATTACCCCCCCCCCCACACACACACACGCACAACAAAAATGAGGAAGATGAATGGGTCTTTGAACTTCGAGATCGGACGATCGGCACAACAAGTAGAGGGAGAACAACATCAGAGAGAAAAGTTCTTCGAATGTGTGTGTGTGTGTGTTTCTGTGTGCGTCTGTCTGAGTGTATGCGTCAGTGTGTATATATGTGCGTGCGCATGCGCGTGTATGTATTTCTACGATTGCCCTCCCCCCATCCCTCCTCAGGTTATTTGACAGTTACATATAGATTTTCACGAAGAGTGGTCTGTCCCGTTTAGGGGATTAGTTACAAATTTCTCACGACGGCGTGACACAATTTACTTCGTTATATATATATATTTGCATTGACACCAAAAAGATGTTGTGTTTCGAATGACCCCGTTGAAAATTTCAAACGCAGCTTCTGAAAAAACGGAGACAGGAACAAAATTGCAAAAGAGCTGTACACAGATTTGTATGTGAGAGAGAAGGGATCAAATCTGACAAAGGCAGAGCCGTTGAACGAAAATTTTCCCTGAAAAAAACTGAGGGAGGCATTGCGTATCTGAGTCCCAAATACTTTATTCATATTTGAACTCTAACATGATAGTTAGTTTCTCTTCTACTCTTCCGTTCCTCTTCCACTCTCCCTCACCAACCGAAGCTGGGGAGATGAGGATCCTACTAGCTCATATCACCAACTAACTGTTACGGTCCAAATCTCCCTTCTGCTCCGACCCAGCTCCAGGGCAACTTTATTTTTAAGTCAATGAGAAGAAAGGCCTATTCACAAGCTGTCTCTTGATTGGCGAAACAGCCCTTACAATTTTGTAAGGACTCTGTTATTGGCTAACCGGCGCTACAGCTAATGTTTCATTTAGTTTAGATCTACGTTATTTCCCCGCTCAAACAAACGTTTTTTTTTCGGACATTCTAACATACACATGCGTTTTATAGACTTACATTTCTCTTTTCAGAAAATCTGTCCTGTTTAAAAAATGGGTTAGCCAACTTTCCTAAGAAATGAGTATCAGTTCTCAGGAGTAACCCTATCACTGGGGTAAAAAGAGATAAGAAATTTATCCTGGACTCTCAGCAAGGAATAGTTATCCATCCCACTTCATAGCCAAGAAAGAAGAAGATTCCACACATTCTGCCCCTTCTAACTCTATCATCAACATCACTTACGTTAAAGGTACGACAGAGAAAATACAGAAAGCTCGTAAGTCCCACAACATCAGAGTCGCTTTTAGCAGTTACAACACTTATTGTAATTTACTCACTCGACAGAAAGATTTGACCAGTAACTGCATTTACGTAATTCCATGTAAATGCAGAAAGACCTACACCGGAGAAACTGGCAGGCCTCTCAAGGTTCGACTCGACGAACATAAAAAAAGCAGTAATCAAAGCAGAGATCGAAAAATCTGGAATAGTTGACCATATCTGGAGAGAAAGGGTGAACGCTTCCCTCTGGGGAAGAAGTACGTATAATAGACAGGGAAAGCTGTTGGAAACTGAGAAAAATTAAGTCCATATCAACATGTCGACTGAATGTATAAGTCTGACAAGCGAAGAGTTCAACCTGATGTGGCTCCCATTACTCAACTGGGACAAAGTATGGAAATCCAAGCTTAACAAAGAAAGAAGAAGAAATCGACACCAACCCAATCCTACATTGTGATGTAGCTACCATTGGAAAATTCTCTGTACCACCATTGATCTTCTAAAGTCAAATTTCCACAACGAAGCTTTTGTAACTAACGCTGCACTGTATGATCACGAATGGTTCATCTACCGCGGGTAAATATTAATATTGAGAAGCATTGTGACCAAGAACTAATGCAAGAAGATTTTATGCTACACTTCTTTTTTTCATCTTTAGGTTTAAGGGTTTATACTATCTACAGAAATTAAACGATGAATATTAGTGAAAATAACACATTCAAATCATTAAAACACACACACACACACACACACAGACACACACACACAGACACACACATATATATATATATACATATATATATATTTGTACAATATATACATATACATGTACAGATGTTAGTACAATATACTACAGTAATGTTGTAGCATCCAACTAAAGGTTTGTACCTAGAATCAACCATTATTTTCGGAATAAACTAATATATATATATATATATATGTGTGTGTGTGTGTGTGTGTGTGTGTGTGAGTGAGTGTGTGTGTGCGTGCGTGCGACCACCCTAGAAATAATGTAACAAAACTAAATCTTCAAGCCATAGCTTAAGGGTGAGTGCTGTTTGATGGACACTGTTGGGGAGCCATATTTATATAGCTGTTACTTCGTAAACAACTGAAGAAGTCACATAATATCAAATTTTGTGTAAGATTTGAGGAGTTTACACGAATTGCATTGACAGATATTTGGAAATAATTGCTTGAAATGACATAAATTTGCGAAAATCCTTTTGCATATTTGATGTTTAGAGCTTTAAAGATTCCAAGAGAATACACACACACACACAAACATACACACACACACACACACACATATATATATATATATATGTGTGTGTGTGTATATATATATATATATATACATATATATATATATATATATATATATATATATATATATATATATATATATATATATATATATATATATATATATATATATATGTATACATGTATGAATGTGTGTGTGTATAGTCTTGAAAGAAAGAATTTAGGAGTTTCAGTTGTTGCATCTTCCTCACGGACGACAATGAGGTAAAACCCAGGACTCCATCGGCAGTTTTTCATTATCTATCTATCTATCTATCTATCTATCTATCTATCTATCTATCTATCTATCTATCTATCTATGTGTGTGAATGTTAGTGTGTGTTTGCGTATGTGTGTGTGTGTATGTGTATGTAAGAGTGTGAATGCAAATATCTTGGCAATAAACTAAAATTTTTGCTCTGCAATTAACTTTGGCTGAAAAAAAAAAAAAGCATTTTTTGGAACTCTCCAGTTTTCTTTGATGTACGATCGCACTCGCTGCCTACGTGTTAAGGGCACCAAAGAAATAGATGTACACTGCAAATGTGAAGTTTGATAGCACAACAAAAACCATTATTATCATTTTATTATTATTTTCATTATTTTTACAATAATAATAATAATAATAATAATAATGATAATAATAATAATAGGTTTGGTTTGTTATTCAATAGAAAACCTCACGTTACAAACGTTTTTTGGCAGTATGCTGTGTTTGGAGTGATCAATTAAAAAATTGAGAACAAGGTGTGAATAAGTTTATTCGCTGTCATCTGTTGAACATTGAAAATCCTAAATTTTAAAAAAACAATCGTGAATCCTAATGCTGATGGACATCGACCAAGGTACCTATATAGCTTAAACCAACATTGTAAATTCATCGCCCTCTACCTATTTTAAGGGGGGTTTTCTAAAGCAAGAAAAGTTTTTTTCGACGTAATAAGGGGTAAATGTTTAAAATTTTAGCCCTCTATGCTCATCAGTGCTACCTGTACACGTGTTACAAAACCATCCTGACCAGGGTGGCTAATTTAGATGTTTTCTCTTTTGGTTTTTCAAATTTGTAAGTCCAGTGTTAACAATTTTTGGATTTTAAGAAATATTCGATTTGTTTTAAAATCCAGTATTGTCACATGAGATAATTCATTTAAAAATTTTTCGAATTTCGGAGTGACTTTCAAAATCAAAAAAATTGAAAAAATAATTGCATCTAAATTAGTTATTCTGAATTCCTGTCCACCTTGAGCAAAACGAATAAATCTGAATGTTAACAGTTATGGTGACAGTCTTGGTTGACGATTACTAATAATAGAAAAGAGAAAAAAACGTAAGTACCCAATTGAATCACGCATAGCAAAAGCCTTTTTTTATCCGTCCAATTTATCATTCCATTAATCAAGTTGGAGAATCATTACTTTCTGAAATATTTTTCTTATTGTCTCAGGTCGCCATCTTAGAGAGGAGATGGAAGACGGTAAAATGAATAGAAGACATTTTTGCTGAGTGGTACAAATAAAGCCTTTCTTTTTTTTTCTCGAAAAGCAACGTTTGCAAAAATAGTACGGGATCAGCGGATTAATTAGGAAGAAAGGAAACATCTTAAAAGCAGTTTCTGCAAACTGTTTTTTTTCTTAAAGATTTCAAATCTTGAAAGACGTTTGTTAACTTCTCTCAAGTGTACTTATATCAGTGCATCAATAAGTCCTTAGCCTAATGATGGAAAACACATTCATTTTAAACAACAAATATTCATTTTTTCAACACAATATCCTTCCTTCTCAATGAATTTAATTCAGTGGTGGTATTAATCAGACAGATCGAACATTATACAGTGGACATTTCAGATCATATTTCAGCTATTAACTATATTCCAGGCTACATATTTATTATCACACACACACAAACACACACACACACACACACACACACACACACACACATTTGTGTGTGTGTATGAACCCCTATATCAGCTCCACTTTGGGAGATCCTACTTAAAAGTAGGAGTGGACAAACTAGGAGCTTAACCAGTTGTTCTCATATTAGACCAAGCTTCCAGACTGTCCATTTTACTCGGAACGCAGTGCAATATAAGCTTTATCTACGTATATATATATATATATATATATATATATATATATATATATATATATATATATATATATATATATATATATATATATATATGTGTGTGTGTGTGTATGTATGTGTGTAATATTTTCATAGTCTATATTCCTTTTAAATAATAATTTGGTGACACAAGACATATCCTAGGGATATTTCTGTCCCTCTTGTTTTAATATTATTAAATTCATCTGACATCCAATCTTGCATCGTGTGATGACAATGTGAATCGAAGGAGAGTTCTTCATTTCCGCTCAGATCTTGATAAAAACGATTCCGCGTAACATTTAGATTTTTTTGTATTTTTTTTCTTGTACCAGTCAAATCTCGTTAGATAAACCAGTTGTACAAATCACCAAAGTTAAGCAACCTTGAGCCTGATCAGTGCCTAGAGGAGTGGCCGTAAGCAGTCTTGCGATCCTCCAGATCGATCTTTGCGCCATGCCCCCGAAGGCCTACCCACCCTGAACCATCTGACTGGTTGCGAGCGACGGGAAACGAATGAAATTGAATTTTTTTGGTAATTATTTCTGCATATATTTTACTTATTTCTATTTCTTTTTGTGTGCGTCAGAGGTAAGATAGCAAAACCTTTTTGGCAAATGGCGAGCATCCAGAGAGACTTGGCTCCGGCGACATCCTTACTGCCAGAGATATTGAATGAATAGAGGAGGGGATGCGTGTATCAGACCATCTCTGCTGGGCTGGATTCCAAAACTCCTGCCGTATTACTCTCTCTGTCCCTGACTTTATCTATCTATCTAGGTCTCTCTCTCTCTCTCTCTCTCTCTCTCTCTCTCTTTCTACCAAATGAAAATTGTTTAACCTAAATGAGATTACATTTCCCGTAAAAAAAGATTCAAATGCGTAGTAATCTGATTTTTGATTACCCGAGAGTTCATTTAAAACTCCATCACAACCACAGAGTTTTATCTATCAAGAATTTTTTTTTCATTTATTTAAATCTTGTTGCTGTATGTATGTATGTATGTATGTATGTATGTATGTATGTATGTATGTATGTACGTACGTATGTATGCATGCATCTATGTCTGTCTGTATCATCGTTCTCCGCTTATACCCTGTGTGTTGCGCGGTTATCTGCACACGGACAGTTGTTAGTATGACCCCCCTCCAGCTTGTCATGCCTGTCGAACTTTCGTTCTTCTTACAGCATCAGGTATTCCCTCATGGTTACCCATCTAATTATTGATCAGGTTCGATGTTACTTGACTTCAGTGATCTTATGATAACCGGTGTATCTATTACGATTTGGCCTTATGGAGAGGCTCCTCAATCCTAGCCCTTTGTGCTGAGTGCTTTAAAGAGAGGCATACATAGTTTTATGCATATAATCTCAAGTTGCTAGATTTCTTAAAAATCTGCCAAAGGGTCACCTCCAGCAGCAATTAAGCTCGATGTCAAGTCACTTCCCATTTTTAGAGTTTACTTATGTAATCGGATCAGTTATTTTCGTGTTTTTCTGTCCATAACTATGAACTATTGCACTTAAAAGTGATAATATTGCTGATATAAAAGCATCTCTTACTTTCTGTTTGAAACAATGAACATTTCCACTAGAACGAACTCAGTGGTTTCCCATCTAGAAAAAAAATCATGGATTGCTTACAGTCTATAGGATGTTGTAGTACAGTCAAGGGCGATACACTTGGGCTTCAGTTATAGATCATAAGATATTATTGCATAGTTATAGAAATGAACAAAACCACGAAATAAACCTGTTTTGCTTTCTGGTATAAAAACAGAGAATTGATTAGCCAAGTTTAATATCAATTTTGTTATTCAAAACATGAAATGATTTAAGTCAGAAACTTGTTTGATAGAAATGACCCCCCCCTGCGAAAAATCTATAGAGATCATTTTAATGAGATGCAAATCGATTCAAAAATACATTTTGAATATTGAAGAAATTCTAAATATTTGAAGATTTCCATCTCCCTAGTATTGATTTATTCTAGATAAGGTTTCTCATTCTTTAATTTCGGAGACAAGAATGTTTTTGCAAGTTCAAAAACACAGACATTATATGGACCTAGATAGAAACATTCTGCTCGAATTACTTATCTGTCTACTTGAATGCGTTTTTACGCACAAAATGCATATATATATATATATATATATATATATATATATATATATATATATATATATATATATATATATATATATATATATATATATATATGTATATATATATATATATATATATATGTATATATATATATATATATATATATATATATATATATATGCATACATAAATACATATATGTATACATATATATATATATGCATACATAAATACATATATATATATATATATGTATATATATATATATATATATGTATAGTCGGTATCATACATACTTTTACGATGTAATATAAATGAATTTGTTCACACACATACACAACACACGCACACACACACACGCATGCACACACACGCATATATATATATACATATATATATATATATGTATGTATGTAAGTATGTGTGTGTGTGTGTATCTATCATATTTGGTATCATATATTTTTATGGTGTAATATAAATTATTTGTTCACAGACACACAGACACACACACACACACACAAACACACACATATATGTACCGATCATAGTTGGTATCATAGATACTTTTATGGTGTAATATGAATGTATTTGTTTACACACACACATACATGCACACACACACACATACACACACACACACATATATATATATATATATATATATATATATATATATATATATATATATCAATCATATATAAAGATGTATCAGAAAAATATTGATCTGTTTTGCAATAACCCTAGCCCAAATAAACTTGAGCCTTTCTTTTCAAATTCAGCTAATACCGTGGAACTATTTTTGTCTGGATCGAGCATCCATACATGATTACCTCCAACAGTCCGAAAACGTTGATAGAACTGTGCAACGTCATCTTCGTTCCTTGGTAGTGAATCTTATTTTCTGATTACTTATGTGTAAAAAAATATAGAGAAAGGCTATCATTCCCTCTAAACTTAGTGATTTCCATGTGTACTTGTTTTTCTTTCTTCATGAGCAATTGAAAATAAGTAGATTTCAAATTATCACTTACAAAGCCACATTCCGAACGAACGAGTATATGTTTAATCGAAAGCTTTGATTCAGAGAAGAATCAGGGAAAGAAAGGGAAAAATAGGAAGGGAGAAAATGTTCATGGAAGGATGTAATACCTCGAACAAGGCCAAGAGAACATAATGGTTATTTACAAAGTTTGAAGAATGTCTAAAAACATGTGCACTGTTTTTCCAGGAGTTACCAAAGAATATTCGGATAATAACTAAGCGGTAACCCTGTTACCAGCGAATAATAATACCATCTTTTTATATGGGTACATTAAGTTGGTGTTACAATTGCACCATTATCCTTAATCGACGATAGGGTTCCCTACTTTGAAATCCCCGCCCCCTCATTCAAGGTGAGAAGGCATGATCCAACGGATTCCCAAGTCTCCAAAAGAAGCATGCGTATCACTCTAGATGGAATCTAACGATATTGAAGATCGTGCTCGTGGTCTTCTCAGACTTTCATTTTGGACGTTTTCGACACGAGTTTTGTGCATTGGGCGAGTTGTTCACAAACAATTATCATTTTCCAGCTTGTGCAAATTTTGACGGCTGAATTATTAGTGAAGAAATTAGTGTGTGTGCCGCGTTAGGAGCCGTAAACAGTTGGAAGAACTCCATTTGTTACGAAAAGACGCAGTTTGTCATTTTAGATGCGTCTGCACGCATCTCTATAAGAGGGTCTGTGGGTCGGTTGGTCCGTCCATAAAATCTTCGAAATCGATTTTCGCTACATGGTTAAAAGAATCTTTTTAGCTCTGCATCTTTGTTGTGCTTTATCTTATAGATAAGAGGGGTTTAATTTTCGATACAATTACAATACAGAACTGGACCCTTTATGGATGCTTGGAATTATATTATTCAGAAAATAAGAAAAAAAAATCCTCTTATGATGTCATAAACATTTAAAGAATATATCGACGAGATCAGACATTCTTTCTTTATGAAGTTTTTTTTTTAACCTGAACTCATATTGAATGTGAATTTTTCCAGTCTGTCATAGAAGAGTGATGTATGTAAAAGATATATTGCATTGTAGTGATGGCAGGTGGAATGTGGACGCATCGATGGACTAATATCCTTGTTTGTTTATGGAAATATTTATTTATTTTTTACCGGACGAGAAAGTAAGATTCAGAAGATAGAAAGTGCCGCTTCAACAAATTTTGTGTACTGGTAAATATGAAGCAGCAAAACGATTTCCTTTACATACATAAACGGTTCCTAATCATTTAACAACCGCGCCCTTTTAATAGTTTGAACTTGCCTCAAGCCCCCCTCCCCCGTCACATCTTCAGCCAAATACTCCGGAATGGGTCACTGTGACTATGTGGAAAGCATGATTTTGAATATGTTATTCATACAATTCCCAAGAGAATTAGAAAGAAGTGAAGGTTAACAGTTTCGGTCAAAGGTCTAAGGTTTCCACCCATCTCGTATAATACGGAATGGTCTCGTATCAAGAAAGTAAAATGCATTAGTGTCCCTTACTGAATCAATGCAGGACGCTATTTGTCCCATATTTCCTTGCACGCCATATTCCAATGCATACACAATGGTTTCACTTGCTACGAATGACATCAAAAATATTAAAAACACAAGAGTTTCGCAACTCACAGCGGAGAAGTATTTTATCGGAACGACAGGCGAGTTGTCTGTTCTTGGTAACGGACACTCAGAAATGCTCGTTTTTTATTCTATTTTAGAAAGTTCAGAGAAGTCCAAATTAATGGGAAAAGATAAAAAAACAAAAACAAATTATGAAATAAATGTTTACTCAATAGATATATTGTTCAGTCATCCAATCTAATAGTCTCAATGGTCTATCAGGTCCCTTGCTTCATCCCAATTTATCAATGGTTTTTGCTCCTTCCAATATTATAAACTAGTTTATTTTGAGAGACCAAACATTTTGGCCTTGTCTTGTGATCAAACGTTTTGATCCTTGAAATAATTGTTGCTACTCTTATAGACTCTTTATTGCATTCATGTCGAGAGTAGTAGAGGACTTTGGACATCGGTGCATGAAAAGCACAAATTGTTGCTGAGAAATCCACCAGAATGCAGGGAATGGAGTGTCTGAAATCCAGAATCTCCTGCAGCCCCCTCACACCCCTGCTTCATTTGTGTCCCACGGGCATTGGGCCGCCCTAATTTTTCCACGTCGAAGGAGGCAAAACTAGTCGAAATTCGATACATCAATTTTGTTTTCTGTGCAAATAACTGTTATGCCGATCTGAACCTCTTGCATTAAATATGATTAGAAACCGTTAACTAAAACTGTCAATAACAACATGCGTTTCTTGAGATTCTAATTTTTGTGCTTGCTTTGTATACGACGCATGCACAAATGGAGCTAGAGGGCTGGAAATTTAAACATCAAAACATGTTTTTTTTCTTGAAATCCCCTTCTCCCTGATATCAGTCAAGGTTTCAATTTACAATGTAAACTTTGTTAAATTGGTACCCTCGTTTGTATCCGTCTGCGTTCTACCGTGTTTCTTGAAAATCCTGCCTTTTTTATGTACACCATCAAACGTAAGTCAAAAGAAGTAACTAATTCATGCCGTCAAAAGACGTTGGTCATGTGAGAAACCTAAGCAAACCCATCTCTCTTTCTTTCGTCCTCTGTAGAACAAGCTTTTCTTTTTTTTCACCATTTTCCTTTTTCAATTATTTTCTTCTTTTCTTGGTGTGTCCATATCACTTCCTTTATTTTTTCTTTCTGTCTTTCTGTCTTTCTTTCTTCATTTCTTTCTCTCTTTCTTCCATCCTTCCTCTCTCTTTCTATTTTCTTTCTTTCTTCCTCTCTTTATTCCTTTCCTTTTACCAACTTTCTTCCTTTATTTTGTTTTCTTTTTTTTATCCTCGTCTATATCAGTCTTTCCATTCATCCTGTCTTTCTCATTCTTTCAAGTTATATTCAACTCACCCCCTTCCTTTCATCTTCTTCTTCTGTTCGTTTACTCCTTCTTTTTTTTAATAGATTTTTCCTACCTTTCTTTCTTTTTTTCTTTATTCTTTCCTTTCTTTCTTTCTTTCTTTCTTTCTTTCTTTCTTTCTTTCTTTCTTTCTTTCTTTCTTTCTTTCAGTCCATTTTGATTTTCCTTTCTATTTTCATCTATATCCCCTCCCCCCTCTCTTACTCATTTTCTCGCACCATTATTTACCAAACCCTCTTCTTTTTAATTCCTCTTCACCCGCCTATCCTTTTTAACCTCTCGATAGAATATTAATAGTAAACGTTACAATTTTTATGATGCGTTTTGCTATTCAAAACACACCAGTTTGTCGACAGCATAGCAAAGAGCACTCAGGATCCATTTATAATAGTATTTCCCACAATGCAACCTTGTTTTATCACCGAAAGATAGAATATCTCAATGGGTCTCCTCTTAGTTATGGCAGTTCGTTGAGGGACGTGATCGAAGCGAGCTGTTGACCCGCGACTTCTTCATCGACGATAGTGTCCTCTTTTATCGAGAAAAATAGAGGAAGCTTGCACAGATGAGGAGATTTCAGCGCTGGAGTCTCCTCTTGAGCAAGCATTGCTGACGTTGTTGATCTACGTCACACAGGTAGAAACTGTCAACCAAAAATGTCAACTTCAATTTTCAAGTTGGCCCAGCTGGCTGTGTATAGAGCTAGAGGGTTGAATTTTTATCATTTGCACTTTTTTATGTCTATAAAAAAAGTTATTTTTTTTCAAAATCTCGGCCACCTGAAAGGTCTTCGGTGGTGGATTCAGTTTGCAATGTAAGTTTATACTACATTAGTTCTTAGTTTGTGCCCGGCTAAATTCATACCTGCCCTTTTTGAAATTTCAGACCTTTTGTGTCCCAACAAAAAAATTGTGAGGGAAGTAACTCATCAAATGATCAACACTTTTTCAAATTTTCAATTGATCACCCTCAATATGACATGCTACTCTCAGGCGTTGGTCCTGCAACAGTTTCTATTGAGTGAATAACAAGACCTGTTTTGTAACTAGTTAGGCCCCAACAGGCAATTTCGCTTGTTTGTGTAGGACTCTCCAAATAATTTTACGTCCATATTACTTCCTTCATCTTCGAGGAGAGAGAGAGAGAGAGAGAGAGAGAGAGAGAGAGAGAGAGAGAGAGAGAGAGAGAGAGAGACTAATGGTTCAAGTAGCAGATGTTTGGATTTCAAAAGAAAAAATATCATTCTTAGTGTAAACAAAAGTATCCTATAAGTGTGTCCATCGGCCAAGCCTTTCTCATCGATGATTGACCAGCTACTTGAAGTAAGAGCTGTCTTTCGCAATGTTTTCAGCCAAGGAAATGTTTACAAGAGCCATCCTTACGTGAAAGATATTTTGGTAAAGTGTCGGTTTTTCACGCAGAACAGTTCTCCTTGCAATTTTTTTATATTTCAATTTTCAGGTGTTTCCGGAACATTAGACTCTACAACCTTCTGGATGTTAGGTAATGTAGAAGAACAGATATCCAATGTTTGACGAGGGGGTTCTATTTAACTATAATACTGGGCATTCATTTTTCGCCATATTTACGCTTAGACTTGGTCCAATTTTATTTTGTATGAATTCTCTGGTTTCTTTCTATTTT
Organism: Thysanoteuthis rhombus; assembly: GCA_963457665.1. NCBI lineage: Eukaryota > Metazoa > Mollusca > Cephalopoda > Oegopsida > Thysanoteuthidae > Thysanoteuthis > Thysanoteuthis major. The sequence continues at coordinate 4,964,230 of OY735212.1, read as the reverse complement.
TTAAACATCAAACAGCTTGTGCGTATTGTTAAAAAGAAGGAAGAAAAATAAAAAAAAATAAAAAAAGAGAGGGTGAAGCAGAATGAATAAGATGAAAGAAGAAAAGAGAAGAAGAAAGAGAAGAAGGGGAAGAAGAAATGAGAGAAAGAAAAGAAGAAAGGAGAAAGAAGAGAAGAAGTAGAAAAAGGTTTAGGAGAAGATGTAGTAGTAGTAAAGGAAGATGAAAGAATGCTAAAAGAGAGGAGAAAGAATAAGAAAAAGAAGCAAAAAAGGATGATGGTGAAGAAGAAGAAGAAGAAGAAGAAGAAGAAGAAGAAGAAGAAGAAGAAGAAGAAGAAGAAGAAAGAAGAAGAAGAAGAAGAAGAAGAACCATGCTAGGATCGTGGCGAGAATCAAGCTGAGAGCCAAGGCGAGATGAATCGTGAAACCGCGAGTTTACTCAGACTAGGCCCACTATTCACTTACAAGGTCTGGTTAGTCCATCAACAGAAACTGCCACGTGACCAACGTCTTTGGGCAGCGTGCCTGGTTGGTGATGATCAATAGGAAAATGGAAAAAGGAATGAGCAATGAATTGTATTGCCTTTTGTTGGGTAGTAGACACACATTACGTGATCAATTTAGACTAAAATTACATTTTAAATTTCCCCCAGCCTCTGGAACCCCCCCAGCATATTGGTAGATTTTTAAGAAACTGTAGAAGAAGTAATTGTTCAAATTTTCCACTTTGTAGTTCCATTGGTATGACCAGTACGCGCGAAATGCATCTACATACATACATACATACATACATACATGGCTTGTAAGCTAGCCAACTCGGCAGAATCACTTGAAAGCTGAAGAAACCTATCCTTATTATGTTGACAGTTCTGGTCAGTTTCTAACCAGCAATAAAGAAGAAAAAAAAAAGAAGACGTAAATCATCTTGGTTTCAGCATCAAAAATGTTTATTTGGATTCTACCAGCCTAATGGTCTGACTCTGATCTGTTCAGATAAGATTTATGATGATTCAGTTTGTAAATCGCTTAACTGACCGCTCAAGCGTACAGGTAAAAGACAACATAATTTGGTTAATGTTCACGCAGAGGTGTATCTTTCGCATCATTAGTAACCCAACAATGACCTCAGCTCTACGTGATGTGTGGAAGGCTTCCACGTCTTCTTGCTAAGTCATTTGGGGGCATAATGTGTTCTAGAATCTTCCGAGAGCTTCATACTCGATTACATCGCAGATTAAACCAAATCTGGATGAACACTTGACAATACATACTTATAACTATTACGTATCACAGAGTTTGAAAGAAATGCCTTAAGGACAGGCGAATTTTTACATAGATATTTCTTGAATTTGGCCATATCGTGTAGGACCAAGTAGATGACATACTGTCGATACAGTAATAAGAAAACTTCATACAGTAGGGCTAAAAAACGACAACATCATACGTAAGTGCTAAAACCTTCATACGATAGTCTTAAAGAAAACATCGACCCCATACAGTAAGGCTAAAACGTGTTAACTTCATACACTTGGGCTGGAAAAATCAGCTCAATAAGGTTGGGCTAAAAAACGTCAAGTTCATAAAGTAGGGCTAAAAATTACAACTTCATAGCATTGTGGTGAAAAACGTCAACTTCATACGATTGGGCTAAAAAAAAAACATTTTAGGCTGCCGCGCCGATGTTTGTTAATAAGCTAGGATTCCTCTCCGATTTCGGCTTTGTACAAGACTAGCGTAAACAATACTGGTGTAATGAGTTCGATCCTCTCTGGGCCCTGCAAATTTGATGCATTGGGCTAGACTTGGTCAAGCATTGTAAATACAGAATGAAATTTGCTGCATCGATGAAGTCCCGTATTTCTTAGGCAGGCAAACAATACCTTCTTGAATCATTGGCGTAATACAATTTTCCAAGCCTTCAGTTTTTATGGGAACTTTTTATATATATATTTATATATATATATATATATATATATATATATATATATATATATATATATATATATATATATATATATATATATATATATATATATATATATAAAGTTCCCATGAAAGATCCAGTCTGCAAAATACTTAATCAATGAAACATTGGAGAATCTGTGCAGCTTTTATGAGATCAAAAGGCATTCTCAGAAATTTCAATAGTTCGGAAGGTCTGTTTTAAGTCGTTTGGACAGTGTCTTCGTCATCCATGGGTATCTGATTGTAAGCATGTACAAAGTCTATCTTAAAAAATATATTTGCATTTTGTAAAGCTGAAGTAATATCTTGTAAGCATGGAATGGCATATCTCTCGGTTTAAGAAACTCTTTTGAGTACTCTATAATCGTCACAGTCACCCATATTGATTATTTGGGGTGAGGGTGGGGGACACAGGCAGAAGTGAGGCCCAAGGACTTCTCAATGGACGAATTATATTCAATTAAAGCGTCCTTCGTAAATCTATTTTAGCTATTTTGAGTTTTATTTTCGGATAGTAGACGCCTTGACGTCACATGAACGGATTGACCCAGCATAATACTTTTGTATCGCTCACTTTATTGTTATTTATATGGTTGAGTACAGCTATTTCATTTTATTCGACAATTTCATTTTTTTCTCTCATTGACGTTATAACGAAACGAAGTTCTACGAAACAACTGGCCACCATCAATGGTACTGTTGCTGTGGAAAAACCTTACCCCTCAAAAATCTCCGTTTGTGGAGTCAAAAATTTAATTCATTGTAACGAACCAAACAAGTTCTCTAAAAGTCAGGGAAAGTCTACATCCAAAGACGGGCGTCTAAAAACTGCTGCTGCTGCTGCTGCTGCTGCTGCTGCTGATGATGATGACGAGGAATAAGTAGTAACTTTAAAGGAAAGGATTCTCGACTAGCTTTTTGCGACATCTAACCGTACACGACATCAATATTTCACAGACATCACACACACACACACACGTGCGCACACGCACACATACTGTGGTACTCACTTACACAAACGCACACATACAAACGCGTACAAAACATGTTAGGTTTTTATTGTGAAGTTAAAAAGATGTTTCTCTGTGAACCCGGCATTTGTTGAAAGATCAAGAATTACGCTCAGACATAAACAACAAAAGCGCCCAACCTTCTTCCGATATATTGATCTTATCTCTTTAGTCTACCAAAGAACCAAAATTCGTAACTAAGATTTATAAGTTCCGTTTATTTACCAAAGTCTTTTGATAAAAGCAGAATAATATTCGGATGTGATGTTTACAGAAAAACAAAACAAAACAAAACAAAATTTTTAAGCGATAATTTCAAAAAAACTTTCTGCTGTGGTAGGTCGTTTCATTTCATTCAAGGTTGTATCTTTCTGTTTGTCTTCGACGTATATTGTGAAGTGTCCTTGGGCGGGGGAGACGACGGTCAATTGTTGGTGGGTTGCCTTCTAAAACCGAAAGAGTCATGTGACTTGAAAGTTTTTTTGCCTCGACCTCAATCCAACACCTACGTTGAATCATCTTGATTGGACACTCGTCAGCTAGTAGGCTTTGAATACTGGATGGTAGGTTGGTAGATGGGTTCATGTGAACCAGAGTATTTGACGGGGCTCACGACCACCAAAATTTTTTTTTAACCAAGGCAAACTTTTTTGAAGTTGGACCGGATTAAAACTATTTATATGCCTCGTGAGCCACAGCAAACAGAAATTGGAACATAGTCTTTGAAAAAAAAGAAAGAAGACTTTACTGTTTTGTTATAGTAGTTTATACCCACGTATACTTCTATGTACCATCAATGGAAATGATTATTTTTTTTAGCACAAAATATTGTCAAATTGTGGTTCGAATATATCCGAGTACATAGATAGAACAACAGGAATATGCAGAGTTGAAAAGTTTTAGTTATGCAACATGAATTCATTTGAGACCACAACGAAAAAGAGACTTTTGCTCTATTGTTCGATAATGGAATTTGTTTTTCTAAACAAAGATGAATTGAAAGATTCGCTCCAACCCAGAAAACAGAAAAAACAAAAAACAAAAGCAACAAAAAAAAAACATGAAAAACAAGCGATGAATTGTTTTATGTCGCGTTTTCTATGAAGTCGGATTAAAATAAGACCGTCGATTGTTGTTCACCGACCCCTGTACTGTGCCATCGTCCCTTACAAGACTGATTCGAGACATCTGATATGAGAAACGGAATCATCATCATCATCATCATCATCATCATCATCATCATCATCATCATCAGTCTCTTAACGTCTGTCGTTGGATTCAGATATTCTCCAAGATTTGCTACACTTCTCTATTGTGGGCGTCACGAAGCCAGTACTTTTTGAATCTGTCTAGCTCGTCTCTCCATCTAATTCTCTACCGGTCTTGGTTGCGCATGTGATCTCTGGCAATCCATGTCGCGAGTCACGATGTCTATCGGTCGTCTGTCGTTCTAGCAAAATGGCCCGCCCATTGCCATTTTTTCGATGGATTCTGTAATGTTCCTGACTCCTGTCTTCTCCCGGATGTATTATAATGTTTAGTGGTCTCTCCATGTGAAGTTGAGCCTAATTCTTTCAAGTGCACATTACATGGTTCTCAATTGGTGGGTATGTCTCTTGGTTAGGTTAAATGTTTCAGCTCCATAAGTGGCTATTGGGAGGAATCATTGGTTATATACCCTTTTTAAATAAAGGGCCAGGTGGGAAATTACTTGGAGATTACCAACTATGACATACGCCAGAAGATGGCTAGAGGGTACAACGGCAGAAACATTGTAACTATGACAATAAAGATGCGGACACTATTCAAAGTAAATCAGTGAATAATAGTGATGATACCTCATCTCAGAAGATTACATCTACAAGATTAGAACCATAATCCTCTTGCTGCACCGTGGACTAGCTTCCCAAGAATCACGACTAACTGAAATAACGTTCAGTGGAATACATTTTATGGCAGACACTATAATATAAATAGTGAGATTTGATTTATTGTGGTATAAGACAGCGAATACTTGCATTGGCTGGTCACAACGTCACAACGAGCGAGCCGGTAGATTTCTATTGTGGAATTCTGATATGAACAGAAGAGTTGGGCATCCTAAACCACCCAAAGAAAGTCCTTGAGTAGGGCACTGGATTTGAGGGGACGAGCCTCTTACTGAGAGGGCTGGAGAGAGAATCATGTCAAGGTACCGACTGGCAACGGGTGAGGATATTAATAAAAATAGGTATTTTGCGACTAACATATGTCGTGTCAAAAATCACTTAATTCGCAATACCAATGTCTTCTACTAACCGGAAATGGTTTTCAGCTACTTCCTGCGTAAGGTCCCCCCTCTTCAGAGGGCCTCCGAACCCTTCCCGAACCTCTGGGGTGGGTAGCTAAGGAAAATCAATTAAAGATGATTTTTTTAAAACTAGACCTCAGAATGTGTGATGACCATAGATTGAGACAAGTTGAATTCGACTATAGTTTAATTTTTTTTATCTCAGAATTGTAGTTCTCAAGTTATAAGAATACATACATGCATGCATGCATACATACATACATACATACATACATACATATATACATACATACATACATACTTACATCATAACTTCATGTGTTGTATATTATCGTACATTTCTATCTTCTTTATTCAACGAGTAAATACTTTTGAGCAGAATTTTTGCAAGAAGAAAGGGCCGTTTACATGTAAAGCATTGCTCATGAGTATTTGAACGGGCAAAAAAAAATTTAATTTCCTCAGATTGGAAGGATCACTATGGATTTTGTGCAGTGGGCAGATCCCACCAAACAATCCAGTTAAGCAATGCTCCCAAATATCAGTGCAAGTTCGCCTTTTGATCTATTCAGGGTTTTAGAAGGACAGATTTTTTTTTTTCATTTAACAATTTAATCCCGTTGAAAAAATATTTTCCAGAAATTCAAAATCATGAAATATGACTAAATTTGTATGTTGATTACAAAAGAATTGGTTCTTTTTGCATAATGTTCCGGTTTTTAAATCTCGAACCCAAGCAATTAGAAGTCAAATGGCTGCTGTTTGTTTAATACTGATTAACAAGCACTAAATACAAACATTATATATATATATATATATATATATATATATATATATATATATATATATATATATATATATATATATATATATATATATATATTATATATATATATATATATATATATGTATATATATATATACATATGTAAAAGAGAGTACATAGAAAAAAATACTACAAACTTACGCCGATGTATCATTAGTAGATATTACTTAAAAGAAAAAGTTGCTCAAGGCTATTAGCGAAGTGGTTATAAAATGAGTAGAGATTTTTTTCAATAGCTCATTGCAGATTGTACTTTTTGTTTCACTCAAAAAAAAGTTAATTTGGAAATTGGTTGCATGCAGAATGTAAAATCTGTAATGAGCTATTGAAAATAACCTTTACTCATTTCATGCACACACATTCACACACACACACGCACACACACACACACATATACACATATATATATATATATATGTATGTATACATCACACACACGCACACATACATACAAATATATATATATATATATATATATATATATATATATATATATATATATATATTGCGTTTATATGTGGATGATTAATTGCAATCGTAGATAAATTGTAGCTGTAGATAAATCCACCAGACTCTGTCAAACGTGAGAAAAGCCATTTCTTATTAACAGAGTTGGGAGTGGCTAATTGTGAATAATGGCAAATAAAGACTGACATTTTATATCTTTCAATGTAAAATCAGTGGTATAAAATGTGAGAGGCAGGTTGAGGAAGGGTGATGCCTGGCGTCAGACCGTCGACAAGTACATTGCCGATGCAGATGTCGGGAGTGGTCAGTTCGTAGCAGAGAAGACGGGACCGGGGGAAGCGTACTGCATCAAACCCTGCAACCCAGGCAAATCTGAACCAAGTGCAACAAGGAATGCCACTCGCGGGCAATGCCTGCTTTGATCGTTCCTGAATACAGTTGCATAAGACTGGCTTTGATAATGGCTCAAGTTTCCCATTTCTAGCCTACCTTGTATCTAAAAAACATACATACACACACACACATACTCGCATATATATATATATATATATATATATATATATATATATATATATATATATATATATATACATATATATATATATACATATATATATATATATATAATAGTTCGTGTTTGTATGTGTTTGAATAAAGGTAAATCAAAGGTAGCAACCAAGGGTTTAAATAAGGTGAAGGTAAAAAGTAGAAAAAAAAAGATAGTAGTTATTTCAATGCTGTGTTAATACCAGATCAATTCGTTGTATGACTTTAATCTTTCAAGCCTCTATAGTCTTTGCAACACATACGCACACACACACATACACACACACACACATATATATACATATGTGTGTGTGTATGTGTGTGTGTGTGTGCGTCTGTGTTAGGAGTAAAACGTGATCGATATCATGGATAAATCATACGTCAATAGATATTCACAGACAGATCATTGTCCCGAGTTTCACGCTGATGCGATCGTCAGACCATGAAGTGTTGAGTTGTCAGTAAAGACACACACACACTTACACACACACACACACACACACACACACACACACACATACATATATATATGTTTACATTTTTGCAACACAGTTATCTGGAATGATATCTAGCCAATTTTAGCCATTTTAAAAGCAAGTCATTAAGTAATATTGCCAATTGTAGCCATTTTACTGCTAGTGATCTGCTGCTGTGTTTTTGACCCTTGAAGCCAAAGATTATCCCCCGCCGGCGCACCGGGCTGCACAGCCACTGTATCCGATGCCATGGCCCAGAGAACATACAACCCTTAAGGGATGGGGATGGGGAATCAAGCAATGTTCTCCCGAGACTGTACCGCTGCCGATCATGATGATGAAGATGAAAATGATGATAAAGTAGATGGTACAGCATGCATGTAAAGATGAAAAGGAAAATGGCTGAGCCAGCAATAGGCGTAAACAGAACAAAGAAGATACATTGACCCTGTCAAATGCAACGAATTGTTTTGCTTCTTTTGATGTGGAAACATTGGCTGGGGGTGGGAGAAGGGGTGAGTGAGGATCAGATTCTGAGTACTGAAGCCAACTTTATCATTAGTTTTACGTCTCAAATTGAGACGAGAAACTTCTAAAAACGCATAGATACATCAAGATTCCCCAGTTCCACGCAGATAGTTTCCTCTCAAGAACATCTGCTATTTGGAATCAACTCCGTTCTGTATGTTTTCCCGACGAGTACAATCTCGACTTCTTTTTTTTTTGTTGAAAATCTTGAGTGAATAAGTGCCTTGCCCAGAGTTAGAAAAATTCTGTGGCATTAGTAACTACTTTCTCACTAACCTTTTGATGTGAAAAGTGGCTGTAGGGCTTCGCTTAAGGTGACTAAAAGTAAGCACACACACACACACACACACACACACACACACATATATCTTAGATAGCTTTAAACACTGAACACATTAAAAACTTTTTTCAATTTATGTGTGTTATTTAAATCACTTATTTCCCAATATCTGTTCTTTATGTAATTTTCTTCGGTGTTTTTTTTGTTTCACACGTATGTATATTCAAATTCAAGGAAATACATTACATATTGATAACAAATTAAGTTTACCTTCAATCAGCATTTACTTTATTTAAAGTATCACTTATTTGTTTATTATAAATTAAATAAAATTATCCAATTTTCTTAATCAAAAATCATCTAAATTAGCAATTTCTGGAATCTAAACCCAACCGAAACCATCTAGATTTAGACGTAAACATCTGAACTGGCAACACTACTTTTGATGTGAGGGTGTGGCCGGGAGAAGCTGGTATACACCGAAAGAAGTTGAAAGGGGAAGAGAGACAATTGGAGGGTCGGGCTGGGGGATGGGGGGTGGAAGAGAAAAGTTGCAGGATATCAAGAATAATGGCGCAGGAAAAAAGATGAAAGAAAAGAGCGGAAAAAAATGGGGTGGGGGCCAGATAGACAAAATAGATATTTTGATAATCAAAGGAGAATGATATGAACGAGTGTCCACCGGAAAAGAGATAAGGGAACGGGTGTCCATCGAGAAAGAGGTAAGGGAACGCGTGTCCGTCGGAAAAGAGGTAAGGGAACGCTTGTCGATCGGAAATGAGTTAGGGGACGGAAAAGGTCAATGAAACGACAGCAGGAAACATTTATGGAAATAGGAAGGAAATGTTTGGAGCGAAGCAGAGACGGGTAAGAGAAATTTTCGATCCAAGTCTAAAAGAACAAGGAATAGAGATGAACGAAAAATACTAGTAAATCCTTAATATAATGGAGCTGAGATATGCGCATGAAACCAAAACTACTGCTGATGTGTGACGACTGCTGTTGGTTTGCTCAAATCAGTCGGATGTTGTTATCGTTTGAAATGACATTTGTCGAGAAAGAAAACACGGAAAAATAGAAGAAAGTTAGAAACGAATAGTTGTTAGAATTTACACCTGGTGAAGGTCTTTTAATGAAAATAGTGGTAATAATATTGCAGTGTGTAATAATGGTAATATTGAATAATGGTAATATATTGATGATTAAGATAACAGGTCGGGTTAGTTGCGCAATAGAGATCGACATGTAATCAATGTTTTTTTGCAGCATGCTGTGTTGGGGTGATCAAGTGAAAATTGGAAAAAAAGTGCGATCAATGAATGAGTTACTTCTTTCGTCTTTTGTTGGGCAGCAATCACTAAAAAAAGTCCAAATATCCCCCCCTCCAAAAAAAATTTATGAATGCTGCTGGACTCAAACTGAAAAGATCAATTCAGCATGAACATAGAAAATAGATTTCCCCTGAAAACTTATGGGGGTATTTTTCATGAAACAAAACAAAACGTTATTTCTAGACACAATAAGAAATGAATGCTGAGATTTTCACCCCTTATCAGTACGATTGATGAATACACACATAGTTAGACAGCCAGACAATCAGTCAGACAGCCAGACCAACTCGAAAACTGAAGAAACCTATGTTGACGGTTTTGGTTGACAGTTTCTAATAACGAATTGACGATTCTCCAAAAGATTTATCCATCTCCTTGCATGGTCAAATACGAGACAAGTCCAGGTTTATTGTATAGTCTAAATATGTACGTGTGGGCAAAGACAAACATTGCCTAGTCTCCATGCTCAGTGTAACGAAGGCTTTGGGACAACTCCCAACCTTGCCCTTAAAAGTACAATGGAAATATGCAGCCCAAGGATTGGAACCCCCAGACTTACATGGTCCCTGTTGCATTTCGCTCCGAAAAGAGAAAATGACAGAGGATAAGATACTCCACTCTTATCTCAGTTCGAAGACTGAGACAGGAGGGCTTACTTTTAACAGGTGTCTTGCTGGGAAGAACAGAAAGCTTTAAAGTAAAAGGCAAGAAAGAAAAAGGAGAAGACGATAAATAATGTGGAACAGAAAATGAAATTACTGTCTTGATTGTTTGAAGATTGTTGCAAAGAAGACAAAACACTGACAAACAGAAGCGCTTCAGACGTTTATGAGATTTTGAAATGCTCTAACTCTATCAGCGTTCTAGTGGATAAGATGTCTTTGGGCAAATTGTCTTTCGCTGAGTTACAATCCCTGAAAAGACTACTTCCGGTAAAAGATTGAATCAGCTTGAAGCCGGAGATGAGAAAGCAGCAGCAGAAGCAGAGAGAAGCAGACAGGTGGAAAGACTCTAATGGTAAATTCTCGGATGAATGTTGCAGAACATTATGCTGTCGGCGATTCCAGTTTAGGTATAACGTGACTATATAACAGCTTCAAATAAGATTTTGTGTTAGATTATTTGAAGACTATTTCTCTTGAGACGTTAAACAAGCATTGAATGTTGGTTTGTGGCTTTATTTATAAAAAGAAAAGCTCACCAATTAGCACTTGAAACGGAGATTTCTTAAAAATATCATTCATACATATATATAAAAATATCATATATATATATACATATATATATATATATATATATATATATATATATATATATATATATATATATATATATGTGTGTGTGTATGTGTGTGTGTGTGTGTATATATATATAAATAGATAAATAGAATGTGGATTCGCTATACAAACAAGCTCGTGTTTCTGCCCTCTCCAGCCCTCATCAGGCGAATCTGATGAGGCCCTAACAGGGCAGAAACATGAGCTAGTTTGTGTAGCGAATCCACATTCCACTATTTATTTCGGGCTCTACTCTAAAACAACTTGACTTCAATGGTAAAGAGTTGTATGTATCGAGCACTCTATGAAATAAATCCATTACATATCAGAAGTGGCTTTATATTATTGATATATTATTATATTGTGTTACACTGCTAGCCTGATTTGTACATGTATTATATATATATATATATATATATATATATATATATATATATATATATATATATATATATATGGAGTTCAGCCAAAAGGTAATGTCTGTTCTAATTTAATTCGAAAAGTATTAGTCAGATTTCATTAGTTTGTTTTAGCTAGAAATCTCACAGTGTCTAGAAGTCCTGACCTTGCATACTCACACTTTCATCTGTTCCGACCCAAGGAGGAGGCACTCATTGGTTCTTCGATAATGAGGAGATGAAAGAAACAACACACGCACACACACATGATCAAGAAAGTAGCATAGAAGATTTTACAAGGTAGGTATAGATGATCTCATTCAAATGCGGAAACCACGATTAGGAAGGAGACTATGTTGAAGACTTTTGTGTCCATTTTTGTATACTTTGTGTGCTTCTGCTAGAGCAAACGTTGTAATTAAAGATATGTGCTGGACAAAACACCATTTCAATTACTGGTCTTTATTTTCAATATTAAGTTGACCCTCCTTTAGCATTAATAACAGCTTCAATACGTCCTGGAATTGATTTGCACAGCTTTTGGACAGAACCTTGAGCCATTCCTCCTGCTAAACCCGCTGCTGCTCCTTCAGGGACGCTGGCAGAAGGGATCAATTCCTTAGTGGCTGCTCCATTTGACATCACAAATGCTTATAGATCTGGTGATTGCAAAGGCCAATCCGAGGGTTAAACTTTCACTTTCATGCATTTCAAACCAGCTTTAAACAACTCTAGCTATGAGAATGAGTGCTTTATCTATTCGTTTTACTTCTCGGTTAATTCCAGTGCCGGAGGAAATATGTTTCCCAATAAAATATCTCATTTTGTCGGACATAAACTTTCTGATCTAATATATATATATATATATATATATATATATATATATATATATATATATATATATGGAGGTGCCATGTCAATATAACTGTTTTGCTTTTAAAATCCCTGGAACGGTTTCTGGGTTAACAACTGATGATCCCAACAAGAGACAATGCATAAATTGTACAATAATAACAAAGCATGGGGGAACCAAGGAAAAATCACTTTGGAAGATTGCATACATTGCATTGACAGATATTTGGAAATGGGTGACTGAAGTGATACAAAAAGATCCATTGAAAAAATTTCATAATGTTTAGTGTTTAAAACTGTAGAGTTTCCTTGATGATATTTATATATATATATATATATATATATATATATATATATATATATATATATATATATATACATACATAGAGAGAGAGAGAGAGAGAGAGAGAGAGAGAGAGGGAGAGAGAGTGCTAAATATGATGAAAAAGAAACATCTTTTATGATATTTGTACAAAGGTTTTATTATACCAAGCGTTTTCGGCTTTATAAGTAGCCATTTTAAAGGTTTTTGATAATTTCGCCATGTATTCGGTTGAGACATTGATGTTGTGATTTGATGAGGCTTAGCCTTTGTATTCAACAATTTCGTTTTCAAATTCAATGCAACGTTTATGTAATGAAACGGGTTCGAACCTGCATAGAAAACAAAAAACGAAGAAGAGCCGAATGCATTACGTACACGTTTATTCTAACACGAATAGCTCAAATATTAACCAACGTGGATTGATGCAAGTTTTTTTATACAAAATGTCAGACGCTGCTGCACAACACAGCAGTAAAGAGTGCACTGAAATCTCACATAAGTGCAACGTTTCAATAATTAAGTTCCTTTGTGGACAGCCATAATATATATATATATATATATATATATATATATATATAAATATATATATATATATATATGGAATTCTTCATTCCAACAGTGCTTGATATTTGGAGTAGAGACAATATGACAAAGCAGAGTGATTTTCTACAGTATATAAATTATTTGAAGGTTTAATTACACCGTCTATCTTATGAGATGAAAAGTAGCGAAACGAAGGTTAGCCGTTGTTATAGATCATTTTTCACATTTAATCGATGCACATGTTTAAAAAAGATGCGACCGTCTTTTCAACAACTTGTATTCAAACTATTTGAAATCTAAAAACTATGTGATCGTCATCCGTTGACATGAAAAGAAAAAAAGGCCAAACGCACTGCACACACGTTAATTCTAAATCGAGCTGCTCATATACTAATCAACGCGACATAATGCAGTCACTGATATACAACATAGCAGTGAATATCTCATTGTCGGGCCACTTCAGTTTCTTTTTGAACAGTCCTAGTATTCTATTACTATCTTCTGACTGAGTCACGTCTATGCAATATACCCACCCCCGCCCTCCATTTCTGACACGTTGTGGCGTTCTTATCTTATGCTGTCTTAGAACATCCAATTTTCTGTTCGATAGATTTTTATATATACTTAATTCTGTTCTCCTTTATCTATTAGTCTCACGAAATTTCAGATAGGTTCTCCCGAAATTGTCATTCTGCATAATTAACTTTCATATCGAGAATTGATTTTAGGTTTCCGATTTCTCTTCCCTTGTCCCCTTCTTGCGTTTTCAACACCTAAAAAAAAAAAAAGAATCCGATTCATCGTTCATAAATATTCATAAGTCATTACTCCCCCCTCTATGTATTTTCCCTTTTAGAGTTTCTTAACACGGGGGTCTACTCTTATTTGAGTAAGAGCCATTATCTTTTCCCAGTAATCATTTCATCTTGGAAAGTAATTTTCTTTTCATAATTATTTTCACATTTTAATAAATGTACTGATTCTACTTCTACAAGATTTACATTCATGGAAGAAAATTACCCAGGTTGTCGATCTTGCTTTAGCAGAAAACTAGCTCCAATTGTCAGTGATCAGAGAAGAAAAATCACCAACCACTAATAAGACATTGGGCGGTGAAGATTTATCGATGCAAAAGATGAACGAAATCTATCTTCATTCGGACATCCATTCCTTTGTGTTGAATCAGCTATGTCGTTTTCTAATTTAATGAAACGTTTATGTCATTAAACGGTTTCGAACCTACGTTCAGATTGAATAAAATCGTTTCCCGAATCCATTGTAAAGATAAAATAAACGTGTAATTATCATCTCTGTAATTTGTGCCTTCAAAAATAGTTTTTGGATTTGAAATAGCTTAAATACAACTTGTTAAAATTACG
>OY735212.1:4914736-4944736 GCA_963457665.1 Thysanoteuthis rhombus | reverse complement strand
CTTTTCTCTTTTCTCATTGACGTACTTCAGTTCATAGTGAAGGCAAGATTCCCTTTACCCCTCTCCCTCTTTTGTTATAGACAAAAATTCAACGTAAAATTAACTTGAGAGCAATTATTCTATTATTTTAACGAAGGATTACGTATTGTAAACCATTATTATCAATTTTTGACAACTATTTATTTTCATTTTATTTTTTGTTGATTTCTTTAATCACTTCTTCAGTAAAGCCATTAGATCATTACTTCAGTGGGGCCACCTGATCACCACCTCAGTTACTACGACAATCTATGAACAGCGCATATTGGTTAAGATTTAAGTTTCTTTGTAAATAACATTTTTTTTCAATTTGTTGTGCTGGCTTAGGTAAGAATGCATGAGAAAAATACTTTCATCTGTGTTTTCTAATTTGAAGTTCTGTTTTTGCCAGGTATCCTTTATGTATATTTCATATATATATATATATTTATCGAAATTGCATTGACAGATATCGGGAAATGGGTGATTGAAGTGACACAAAAAATCTGTTGAAACCTTTTTTAATGTTTAGATTTAAAGCTGTAAAGCTCTCTAGAATACACACACACACACACACACACACACACACACACACACATATATATATATATATATATATATATATATATATATATATTCATAGGGTTTTAGTTTAGTGAGACCATCGATCATTAGTATCAGCCTTACAAAAGGACCAATTTTGTAAGAACCGATTCAAACATGTAATAATCGCTAATTTGCTCCGTTTATTATGGCCAGTGCGCCGTTCATTTGGACCAAGCAGTAGTTTTACTGAATTTAATTTTTTTAGAAGTAAAGTGGAATTTAGAAAGAAAAAATTGTTCTTGATACAACTATCTTTCGGATATCATTCGCTCGTTACGTAAATTAAATTTGAAATTTCAAAAAGAAAGAAATCGTAAGCGTGAAAAGGACTCTAGGTTTTCTTATTTTTATGCAAATCATTCCTCTTGAATTCGAGGAATTCTGGGTGTTTTGTGCATGAAAAAATGAAGTTATTTGATTTATCGAACTAGTTGGTTATTGAGTCCAAAATTGTTAGTCCCGATGTTGTACTATTTACAGTAATCCATTGTATATACAGCAATTTCTTGAATAGAGTAGATTTGATTAGTACGGGTTTTGATGAAGTACGGTTTAAGTATCATTGCACACATTGATGGGACTAAGTATCATCATACTCATTGAATTATAACATGAAAAATCTTTGATATCAAGGTATATATATATTTATACTAATGATCGATGGTCTCACTAAACTCAAACCCACTATATATATATATATATATATATATATATATATATATATATATATATATATATATATATATATATATATATATTGGTATTTTATAGTATGTGCTTACACTCAGTATGGCGATACTTGATTGGTTGAAGTTTAGGTGATTTACTTCCAAACTAGCTAATCAAAGCGTGACACACACGATAAGCCGCTTCCTCTGTTTCTATAGACTAAATATTCGTGAACACAAATCGATAGTAGTGACTGCAGATTGGGAAACATTAGCGCACACTGGAAACAATAATTCTTACTGTGAGGTATTTAATGATGATGGATGTAGAGTGATGCGGCAAAAGGCCAAGATTCTTCACGGGTTGGGGGGAGATGAAACTTTGGCCATCAGTCCTAACCTTTCCTGACCCGGTGTCACTTATTCACTTGGCAAAATAATTTATTTTTCAATGAGCATCCCGTCGTGGAGGGGGCGGGGACCAGCAAGCCTGTCATTCTTTTTTATGGTAAGTTGAATCACTGGCTACGACTGTGGCATGAAGGCTGACAGCACAAATAAATGAAATCGGTGGACCGAGTTCAAATTCTGGCTGTGACAGTTTGTGTTCACATTGCATTGATTGTGAAAGGCATCTCTGATCCTCTACTTATATAAATAAATAACAGGGAAGACAGGGTTCTTAGGCTTTGACTGGAAACCAAGAGGAAAATTCAGAGTTCAAAACCAGGAAAAACTAATCTTTTAACCACCATCGTTTGAGATAGAACTTCACCAAAATTCTCCAGATCTCTCCATTGCGGGCGTTGCTGCGCCTATATTCCCTAGACTCATCTCAAGTCACATGATCTTTTTTTGTTGGTCACAGATTCACAAATGAAGTCTGGGGATCTACGATGTGAGTCGTTGTGTCGATTGGTTGTCTTACACTCTTGCAGCATGACCAGCCCATTGCCGTTTGAGTTTTCTGTTAGATTCTATGATATCCGTGACTAATGTTTCTTCTCTGATATACTGGGCAGTCTTGTGATCTCACCTATGCACGTTGGATGATTCTCGTTTTGAGGGTCAGTCATTGGGCTAGGTTCCATGTTTCAGTACCACAGGTGACTATCGGAAGGACGCTTTATTTATCGACCCTTCTTTCCATGACTAAAAGGATTTTCTTGTCTCACAAGCTAAAAGCAATAATCAGCAATATGTTGCAGTGCGTGAAGAGAACGACCTGACACGTAGGGCACCCAGGTTGTTCACTGCATCCAGGTCTGTCTCCAGGGGTTCTTACTATGTCTTCTGGACCTAGGCACATGAAGAAAGCATGAATCCATCTCTTCCTCTCCCAGCTAAGGTTAAATAGAAGGCAGGTGGATTCCTTCAGGGTTTTTCTACTTTAACGGATCAGAAATAAAGGTAAACCTTTTTGCTGCCTGAAAGCTTTGTTTTTCTTGTTCAAATATTTAACCAGGCGTAAACGGGTACTCCAGCTAGTTCTAATATGAGAACAATTTACACGAGAGGGTTTGGGGCGAAGATTCAATATTTTTGCATAAAAGTACTAAAACATCATCCAAAATATCGCTGAATTTTTGAGATGAGGTATTATTATTTTTCTATTCTTATTCGGAACATCATCATCTGATGAAGGCCGTAGAGTACAACGGCCAAACGTTGTATGAAAAACAACCAAGATGAGGATGGTCCAAATAATAATAGAAATAATCATGTACACCTGAACCATTTTTTCTCCCAGCACTCTATCGCCTCCCCATTTTAGAGCGAGTAGGCCCAAAGATTAATTCGCCTCGGATTGTTGCCGAACAATAATACTCTTCCTATTCATCATAACTGCGTAACCCTGGTGTAATTGACACGCGTGAGTTGTTGACAATAAAGATCCGTGCAGATAGATAATCCAAGATTCAACAGGATGGATAGTATCTACCATGTTTCGCAAGACGCATAGAAAAACATTCTGGGCATGAAGTGCTGATCTCATCATTGAGATCGTTTCGACAATATAATATAAAAACAATAACCTTCCACGTCTCTCTTCTTCTTCTGTAATAATCCGACGAAGAAAAGGCGGTTTTTCATTTCCAATCAGCCGACAATTGAAAATGGTTGAATGTTGCGCTCTATTCCCTGATACAAGAGGTCACGGAGAACGGAAATTTGCGCATAAGGTTTCTTTCCAATTTGCCCGAGATGTCCCCGCATGGATGAATGTGATAAATCCTGGCTGCTTTGACGCGCATCTTTTCAAACAGTTGCATTCGAAAGATGTTCCAGGTCGGAACGTGCCAGAATGATCACAGTCACCATTTTAAAAACCTACTAAACCATCCCTGGCATTTACGATTAGTCTCAGCATCTGGTCACGCATCATAAATATTCTTCATTATCAGCGCTGCTTTCATACATCAAGACAATTCATATAGCATGTGATGACGGACACAAGATTCTTGTGTCTTTGTCTCCGACGGCTTTAGACTTTATCATAAACCTTGAAATTGACGCAGCTGCATGGAAAAGATGTTAATCTGGTCTGGTTTGTCACACAATAAAAACCATCACGTAACTAACGACAGTATGCCGTGTTGTGGGTGATCAAATAAGAAAAAATTGGAAAAAAGAGGTGATCAATGAATGTTACTTTTGTCTCCTTTGTTGGGCAGTGATCACTGAAAAATAGTCTAATTTTCTTAAAGCGAGCATGAATGCTACTGGACACAAACTAAATGATCGGTTAAGTATAAATTTACATCGCAAATTGAGCCCCTTCATTAGAAAAAAAACCTATTCAGGGAGAGGATTTGAAAAACAAAAAACAAAGACAAAATTTTTGTAGACATAATAAGGAGCAAATGTTCAAATTTCCAGCCTTCTAGCTCTCTTTGGTCTAACTTGAAAAAAATGACAGCTTTGGTTGACGGTTTCTACCGAAATCTAAATGCCGTTGCTCACTATTGAACCGTGATTTCACTATAGCTGCTTGATTTGAAAGTAAAAGAGATATTACATTCGAGGCATTGTCTATGATTTATTCGGAGGAAGTATTGGCGAATAACAGGGTTGAAAGAATCTGCCCACATACTTTGCTGTAATAACTTCATCAGCAGCCTGAGTATCAGCACTAATATCTAGTGAAGAAAATTGATCCGGAAGGAATGAATGCGTGCAAAGCTCAACGGGAGGTCATGAGGTCAGCACTTCGGTGAGGAGGAGACAATCTCCAGAACACAGAAACGAAAAAATAATCGAACGTGACGTAAATTGAAGGGGATGGACATGGAATCAACAAAGACGCGGAATCCAATCCAAACAAATGATAAACAATGATTAAAACATTATTATTCCACAGCATCTGAAGGTTGAAGTTCCGATTAATACCAACGAATGTGTTCTCTTTTCCTAATTAGAATCTCTCAACCAAAACTGTCAACATAGGTTTCTTCAGTTTTAAACTAGTCTGGTGTAGCTGACTGATTCACTATGTATGTATCGTACGTACAGGCAGCACCAATGGAGCTAGAGGGCAGAAAATTTGATTTACCCTTGTTTCGGGGAAAACGTTTTTTTTTCATCCTCCCGAGTAGGTTTTTTTTTTAGTGGGGGTTCAATTAGCAATGTGTGTCTATCCTAAATTGAACCCTTTTTTCGTGTCCAGCAGCATTCACATTTGTTTTTTCGCTTTTAAAAAATTCAGACATTTTAATGTGATCACGGCCAAACGAGAGGCAGATGAAGCAACTCATTCATTTGTCACCCCTTTTTCCAATTTTTAATTAATCACCCTCAGCAAGGCATAAGACATTTGTCACGTGATAGTTTCTATGGAGTGACTGAGCAGGCCTAACCGGGCCTGTCTTTTTGTTTTCTCTTGAATTCCAATTGGCAAGATCACAATAAAGGGGAAAAATATCCGATGAAGTTGATACCAAATGCAGACATTTATAATTTCCATAAGTTTGTTTTGATTCCAAGATCACCCCTCTATGATTGATTGGAAAGATTGCTGACTTGTTTATACAACTGTGTATCTTTTCATACGGCTCCCCTGCTATCCGAAAAAAATGTGTTATTCCCCCTCCAGAAAAACAACTTCTGTAGGCCGAAATGGCGTAAAGCGAAGAAGTACATATCATTAATTCAATTGTAAGAATGAATGTTCTCAGACTAAAAAATGATGATAGCAATATGTTAGGATGAGTCGTTGGAAGTTTGGTGGTGGAACACACTGAAGATTGGGGGCTTAGGAGAGAGAGAGAGAGAGAGAGAGAGAGAGAGAGAGAGAGAGAGAGAGAAAGAGGACAAAGACTATACGCTGCCTCTACAACAGTTCGTTGCCCCAAAAGTGAATGCTGTTATCGCCTTTCACCTTTTTTCTCTAATAAAAGCAGGAAAGTGGCGTTGTGCAAGCTTTCGAAAAGTGGGAATTACCTGTATCGTATATTTGTTTTCCACGGATTCTTGTTGGCAAAATCTCATTAAAGGTGGAAGAATTCCGTTGAAGTTATTATTGACTTGTGGCTCTCTATTACAGACATCGGTAATTACTAAAAAGTTTGTTTGTGTCCAAGATTTCTCGTCCGCGATTAATTGGAGTCGCAGACGCGTGTGTTCATTAGAGTGTCCGTGTATCTGTACAACCACCTGGATAGAAACAGGCGTACAAGCAGATTTAGGTATTCAGGCGTGGATATATTATTTCTCCTCTATGGAGATATTTAATAGGCTTAGTCTAATCTCTTGGTGGTGCGTTTGGGGTAGTCGGTAACGGCTCAGATAATGGAAGAGACCCTAGTTCAAACTCCGGTCGGGATTGCTTATATTATATAAGGCATGAATCCATCTCTTACCCCCCCATCTATGAGAAAGATGGTTGGGTAGATTCGGCTTTCTATCTCGGTGGGAAGGCAACCAGTCTCGGAGTAGGACAACTCTGATTGCAACCAGGGAGTGAAGAGCTTAGAGGGAGGCTTGATGCTCAATTTCACGTCTCACCGGCAGCTCCTGCAGCTCATACAGCTCCTGTAGCTAAGGTGATGTCAGATGTATCATTCTCTACTTTCCTCTTGATAACATTAGCGGAGCCGAGAGGATGATGCTGATAACTGGGCAACCTAGGATCCCCAATACGCCTTGGTGTGTGTGGGGGACAATTCAGTGTCGTTCCATTGTCTGTAGGGACAAAACTATAGCCAGCCTGGCCTATCTTGACAAAGTGCATAGAGATTAATATGTTACTGCACCTTTGATAGTTAGCTTACTTCCAAACAAACTATCGCAAGTCATCCACTGGTGGGTAGTACCGCCAACTTAGAAAATTCCTGCTTTTCAGCAGTATGTATGAATGTGTATATGTTGGTATAGAACGAACCATATTTGTGTATGTATGAATATATACTTCTTTATTATTTAAATGATTTTTGCGACAATGTATAATTTAATGATTTGACGATTAAGAAAAAAGTATGAATTATTTTCATATATTTTTGCATTTCCGATTATACATTGACGATGTTGCCAAAAGCAGAATATATAATCCCGAATAAAACTATACAAAGATAATTTACTTTTTTTCCTATTTGTGAAATAATTTAAATATATAAGTTAAAATTTAAATATATATATATATATATATATATATATATATATATATATATATATATATATATATATATATATATATATATATATATATATATATATATATATATGTGTGTGTGTGTGTGTGTGTGTTGGAATTAAGAAGTTATTTAATCATACCTATGTATAATTTGAACATTTTACAGTACCAGCATATATCTATCTCTCTTTCTCTCTATATATATTCATATGTATGTGTGTGTATGCGTATGTGTGTGTGTGTGTGTGTGTGTGTGTATGTGAGTGTATATGTAATTTTGTACATATGTATATGCATGCATCAGATATATCTAAGCGTATGTGATCTTTATGCTTGTTGTATTAAATTACTCCATGTCTGATGCCGAAATAAAAAAAATACAAGAGATGCCAAAATGTCAATGAGAGAAGAAGAAAAAAAATACAAAAAAAGACTGTTTTATTAGATATTACTTGGTCCTGCAGAAAGAAATCAACGAAACATTTCACCCCCACATTTCCCCTACCCGATGAATCCTGGGTGAGACTAGTTCTTCTCTTCCAAGATACTGACAAAGAAACGAATTCTAATCACGAAAAATCTGCTTCGTGGACATATATGTTCTGTAAAAACGAACGCTGAATACTCAAGTCAAGTAAGTAAAGTATACACGTTTTTTTGTAATAGGCACGTTTGTAGACACGCATAGTTAGACATGGACGAATCTATTTATGAAAATCTTAACTTTTGATGCCTTTAAATTCTGTTTCTCAGCTATCAAGAGAGGTAATGAAAATTGATATAAAATTCTAGAGTTAAGAAATTCAAAAAGCGTTATGAAATCTTTAGGCATTGGAGATAAAGATGACAAATTGTAACGAATAAAAAAAAACGAACAATTTACTTCTGTTTTCCTTTCATTAATTCTCTTATTTGTTTTCATTTGTGCGTCGTTTTTTTTTTACATCAAACGAGTGAGGGCGTGAAACTTTACAATTTACAATCGCGATCACCCATTGGCGTACCTACCAGGGGGACAGCACCAACCCCCTAAAATGGGAAAAATTCGGACAATCGATATATTTGCTGCCAAGAAATGCAGAATACAATATTTTTTAAAGTTGCATCTTGTGTGATTTGCACAGACAGCGTATCATCGATTGATGAAAGGACTTTTTATTGAAAATTAGTGTTCATGTAAAATTTCAGTCACATCAAGCCCTCTGCCCGACCCTCGTTCTCTTATCTGTGTGAAATTTCGGTAAAATCAAGCCCCACCCCCAATGCACTCCTCTAACCAAAGAGTTCTCAATCGCTCATGGGACCACCATTTTTATATTGAGCCAATTTCTTTTTTTTATTTTGGTTTTGGGAAGAAACTTTGAACTTTTGATTTTGATTACCTCCCTTGATAGCTGAGAAATAAATGAATTTAAGACATTAAAAGTTAAGATTATTATTTATTCATGCGTAAAGGTTTGACTCAAAATGTTCTGGGGAATTTGAACAGCGCACGCCAACTGACTGTAGCACGCGTGTTTGACGCTTACATTTGTGAGTTAGTGTGCTATCAACAAGCAAAGAACTACTTCGAAGGAGTGGCGGAAACTAGATATTAAATTGGGGTTGAGTGAATGTTATTATCAACACTTTGCATTATCAAAACCACAGTAATAAGAAAATGTAAAATTCTTCAGAAATCATACACTAAAACTGTCAGCATAGTTTC
This sequence comes from Thysanoteuthis rhombus, assembly GCA_963457665.1. Lineage (NCBI taxonomy): Eukaryota > Metazoa > Mollusca > Cephalopoda > Oegopsida > Thysanoteuthidae > Thysanoteuthis > Thysanoteuthis major. Next base: position 4,936,107 of record OY735212.1, on the reverse strand, counting down.
CGTCAAATTTCCAGTTGATCTAGCTGGCTGGCTGGCTAGATGGATATATATGTATAACGCGGTGGAGCGAAAATTTAAACATTCACGCCTTATTATATCTAAAAAAAAAGAAACTTTTTTTATTTGCCCTCCCTACGTTGGTTTTCATTGAGTTTATACGAAATCGGTACCTCAGTTTGTGACAAGCAGCATCAATGCTTTTTTCTTCTTTTTTTGAAATTCTAAATTTTCAGTGATCACCGCCCTACAAAAGGTGAGAAAAGTAACTTAACTAACTAGACCTGTTTCTTTCATATGTTGGACAACGTCATGCCGTGTCCCTAAGAAGTCAAAGATTACGATAGCTGAATGATGGAGCAGGCTCAGTGCACAGAAGGGTCTGATGTCATGACTTGTGCTTAACTCAGATGATATTGAGGGGAAGTTGCACACTAGATCATCCTCAATCTGTCACCCTTATCTGCCTGGGTCTAGCAACAAGACACAGATCATGATAAAGTTGATTACCAAGGAACCCATACGTATCAAATAGTGGTCTTTGTGCTACACATATCGTTGCTGGCCTCAAGGAGCCAAACAACCTGGTTTGGAACTAGACTTGTCCAGGGAGCCTAGTCTGCCTCACTATTTACTCATAGAAAAATGAAAGGAGATGAATTCATACCTTGTCCAAGGCCATTAGTGTGAAGTGAACAGACACTGTCGAAGTGGGGGTTTGAACTCAGTCCGACGATTCCATTCTCCGTGCCATTAAACTGCACCGCCAGATAAACACCGTAAGTCTTGTGATAACATGTAATAAGAAACTGTAATCTTATCTGTCACTGAAACTTTCAACGGTGGTTTCTTCAGTAATTAAGTTAGTTCGGTTGGCTGGCTAGCTATGTATCACACTAGTGGTTAGAGGGCTGAAAATTTAAATATTTACTCTTTGATATAGTTAGAAAAACGTTTTTTTACGCCCTCAGGTTTTTAGTGAGCGTTCAGTCCTCAACGCAAGTTTATGCTAAATTGATCACCATTTTGTGTCCGGCAGTATTCATGCATTTTTTTTTCCAAAATTCATACATTCTTAGAGGTCATTCCCGAACAAAAGGCGAAAAAAATGAACATATGAATAACAAGAAATGTTGGTCACATGATGATTTCTATTGAGTGACCAACCAGACTTATCATTATCATTTATGTTTTCCAAACTTTACTTTCATGAAAGAAATGTAAATTTGTCCATATATTGTTCGACAACCTTGTATTTAAAAAAAAAATCTGTGCCGATAACCTCCAGGCTACCTGCACAGCCACCGAAAACGCCTAAAATGCGATGAAACTGAGAAGTTCTTATTTGTTTCAAGACAAAAAAGAAAAAATGTAATTTTAATCCAATTTCTTTTTCGGGTTGGATCATATAACGAACGAAGAAGTTTATTTCTGCAGATGTGAATTTTTAATGCATACATTGTCACAACACGTGTTACCTTTAATCAGTTTGAAATACGGAATTCGGGGGAAACATGTAACCTAATATTAAAAAAAGGGTTAGAGGACGACCTCCCAGGCGTTGGATCGAGGGCGTGGCATCAAAGTTCAAGTCCCGTGGCCTGTCCACCACAGGGGTGACCCATAAAGCCATCGACTGCCGTCTTCAACTCCCCAACGATACTCTGAGGGTGAAGATTATTTTTTATCTGACAAAATAACAGAAAGTTGTAGTTTTTCTCGTAACACGTCAATGATCCAGGATGAATCTACAAGGGAAAATCATTAGAATACGACTATGAGCCGATTTGTAATAGTTATTTTGAGTAGAGTACAGGGTTGCCAATTTAGATGTTTTTTTTTTCGAATTTGTCTGTCCAGTGTTGATAATATCTAGTTTTTTTTCCCTTGTTTTCAAGTCTACTGCTGCCAATTGGAATGTTTTGTTATTTTCTAATTTTCGAAAGTGACATCCAGAATCAAAAAATCACATCTAAATTGGCAACCTTAGAATACATGGTTGCATTTGTTTGTAAGTGTACTTTTATCCTTCTTTTGATTGATTCAGTGAGGATAGTCAATCGATCCAGGAATACAGGGACGCGTGAGATCCGATGAAGGTGAAACGTAACGAAACGAAACGAAACGAGAGAGAGAGAGAGAGAGAGAGAGAGAGATGCAAATAGAGACAAGTCCTTCTTTTCTCAAGTGGAATCGACACGTATTTTCTCAAAGAACTACCCACACATTTTTATGTACATAACCCTATTTTATGCACCATATAACATGCATGTGTGGATGATACTAAGCTAAGCTTAGGATGCCATCAGACTACTTTAGTACGCATCCAGTGAGGATTGAACTCACTGCACAGCAGTAGCAATACTGCGAGACTAGCTCGTTAACCATCGTGGTGACATGCCCGTATCTTTGTCATGTATACAACTATGTTTATCATAGTTCAGATTCACAAACGAAGATTTAGGAGGGTTTTCCATGTTTCAGCTAGATCGGTGAGCAATTCCACAACGGTTGCAGGAGAAGGTCTGATGGCCGAATGAAGCTGCTGTCTATCGGTGATTGATTTTTTTCTTTTGATTTTTTCCTTTCTGAGATAATCGTTGTTGGTGGAAGTTACCAAGTAGCCAGCCCACTACAGGCATATCATTTATGGCATTGTCTCAGTACTGGATGACTTGCAAGGTTTCTGTGTTAGTGATGAAATCGCTCTCTTGCGTATTGGGGATGGTGCAGAGATAACGCTGATAGAAGTATTTTGAGGAACGCTGGTATGTGACTAAAGACTCGGCACCATATAGAGGGTTGGGCAAGCGCGATTGCTTTTCTGTATGATTCCTTACTACCTCAATGTGTAGTCTAGAAAGAGCCTTTGCCAGTCTGTTGTCTATATTTCTCTCAAGTGTGGAGTTGATGTTGCTTCTTTGGTGATGAGAGGAGGGCTGGAGACTTGAAGAGATCTGTTCTCACTCTTTCAGCGACGACCAACCAACGGGAAAATGCAAATGATAATAGCGAGATTGGAGTAACGGTGTGGGTAAGAGGAAGGATTGAAACTATACAAACCACAGCATTACTGAGGGCTGCACGAATACTGAGGATAGTACTGGAGATATAAGATCTACGACCCCCAGTTCTTAGCAATGGCCTAACAGTCAAGAAAAAGGCATGGTGGAGGCGGTACAAACCAAAGTGCTGCTGTGATAGTCGAGGACGACATGAGAGGAGAGCTGGAGACCTGGGGAGACTTACTGTCACTCAGCATTCAGCGATAACCACCGGGCCACTAGTATGAAACTGTAAACTACAGCACTGCTGTGGACTGTGAGAGTGTGGAGAAGAGGGTTGAAGGCCTGAGGAGACTTGCTGTTACTCAGTCTCTAGCTATGACCACCAGGCAACTGGTATGAAAATGCAAATAATAATAATAATAATAATAATAATAATAATGATAATAATAATAATAATAATAATAATAAGTTTTGCTACTTTAAGAGCGAATTTAATAATTTATAATCTAATAGGCATTGCAGAGACCAAAGGCTCACAATATGGAAAGAAAAATCCACATTAGATGCATCAAGTCATCTTCTGGCTGACCGAGTGTATGTGAAGAAGAAAGAAGACGACAGAGGACTTATCAGTATACAAGAAGACTGTGTCCAAAAAGGGGCAAAATGGGATTAGTAAAGTATGAAGAGTGAAGAGATACAAATGCCCGAAGCAGTGAAGGAAAACAACAAAAGAGTAGCAAACGGGGGAGTAGAAAAAATAAACTACACGAGGAATCCAATGGACGGACACAAAATTAGGCCGACAAGAAATCATGGATATTGCTATGCAGAGGAAACCTGAAGAGTGACAGAATCGCTCATCAAGGCAGCCCAAAACAAATACAACAGGACAGACTATGTCAAAGCAAAGATGACAAATAACAAATGCCGCCTATGCGGAGAAAAGGATGAGACTGTCAACCCAATAACCAATGAATGCAGTAAACTTAACTACAAGGAGTACAAGAACAGACATGACTAGGTAGCACCAGTTATGTACTGGAAACTAAGCAAATTACTAGGATTCGCCCGTGCAGACAAATGGTATCAGCACGTACTGGAGTCATCACGATTCGACAAGGTGGATCCCCAGAGATAATATGGCGTGCCGGGCTAGACAAGCCCAGAGAGTATTGGCTCCACGACGCCCATGATAAAAATGCCTGGTGATGTCCAACAACGGATACTAAAAGACTGTAATTGATGATTTCTATGTTGTGAATTTTTGCATGGGTAATTATTCTAATTTCATCAAATACAATAAGATAAGAAAAAACAAACAAACAAAAGTATCTGTCTTTGTACACCTGGTGCACTTTATTCTAAACCATTGGGTTCAGTTATTTTTTTCAATCTAATCCGATTATTTAAATCCATTTAAGTTGTTTCTAAGGTATTCATATAACGCGTGTTTCATAGGAAGGAAATAAGCAATGTGGTTCTCAAAAATAACGGTTAGTTCTCTCGTTGCACCCCCAGAAACCTCGTTCAGAGGTCCTTGTAAAAAGCTTAAAGTAATCAAAGATAAAAAATTCCATTCGGTGATTACTGGTATGTATTTTTCTGAATCATTTTCACAGTTGGTTTACCAAGCATGTTTCTAAGTGAGGGTTGGGTCGTGTCACCCCGGTCATCAAATGAGTTTAATTTCAGTGAGGCATAAAATTGTTACTTCCTACAGTCGTGTGTATCTCAATCCTACTTCTTTCGCTCGGATTTGAGTACAAAATGTTTCGTGTTATAAACGAAGAAAAAAAGGTAGCTTTTCAAACGATAGCCGATGGCAAGACACCGAAACACGAACTTCCTCATTTTTCACAAATGCTTTTTGCAGAATATCGGTGAGGTTTCCCCGCGAAAAGCAAACTTCCTGCGAATTTCTAAATTGTTGATTTCTTTAAGAGGCAAATATTTCAATACAGGTAGCTGAAATAGCTGCGTATTTCCGAACGTCGTCAGTGGACCGGGTTGATGTCAAACCAAAATCCAGGATTTCGAATGCTGATTTTCCAAGAGAATTAGCCCCCGTCTCTTCTTGGATAATTATCGCAACACAATCTTCATATTCTCTTTAGCCTTCAAAAGGAGAAAAGACTGAGAAAGAGGGAAGAATAGTTTGGATTACAAGGTCAAAAGGAACTTCTGATTCGCAGACAGGAATATTCGCCTGTTTCTTCCATTCATGTTCCAAAGGAGTGACATAAAATGTATCAAAGAACTTACACAGAAGATATAAATACTGCATCAAAGGGGTGACGTATTATATAGTTATGGTTAGGGTTATTTATCTCTAAGTGAAGAAGATGTTGGAGAGCTCTACGTGCAACTGCTTCAATTAAGAGCATGAGCACAACTAAAAGCCATCAACTTATTCATGTTTTTGGATAGGCACTGTATGAGTCAGGGGTTGATTGTCGTTTCATTCTGTCTCAGAAGTACTTTGAAAATCCTTGGGTTCTTGAAGATCGAGTGTACCGAACGCGTCTCGAGATCAATTGAAAAAAATTTGCCATTAATTTGAATTGATTTTTCTGTTAAATTTTACTATCACAATAATTAAAGTGCATGACCGTTACCCTCTAATGACACATTTGTAATGCATTTACAAGAGAGGGACAAAAGAAAGATGTGTCGGTTAGATCTAACCGGCAGGCTAGGTAGGTACTTAAATGAAAGGATGGGGAAAAGCAGCCAGCTGCTTGCAGTTCGAAAACAAAAGAAAAACAAAAGGGAATTGTGCGATGATAGTCAATTAAATTTGATTAGTGTAATATAAAAAAAAAAAAAAACACTATTTTTATTAATAATTTGTTCCGGAGTCTTGGAATTTCATATATTTCTGTGGATAGGGCAACCTCCAGATAAGATGAAACCCCTATTTTAGTCTGAAGTTTATGGTTTTCGCTCACTTTTTAGTTACAGTTTTAATATCTGGCCTATAAGATGACCCTATTTCTGTGATGTTTTGCAGATTATTCAAGAGTCGTCTCATCAGCGGAAATTAGTTATTTTTTTTATAAGTTAGCTAAAAATGAAAAATACAGCTGATTTTAGCCACTTTTCAAGACAGTTTCTAGCTATAAACAACGATCCATATTTTGCAATACTTGGTTGGATTTTTTGAAATTCTGCGTCAAATTTTGGGGACAAAAGAGATAAATATTGAATTGACTTTTTTTCGAATTATCATTTTCAAATATCGAAATTACCACAGTTTACTGCTAGAAATAATAAAACTGAAAGAATGTTTCCAATAAAGTAACAACAATGGTATCAAATCGAAACGTTGCTTTCAGTCTTTAACAGGAAGAGATCAATATTGTACTTACAGAGTCTGTGATGGCCCCATAGTTCTAACAAATGGACCATTAACCAAAGTACATTTTTCTATTCCCGAGGCCAATCCAATGGTCATGCGTGTTCTTTCGCGCAGGGACGTTATAAATCACTAAATGTTTGAAACGAGTCACTAAATTTTACAGCAATCAATCATTCCTATGTGGTTTCAGCCCAAACAATAAAGCACTCAAATAAAACGCCGGGAGGAAAGTGATCAGATGGAATCACAAGAGGCTCCCAGATAATAGTTAGGATAGTTTTGTGTATGCGTTAATTGTCTTGGCTAATCGATCTATCAATCTATATATCCCAGTATTTCCTTATCTACCAATCCATCCATCCCAACCATCTATCTATATCAGTGTCTTCTTATCTATCTATCTATCTATCTATCTATCTATCTATCTATCTATCTCAGTCCTGGTTAAGGATGTGTCAGGCACACAGGCAACACCAATAGAGCTAAAGGACTGAAAACTTAAACATTTACCCTTTGCGTCCATGGAAAACTTTTTAAAGCCCACTTCAAGTAATTATTTTAGAGGCAAGATTCAAGTTACAATGTAATTTCATGCTAGATTGGTCGCTTCTTTGTGTTTGGCAGCTTTCACGCTTCTTTTTTGAAGAAAAAAAAATGACATTTTTCAGCGATTACTGCATAACCAAAGTCAAAAGAAGTATCTCATTCATTGATCACCCCTTTTTCAATATTTGTACCACCCTACATGCAACTGGATATTTTGTCTGAAGACGTTGCTCAGGAGACGGTTTGTATTGACTGACTACGCAGACCTGTCTATCTATGGATCTATTTTTGTGCCAACACCTTCACGTATATTGGTATGAGCCAAAATAATATGCCTGAAGTCATGATGAGAAAGTTGCTGGATTTCTGCGTTCCGATGATAAGAGTTGTCATTGAATCCCTAGCAATGAATACTAGATATCAATTGCATGCATGCAAATACATGGAATCAAAGAGGCTTCCAGGACAATCCCAAAGAGCCCTACTAAAAATTGTAAGAACTGGGAATCTATGGTAGAATTGGAAGCATCCAGCCGACAGCTTTACAAAAATCAGCTAGTATACTGTAGAGAGTCCTGCAGTACTGAGGAGATTCGCAGTCAATTAGTCACCAGAGAAAACCACCAGATACTGCTGACGTAAAAACTCAGTGAGTACAGATAATGATTATAATTCTCACCCTCACTTTCAACAATTGAACAACCGTTGAGTCAAAAATTGAAGTCATGTGAAGAATAAATGTAGTCAGAATATAGATTCTTTTTATGACATCACTGGCGTTTTCCGCTGTGAAGCATCCAAATTAGAGTAAAAAAAAAGCAACCCCAAAACATCTACAAATATCTATATTCTGGATATTCTAGACGTTATTAATAAACTCGTAAAATTAAATTCCCAAAGGTTCAAAAAAGCTTTTTTATCATATATTTTAGTGGATGTCTAATGGAGTACTGATGCCAATTTTCAAGTCTGTAGACAAAACAGTATTGCCTCGAGTGCTGGAAAGTACAAACAGAAGCACCTAAAGAAGGGCGTAGAATAATTTGCCACTTCTGGTGGTTACAGTTGATCATCTGTGGAGAATATTGAGAAGAGATTCTGTCACTACATCCCGAGTGAGAGTTACCGGATTCAACTGATATGAGAATAGAATGTTAATGGACATTGTTATTATGATGATTCAGGAAGATATGTTCGTTATTATAATGAGTAAAGGAGATAGGATAGTAGTTATGATGGTTTGATAAAATCTGTTAGCATTCGTGGGAAAGTATTCATCACCACTACCCATATACGCTGTGATGGTAGAAAAAGGGGTGATCGATGTTCAAGTCTCTCACCTTTTGCTGGACTGTGATTACTAAAAAAAGGATTGAATTAAAAAAAAACAGGTGCTCACAAACTAGTGTCCAATTTAGCAGAAAAATACATTGCATATGGACCCCCACTAAAAAACTATTTTTGAAGGGAATTTCAAAAAACTTGAAAACAAAAAAAAATCCCCCACTCATTGTGTGTGTGAGCAAATTTTCAAGTTTTTGCTATGGACGGTAGAATTGGGCGGAGTCCAGTTAGAAATGGCAGAACACATGAATAACCAAAAACACAGCAACGGTGATCATACTGGTACGTTATAGGTAGCGGTGATTAATTAAAGATGATTTTAAATGGTAGTGTAGTAGTTGTGATAGTTTGAGTAATTATGATGATTTAAGAAGAAGTGAAAGCACTAACGAGGAAGAAAAGGAATGAGACAATAAAGAAAACCAAAGAAATAATGATAATACAAACTATTGCACCCCGAACCATCGGAATTTTGCAAGTGGCTCAATATCCTTCAGGGAAAATCGAGAGAGGAAGAATATTTTTTCTTAAATATGGAAATTTTACCAAAAAATATTTCAAAGATAATGAGAAAAGTACTGGAGGTGTAACATTGCACGTGGATAGGAATAAAACCAATAGAAAAAGAAAGAGACATTTCTGGAAAAAATTTTTTTAAACGTCTTCCAAAACTCTGAGAATAGAACAGAGTTTAGACAGTTTCGCGAAAGAAACATTAACAAATAAGAAAGTTCTGTCAGAAACAAAAAGACTCGAAAATAATTGGATGTAAAGACAGTGTTTAAAGTTTAGAGCTGGACGCTTTTGATTTTTTTTCTTCTAGATTTCCTGAATAATTTAAAGGAGGTGCGAGTCGTCTGATGATTAATGGAACTGGAAATGGAATCGGCGAGCCGAGCTCAAGCTTCGGCTGGAATAGTCTGCATTCACTTTGCACATAGGCGTGAAACCACTTCTCCCCCAGAGATATGGGTAAATGACATGGTAGTTGGTGACCTTCATGGTCCATCATGGGCTTTTGAGCTAACACCCCGGTGCCATTAAAAATCGACGATTGCTACAAATAGTGATTGCCGAACGTGTCATGCGATACGGGGAACAAACTGAAAGAAAAAGTCAGATAAGCAAATGAAGAAATACATCAAAATAAGAAGATAACAGGTGTGGTTAGTCTCTCAATGTAAACTGTTACGTGACCGATGTCTGTAGCAGTGTGCTGTCTTGGGGATGATCAATTAAATAGTTGGAAAGGGGTTCGATCGACAAATGTCACTTATCTCGCCTTTTGTAAAATCATTAAAAAGACTGAATTTTCCAAAAAAAACAAACAAGCATGATCACTGTCAGGCACGAACAAGGGGTCAGTCAAGCATGAGCTTGCATTGCAAACTGACCTGCCCACAATAAATAATCAAATCTTCAGCACTCTAGCTAACTCAATCGGTACTACCTTAAACGTGGTATATACATAGATACGTATATACATACATACATACATACATAGCCAGTCGGTCAGCCACCCAGACCAGCTTGAAAACTGAAGAAACCTGTATTGACAGTTTTGGTAACATTTTACAGGACAGCTTCTAATAGAGCTGAATCGATGAAGATGATTTTAATCGAGACTAGGGAAACTGGAAGAAAGTTCCGGTGGCAAAAAACACTAAAAGCTCAAATATCTCTGGGCAGAACAGATGTGTTCATGAATCTGATATGGGATCAGCTCAGCCATATTAACTGGGTGGGATGGGAGAGCCTCCCTGCTACAGTATCTGTCTATCTATCTATCTATCTATCTATCTATCTATCTCTCTCCCCCCACCTCTCTCCCCTTCTCTCTCTCTCTCTGTCTCTCTCTCTCTCTGTCTCTCTCTCTCTCTGTCTCTCTCTCTCTCTACATATATATATATACTAGTCTGTTCATATCTATCTATTTATCTATCTGTCTATCTATCTCAGTCTGTTCATATCTATATATCTTGGTCTTTTTCTATCTATCTATGTCCGTTCATATCTATCTAAACCTGCTCACATCTGTCTATCCTCTGAGTCTGTTCGTATGTATGTATGTATGTATGTATGTATGTATGTATGTATCTATCTATCTATCTATCTATCTATCTATCTATCAATCTATCTATCTATCTATTTAAGTTCGTTTTTTTTATTGCAAACTATTCTAATCTAACGCAATATGTTCAAATCTCTACATATGTTCCTATCATCAATTTATGATGGGTTTGTGACCGATTTGACCTCGTAGCAGAAAAAAATATACATTGTCTGGCTCAATCTGAATCAGCGATACAAACAATGACCCACGAGTGAACCTTTGCTTGCTGGACTGGAAAAATCATTCTCACAAACACCGACTCTCCTGGAAAGGACTCTCAGTGTCACCAGATTTCGTTGATAAACGTTTGTTACTCGGTGAAGCAGATTACGCAAATACTCAGACCCTGAATTAAATACCTCTCTCTTTAACACCCTCTCTCTCTATCATTCTCTCTCACTCCTTCGTTCATTCTCTTTGTCTATCTACCCTCTGTCTCTCAGTCAATTCATATCTATCTATCTATCTATCTATCTATCTATCTATCTATCTATCTATCTATCTCAGTGTATTCGTAGCTCTCTATCAAATCTACTCCAGTCCGCTCACACCAATCTGTCTATCTATCTATCTATCTATCGAGTAAATCATCTCGTCATTTCTGATTCAACCTGGTTGACTGCATTCGGGTTGGCCACGAAGCCGCCATATTCATTTGCGATAGAGAATACAAGGCTTCAAAAACACATATTTCTTTAGGTAAAGATTTCACATCATATTTCTCAAGATTTCGCTTATTTTCTTTCCAAGATGATCGAATGGATAGTATGAAATATTAGATTGCATCCGTGGAGTGGGTATAAAACATATCTTCTCACATGACACTTGAATTTATCTGTCAAGAGCATATTCAACTTTTTTATGGAAGAAACCAACATTGGCACGACTGCTCCTTAATGGAAAATCACAGCCAGAAACACACTCCGTAACTGTAACTGTAAATCTATGTACGTCTCCCCCCTCTCTCTCTCTCTCTCTATATATATATATATATATATATATACATATATATATATATATATATATATATATATACATACATATATATATATATATATGTATGTATATATATATATATATATATATATATATATAAAGAGATTTACATAGATTAGTTGACTTTAGCAGAACACTTATAGAGGATCAACTTTTTACATTAAATTGCTAACCACAACTTAAGCTCAAGCAGCTGCACACTCACACACATACAAATATATAGAAGTGTATGTGTGAGTTTGTGCGTGTGTAGTCTGTCGAGAAGTTTTTTCGGTTTATCAAGTAACTTTATCGAACAATATATCGGAGCCTCTTGTTTTCAAAGGAATTTAAATTCTTCCTATGAAAGAAAATTCTTTCAATATCGGGATAAATAGTATTCACAATGATTGTACATTCACCAAAGTTAGACAACGTCTGGCCTGGTCATTACCTAGATGGGCGATCGTCTTGGAATACCAGGTGCCGTATACAGCAACAAGATAGTTCTGCAGTCATTTCAGCCTGTTCTCTGTCGCCAATTAACTCGCCCAGGACTGTTTTTAAGGGTTTCAAAGCTGTTGCATATTGGATGGATTTAACTCTCATTTTCAGAAGAAACCCTAGGAAGTCATATATCATTTTGTAGGTTATAAAATATGGATTTCATTTATGACAAATATAATGGTGACGTTGCCAAACAAGCACCGGGCTGTGCACCCGGTCCTTTCTCAAACTCACGCTGCTCTTTAGGGGACGCAGGCTGATGTGCACCCCAAGGAGCCACCGTACTCGTATCCAGTGGCAGTGGTTTTTGCGGTAGAAAATTTCACTTTTTCTCTTAACTATTTCTTGAGGCTTTAGGTTGATTTTTACATTTAATTGGTCTAATCAGGAGCAGAACTTGTTTGAATCAATCGTTTGAAACTTATAATAAAAGATTTTCTTCTAGCCATACTATGTACACAGCATCACCTCATTCAGATGAAAACCGGCTTTCGGGTTGTTAGATGTGGTTTATTTCACTCGTCCAAGTATAACCTACATCCTACCAAGCAGTGAAGTAACCACTTTACCTCATCCATCACAATTTGTCTCAAAAGCCGAACATTTCCCTTATGTATAAGTGTTGTAATATGGATAAGACAGAGTGAATACATTCGGGCGCATACACAGGCGTGTAAAATAAATATGTATGTACATAATTATGTGCATATTTCGGGGGAAAATTTGCAAAATCTTCAAGTGCAGCCTCCGAAATCACCGAAGCTAGACCCTGAGCGACGAAAACCAAAACACTCTCCTCTCAATCATAACTTTGGGAATAAAACGAATCCAATTTGCTGTCACTGGTTTCCAAATGGCGTCTTGTAATAACATTTGGACACCCAGTGACAGCAAATTCGGTTCGTTTTGTTGTCGAAGCCTTCATTGAGAAGAGGATGGCTTGTTTTGCATCACTGACGGTCTATCTTTGATATCTTCGGAGATTGCGCATAAAAATGTGCACCACCAAAGTGATTTGTAACATAAGTAGCTAATCACACACGGAGGACGTTCCTGTAGTTTTTTTTTCTTCTTCTGATTTAACTTATATGAACATAACCAAGCGGGTGAAATAATTTTCAACGCTTGTTTAGCTACTTTGAATACATTGGTTATCTCGTCGTATAACCCGTTTCAAATAATATAATGATTTGATCACTTTCACTTGTTCTACTCGACTGATCAGTATCGTTCGGAGGGAAATCTCCGACACGAAACATCACAAGCCACTTTCAACATGTTTGATTATTTGCAGAGCCTTCTCCAGAAAGTGAACACCTCTTTTGCATAAGATCGAGTTTTTTAAATTCTTTTCTTGAAATAAAAAAAGCGTGATATGCTGACATGTTGTTTGTTTTTCAGCTTCAATTTTAACATCAATAAACACAAATTGCCAATTTTGAGACATTATTTTGACAAATGCCACAGTACAATAAAAAGCGATATTTTTGAATGAAATTAATTAAAACTAAGCGTTCTTAACAACGAAAAATGAACGTACATTCTGCTATATAACTGTCCAATATCGATACAGTGAGTGCAAAAAGTATCCGATACAATTCAAAATGTTGATTTTAACACCCTTATACAGGCTCGAAACTGACAGAATATGGACCAGAGATTTCTGATTTTGCACATAACTCTTCAGTGTTCAACCTTCTTTTTTCTGATTTTTGTATTTCTAAACCTTTAGTCCAAATTCTATCGATTTTGGAGTTGTATAAAGATGTTAAAATGAACGCTTTGAAATGTATCAGATTCTCTTTGAACTCACCGTATTTACTAAGCTCAGCCTCGTCTAAGATGAGACTACAAAAATGATCCACTGGAAAAAAGGTCCACTATCATAAACAATGCCACTAGAGGTCCAACAATCGGGGTAATCGTTTCAAGTCCATAACATTTTTGTCAAAATTTGGTTTTCTTCTTCAACGTTACAACAACAATCCTCACCAAATTTGATATTTGTCACTTCCATCTCGTTAAATATAATCGATATATAAGATTAGCATTAAGCATGTCCACTGATTAAAACATTTTTGTCAAACTTTGACTTTCTTCTTCACAGTTACAGCAACAATCCTCACCAAATTCAATATTAGTCACTTCCGTCACGTTAAACCAAGCCGATATATAACATTATTATCTCCTCACCATGATTGGCTAGTCAGTTCTCTAGCTGACTCAGCCAATTCTACTCGTCTTACTTATCTACAAATTAATTTATTATGTATTTAATGGAAAAAAATGCAGTTATCATTTTCAGTCGGAAAAGAAGTAGGATTCGAGTTTGACCCTGCAGCAGACAGGCTTATAATATAGAGATTCCATCAACTAAGTTACCTCCATTGAACTCCCCATGATAAACGAATTATTTAATTGAATTAATTGAAAGTTAATTAGCTTTGCGTTTACAAAGGAAGTGATTAATGATTTTAAAAATCAATGTAAAGCAACAGGCAATCCGTGCAAATTAAGTTTCGCTTAAAGAAAGGGAAGAGCAGTTGGAAATTAACGAATTATTTATCATAATCGCAGGAGAAAAAACAACAACAATGGAAACCATTATCGTCTGCTGCGTGTGGCAAAATGGCCAGCCTGTACACGACTATTGCGTCGGATTTAGGTGTAGTTGATGTGTGAAATATGTCTATGTATCTCATGAGCACATTTTATACAGATGCATACATTAAAAAGATAGAATTAGTTCAAAGTTATGCTGGTTACAAAATTACATATGTTTTGACGTAGGATGACACAGTAGTTATCCACTGACTGACTATGGGATGATACTTAGTGTAGTCCCTATCTTTCCCAAATTGGCTGGTCACCATCTTTTCGATGCTCTTTCGTGTGCCACTCCTATTTTGCCGGGAGACAGGATTTTCCGTCTTCTTTAATGTTCCAAACTTCTGTCCTTGGTTGGATGCGCCATCTTGACACTCCAAACACTGACAACTTGGAAGAGGGTGTAGATTTCTATGATTGCTGGCTTACGGCACTCAGTATTTCAAGGCGGTCATCCATCTAGGTACTGACTAGACTCAACGTTGCTTAACCGGTGATCTTACAAGAGCCAGTGTGTCCAATACGATTACACCATACTTGAATCTTTTTTACGGACATGCTTATATTTAAACCTGGGTTTCTTTCCATCAGCATTGATATATTACTTTCTAAGCGACTCATAGGTTTATTTGTCTGTCCTTTAATTATTCAAGTTGTTGCATGTAAAAAGTCGTTTTTTGAATTGTAAGATGACGGTTGATATAAGAGTTACCCATTTGAAGCAGTAACCCTCTTACAACGATGCTGACGATATGCCATCTTTATAACTTTCTTCGGATTTAGTCTTCACAATTCTTGGAAAAGTGCCAATTATGGTTTCCATATCATTGAACCTTTTAATACGGGCATCAAGTTCAAAATGATTGAAAAGATGACAATTCGTATGAGAAATGTCTGGTGAATATGGAGGATGCTACCAGACTTCATATCACGATCAGAAGCGTTCTTAACCGAAATGGAAGAAATAATTTAAGATTGACTGGACTGTCTCTGTCTGTCTGTCGACTTTACCTTTCTCTCCATCTTTCTCTCTTTCTCTATCTATCTATTTAGTCCCCTCTCTCTCTATCTATCTCTCTATGTATAAATATATATATTTGGCATTAATAAATAGAAGGAAATAAATTAAGATACATTCTATTACATATATGTGCATTTATGGACACACACAGAGAAATATGCACGCACACACACACACACACACACACACACATATATATACTTGAGATAAATGTCTGTGAAAAAAGATGATATATAATGGTATAATCATATACTAAGTACATACACGTATATATATATATATATATATATATATATATATACGAAGAAAAAAAAGAAAGTAAGAAAAGTACGTTGTGCGTATCAGCTACTGTCAGTTCACGTGCACCAATTTTTGCATTTTTTCTCTTTTATTGCCTTGATATGACGTGATATAGTTCGTAATGAAGTTCTGAAGTCTCTACAGAGAGTACTCGACCCGTTGTCTGTGGGGCGTTGGCGACTACTGTTGACAATTCTTCACCCTTCAACCGAACAGTTTCGGACCTCCCTTGGGGTTTATTATTGGTATCCATAATCTAAGACTGAGGTCTATTGAGCCAACGCTGGGATGTTTTCACCTCAGACGTGTTTACTTCGAATGTTGTGTTGACGCACGAACAGCATGATGTCCTAATTTAAAATCTTAGTTGAAATTAATCTTGGGTAGACACCATTGCTATTGAGGGCTGAGAAACCTATATATGAGAAACTGACAACCAATACTATCAGCAAAACTTTCAACATAGGTTTCTGGTATGACTGACTTGCTATGTATGTATGTATAGCACATAAAAGCTGCACTAATGGAGCTAAAGGGCTGAAAATTAAACATGTTGTCTAGGATATGGCTGGGCAAAAAAACATTTTTTTTTCAAATTTTGAAAATTACCCCTCAAAATAGGTTTTGAGTGGAGGGTTCAATTTGCAATGTATGTATTAGCTAAATTGTTCCCTTAGTTTACACCCAGCAACAATCATACTTGTTTCTTGTGATCACTTCCGAACAAAAAGCAAGAGAAGTAACTTATTCATTGATCACATTTCCGCATTATTGTCTAAAAAATAACAGCCGGGCAGAATCATCTTGTTTCCTCTTAATAATCTCCTTCTCTCTCTCTTTCTCTTTCACACACACACACACACACACACACACATATACGCACACACACACAAATACATACACACACACAACGCATGCAAACACTCCCACGCACAAACACACACTCACTTGCGCACAAGCACACATGCACACTCAAATGCACACATAAACACAAACACACACAAATACAAACGCACACACGCACACACCCACGTTCACACGCACGCACGTATAAACATACACATACAAACGCTCACAAAAACACAAATGCTCACACGTACATACACAGACACACAAACTTTCCCACAAACACATACACACACGCACGTACGTACAAACACGTTAACACAAACTCACACATTATGTGAATGATTTGATAAAATAAATTCTATTCTTCTGACCATCATAGAATAACGTTGGAAGCAAACAATAATATTTCACAATAAATATAAAATTTGATTCAATCGAAATATAAAAACTGGAAACTATTGAGGCAAGGCTAAATTGGGATTCGAAACATCTTGTTGTGAATTGATGATCCAAAGCACGTTTTGTATGTTTGTGACTGCGAATATGGTAAACCAAACTCTATTTTTTAGCTGAATTGTTTAGAATCTAAGGAAATCATCTAATTTGGGAGAGTACTGTAATTTTAGTTACAATTAGCGATTTCTACCAAAAAGCAATTCCTCACCAAAATAATTAAAAAATAATGGAATCAACCATTTTTGGCTTCTTCGAAGAAATCAACTAATTTTCCGTTCTCGTCCAAGATCGAATACGATCAATTTTCCAAAACGTATTCTAATTAGTGAAGGAATCTGGAAATAAACAAAGCTGGCTGCTGCAGTGTCAGACTCAACTCCTACGTCTATTCGAATGGAGATGATTACTGCAACATTTGTAGTGTTTGTATAACAAATATAAAAAACAAAAAATTCTGTATAAATGTATTTATTAGAATGAAATCATCATCATCATCATCATCATCATCATCATCATCATCAGTCTTTTAGCGTCCGTCGTTGGACATAGACCTTCCCCAGGATTTGCCACACTTCTCTATCATGGGCGTCACGGAGCCAGTACTTCCTGAACTTGTCTAGCTCGTCTCTCCATCTAATATTTTGCCAGTCTCGGTTGCGCATGTGGTCTCGGGGAATCCATGTTGTGAGTCGTGATGTCCATCGATTGTCTGCCATTCTCGCAACATGGCTAGCCCACCGCTATTTAAGATTTTTTATGGATTCTATGATGTCTCTAACTCTTGTCTTTTCCCGGATGTACTGTGCTGTTTTGTGGTCTCTCCATTTGAGGCCCAGCATTATTCTTTCATGTGCACGTTGCATGGTTCTCAGCTTACGGGTCTGTCTCTTGGTTAAGTTCCATGTTTCAGCTCCATAAGTGACTATTGGGAGGATGCGTTGGTTATACACCCTTCTCTTTAGGATTAATGGGATCTTATTATTTTTGAAGGTTGAGCTAGCTCTGCCAAAGGCTTGCCATCCTAGTGTGATTCTTCGCTTGATTTCTTCTTCTTTTGAGGGTCTCATGGAAATTCGTTGCCCGTGCATTTCTGTATGATAGATTTTCGGTAACATCTAAGACTTGTCAATTTATCTCAGTCAGTGGGACAGAGTTCAAATCGTGGTTGGGAAATATAGATTTTTACATATTTGTTCTTTTTGTTGTTGCAACTGGAAAACAAATTCATCTCTAGATTTTGCAGTAGTTAGACAATATTTGTTTTAGGATACTGTCAAGAGTTTATTCCAATCAATGCATAGACAGCAAGGTATCAAAATTTCGAAGAGCAAGTGTGTGCATGCGTGCGTGCGTGTGTGTGTGTGTTTGTGTGTGTGTGTGTGAGTTATTTAACCGAAGAAATTTCAATATTTGGAACTTTCTGAAAATTTGATTACCAGATACGAAAAGTGAGATGACGAATGTTTTTAGTGCATTCCATATAATTTGTCACGGAATATGGCTTCAGGGAAAACATTTTAAAAGTTAAAATGGAATCTTGTCTTCATCAGGTGCGTTCTTTATCGAAAAGGAAAGAATAATTAAAGTTAGTTTCTGTTCATACACACACTCACGCACACACACGCGCACACACGCGCGCGCGCACACACACACACACACGCACACACATACACACACGTTCTAACACGCACACACGCGCACACACACACATCCATACGATATAAATACAGAAAAATAAATGTCAGGTTGGCTTTGCTATATATATCATATGAAATAACGATAAAATAAAACTACGTTTTGTTATAGATACTTGTTAGTATGTGTGCATATTCATATGGATACTCTCTTTTATCTATCTATCTATCCATCTATCTATCCATTCATATCTTTATAACTATCTGAGGCTGTTGATATCTATCTTTCTATCTATTAGTCTGTCCCTATCAATCTACCAATAAGTCGTGTGAACAGGCTGTACCAGTGGTGACAGAGGGGAAAACGATAAACATTATACATCTTTTGACCCTCCAATAGGATTTATTCAATTGGGTGATTATTTTATAATGTAAGTTTATACTAAATCGGAAACATTTCTGGTAAAAGTAGAGGTAAGTGTTCATTCTGAGATATATATATATATGATTATAAATTGCGTTATATTATATAGAAACTTTTTTGAGATGACATTACGCGGCTAATGTTAATGTATTACTCGCCCTAGACATCAAAAATAGAATAAACAATTAATGGATCAGCAGCAGATATCAAACCTACCATTGATAGAGTAGTTGCTTCAACATAGCGATGCTGTTACCATTGAGCTAAACAGTCACCGGTAATGCAAAGGCTCAAAGGCTCATTTCGATTTCTGTAGCAGTCCAATTTTCTTTAATTGCTTTCTCTATTTACGTTGTCTAGGACAAATTATACATTTACCTCATCATGACGGGATATCATTTCAAATAAGTTCCTATGTAATATAACGCAATTTATAACCATATATATATATATATATATATATATATATATATATATATATATATATATATATATATATATATATATCAGAATGAACACTTGCCTCTACTTTTACCTGAGATAGATAGGTCAGTATAGACACTCAATAGAAACGATCATGTGACCAATAGACACGTAAGTGACCGATTTAGCATAAATTTTCATTATAAAATGAACCAGAGTATTACATAGGTAATAATTTATCCGACAAAAAATACTGAAAAGATATCTTGTGTAAAAATCTCATTTGCACACAACAAGGCCTCCTGAATTGTCATTTCGCTCTAATATGTGTATATGTATATTTACACAAATATATGTGCGTATGCTATGTATGTACACGTACACATGTATGTGCACAGATATATATATATATATATACACACACACACACACACACATATATATATTTATATATATATATATATATATATGCAAATGTGTGTTTACATCAGTGTGCATATGTGTGTGTATACGCAAAATCATGTCTGTATACGTTCACATCTTTTTCCATTTTCTATTTTCAATCAGCTATCTACTTTCCGGTCACTTAATCCAAACCATTATTTTCTTCCTTGGCTTTTAACGAAGATGGACGCTCTGACATAAAACTTATCATCTCGACATCTACCGACCACTGATGTCCACGAAAAAACAAAAAAAACAAAAAAAGCCCAAACCCCTACGACGTCATTGATTAACCTCAATCATTGGAGAAGCCGTCAGCCAGAAAGAAAACAACGTTCCGCGTCAACTTTTCCGATGATAGATTATCGCGTTTGAATTTTACGCGACGGTTGGTTTATTGGACTGAACAAGAGAAACAAGACGCGTCACGAAGAACAATTTACACGATGTCTCTATCCATTATAACTGTTCATGTGAAGACAATAGACTCTTGTCTCGTACAAGCTTTGACGTTTTTTATAATCGAAATTTTAAAAACAGGGACAAAAATAATACAGGTCTGGTTTGTCACTCAATAGAAATAATCAGTTTTTTTTCTTCCAGCGTCCCGTGTTGAGGGTGATCAATTGAAAAATTGGAAAAAGGGGCGATCGATGAATAAGTTCCCTAGGACCATGATCACCAAAAGAGTCTGAATTAGGAAAAAAAAAAATAGAAAACTAGCGTGAACGCTACCGGACGCAAACTGAAGAACCAATTTAGCATAGATTTACACTGCAAATAGAATCCCACTAGAAACTTATCATTGTAGGGTAGATTGAAAATAAAATTTTAGACATAAGAAGAAGTAACTATTCAAATTTTCGGCCTTTTAGCTCAATTAGGGAGGTCTGAAAGCGCGACAAATGGGGCCAATTTCCACTCTGACAGAAGCTTAAATGACTTTAAGTTTCGAAATTGTTTTAACTTCTGTTTTCATTCAACTGATAAAGATCTTTGAATTTGGCCATGGAAGGAGGCTTGGTGGTATTGTATCTGGAATTTCTTTTTTGATGAATGACATGGAAATCTTCATAATTTTTGATACAATTTGAGGTTATAATTTTGGCGTGGGTCATTGCTGTTGACATTGTCATTATTGTTACCATTGGGAAACTAAGTCGACCCCGGAGTAGAAGTTTGACTACAATATCCGTTATTCATAGTCAGAAATTCGAACTGTAACTTAAGGTATAGAAAAAATACATTTATTGTAAACGGAAAATACGTACTTCAAATGATATTAATTTCTTTCATCGATTTTCTATAACTCTCCATATTTTCTGCTTTTTTCTTTTCAATGACTTGAAAACAATGAAGCAA
>OY735212.1:4912398-4914536 GCA_963457665.1 Thysanoteuthis rhombus | reverse complement strand
CCTGTTTTTCCCAAATATATTGTGCTGTCTTGAGATCTCTCCATGTGATGTTGGGCATGATTCTTTCATGGGCACGTTGTATGGTTTTCAGTTTGAAGGCCTGTCTCCTGGTTAGGTTCCTTATTTCAAAAACCTATAAGAATACCAAGGAAAGTGTTGGAGTATTGAAGGGAGTTCGTATCACTTATTTTTAGTATTGATCTTTGTCAGAAATCTTCATAGATGTAATGAGGACCGATTAAAGAGAAAAAAGAGATGGAAGGACAGAGATGGTTGAGAACGGGAACGAGTGAAGGAAAGATGGAAGAAGGAATAGATTGAAGAATGAAAGAAAAAAAATGATGGAGAAATGATTCGGTTAAAAAAGGAGGAAAGAGTGTTGGCAGCAGGAATTAAAAACGGAAAAGAAGCGCTGGGAAAGGAAAGAGACAAAGGAAGAAAGAGAAGAAGGAAAATGAAGGGCAGAAGAAAGAAAAGAAGGCAGAGGAAAGGAATAACAAAGAAAGAAATGAAGGAAGAAAGGAAGAGAGGAAAAGGGTAAGAAGAGGGGAGGAAGAAGTATCAAGGGGGAGGAAAGATGAATGGAAGGAGAGTAGGAAGGGAGAAAGGAAAGGGGATGGAGGAAGGAGAGAAAGGAAGGAGGCAGAGAAAGAAGGAATAAAGGTGGGGAGAAAAGGGTTCGAGAAAGAAGGAGAGAAAGAAGGAATAAAGGAAGGAGAGAAAGGAGGAAGGAAAGACAGAAGATAGGGAGGAAGAAAGGTGAGATGGAAGGGATGAAAGGGGGGGGGGAGATAGAAATAAAGAAAGAATAAAAAGGAGTAGTAAAAACGTCAAACGTCAGACTCCGAATGGAAATAATGATGACAGGAGATGACTGAGAGTGGTTATTGGAGGATAGAAATGAAGGATAAAAAAATGAAAAGAAGGAAGTAGAAGGAAAAAAAAAGAACGAAATGGAGGAAAGAGGGAATGAGAGAAGAGAAGGGTTAATGAAAGGCTAATAATCAAAATTTAAAAAGTGTCAGGGATGAACCTTCCAATCTATGAATATTCATTGCTAATTCCCCGTGACGCGAATTAGCTTCTGCTTTATAGCAATCGTCTTTTGTTTAATGAGTTGAATAAATAATATGATGTTATCAGTGATGTCGTCTGGAGTTCAACCAACCCTACTTGTTCATCATTCCTTCCTCGATAAATTCATAGTATGATTAAACAGTCATGTTATTTCTAGTCTTTTGTGATTTACCACTAATTTAATGTCGATTCCCCGGGAAGAGGCACGTAATATTGAATACAACAGATGCCACGTATACAGAACAGTCGAGAATAACACCACACAATATGTGCCACAACGATCACATTGGCTCAATGGTATAGAGCTCGCTCCTGGTTTGATTGACTGCAGTTCAATCCAGCGCCAAGTCATCCAAAAGACTTTGAAAATAGTATTAGTCTAAAGGGTTTACGATCAAATCACATCGGATGCAAGAGTTCTATCATCAAAGCCTGGTCAGTACCCACATGAAGGATACCAGGTGTTGTGAGCTAAACAGGGCTTTGGCAGGCATAGCAAACCGGAATTTGGTCCGATTAACTATGTCCTGAAGTACCTAACTTCGTGATAACCTCGATTAGGATATAAGTGGGGAACAATGACGCATACATACAACACGTGGTATATCGAGTTTTACCATTGATTAATTTGTTGAACGTTGACGCATTATGATTGAAACAGCTCTGTGATCAGCCATTTGATCATTTTATTAATCTATACGTCGATTATCTTGAGATACAGAAAATATGATGATCATACAATGTATGATTACAACTTGAATGTAAAAGTTTCCGGCATTTTCGACTAAAACTTTCATTCATATTAATTCATAGCTTCATGAATTCAGTTATCGATATTTTCTTTTCCTTGGGCTTTTTTTACCTTGCGACAGCTATCAGATAAGATTTTAGGTCGTTCGGAAAATAATGACGTTTTTTTTGTAAATGATACCTCGTTGTTCACATGAAGAACCGACTTATTGAGCTTTTTCACTTTACTATTTTTCCTTAGATGATCTAATATCGTCAAAATGTTAACACAAAGTATCTGTGATATTTCTCTGACAGTTTGGCGTGATTTT